>JAVXUO010000521.1:0-330097 GCA_033065855.1 Escallonia rubra
ATAACAGTCTGCCACGAACAAAGGAATGGCGACCTCAATTTGCAGAGCGCAGTTTTAATTTTCTCTGTGACAAACCAATCGCCGTTAAGTGTTTCAGGTACTGAGCGGAGCAAATCTGTATACGTTATATCAAGGTTAGTTCCATCAGTGCAGCAACAAACTCGATCAGTACTCCCTCCATCCCGTTGTTAATTTTTTGTTTAACATTTCTTATGCAGATATGACTCAGGTACTTTATTAAATTTGATTATAACGTAGGTCTTTGGAAATTAAAAGTCAATCCGTTGGGGTAGTAATAACGTAGAGATTCAGACGGTTTACCAGAGGGGACATCTGCTGGACTTTGTTGATTCTGATCGCCGGCTATTGGTTTGCTCCAGAAACAGTAGCAGTTGAATTCTACTTCCATCCAGGATAGGCTCCCTGCTTTTTCCCATTATGTAATCCGGAGGAGGATGTCCTCGGAATTGGAATAAGCTTGCGCCATCCCCCTCGCGGCTGCCTTCCCCTGACTGTGTCATGGTGCTACCTCGCCGTGTCAGTGACAATGGAGATCGAGCCCCATATAAAAGCAGCAGGCGCGTCAATGGTCAACTTCTCAAGTTGGACAATGCAGTCGTCTTACCTTTTTATCCTTCTTCAAGACCTCGTGCTTAATTTTCCCTTTTTTTAAATTGATGGATGTGGACAATACGAGTATTCTTTAAATAAATCAATAAAACTACAAGAAAACAACGCATTGGCCAATCGTCTCAACTAATCCATCTATTTTATGATAATTTGGCAAGACGCTTTAGTAATGCATGAATCAAGAAATAAATCTTCAAAGACAAAAGCAGATGGATATAGAGAAAAAAATCGATAAAAGGTACCACCAACATATCCTTTCGCTATTATGGATAAATTCAAATTTTTTGACTGGGATTGGACTTTCGAAATAGATACAGAGATGATTTTAAGATTTTCAATTGGGTTTTTAGGCTTTCGAGATTTGGTGCGCCTTTTGAATGTGGGCTTCAAAGAGCAAAACCAAAAATGCATAATTTTTAACCGAAGATATAGTGCTAACTTATACAAAAATGTAAGTTGTACCATTAATCATACACAAACTATGAGTATTTGATATTTAAGCGAGTTGTTCAAGGACATGTTTGTGGACTATTTGACATGTTCAATCCCATGTGCCATTCATTTATTGTACAAAACGAGTACGAACGAACTTTTAATAAATCAACGACGAGCTGATCACGAACAGGTCGGTTAATTTACGACATATGTACAATTTGATTATAACTTGACTCAAAACATTTTACGGGAAAATAGGGATCATTTTTTTTTTATTGAAAAAAAAATGATCCCTTTTTTCCTGTAAAAGGGAAAAAAGGGATCATGTGATGTGCGCGTACAACCTTATATTCTCGGAGCGGGTGCTCATTTCACTTTAATGTTTTGATTTTGGCTTAATTGACCTTGTTGTTTCTCTTTCGTGTTGCATTTATCAATTAACAACAAAAATTTAACTTTTTTAGATGTCTGTTAACTTTTTATGGGCAAATACATTTGGTCTCTAATTCACCTTGACTTTCTCTCTTTCCTCATCCAAGCCCCACCACCATCCGGCTAAAACACCAGTGCCGTCCACCATTTGAGCCAAATGCCATTGCCGTCCAAATCCCCACCACCGCCAACGCCGACAACTTCCACAGTCAACAGCTCCACCATCACCACTCCTAATTCTACCAAAATCAAACCCTATAATCAACTTCAAAACTAACGCCAACGTGCTACCGCACCAACACCGCCTTCAAAAATCAAAGCTAGAGTTAGTTCCTAACAAAAACTAAAATCAAAATCCTAAACCAAAGCCAGCGCCATCGTGCCTCCGCACCACCACCATCTCCAAAACAAAGGGCAAAACTCGGACCTAACTAAAAAAAACTCTTCTAGTGACATGTGGTGCCAATGCTCAAAGTTTGGCTACATCAAGGCTCACTTGAACTATAGGTCGAACTGAACTGACTAAGCCAGTTCAAGTGGTTCAAAATGGTTCATTACTTCAAACCGGTTCATCTGTGTGGTTAATGATAAATATTGTGGCCAATGGGATGGGCATCCAGAGAGAGCCCACCAAAAAGACAAATAGGGAGCCCACCAAGACAGGATTGGAGAAAAGAGGTGGCTGGACCAAATTCACGTTGAAGCTAATTTTCAGAGTACTTTTGTTCTTAATATTCTTAAAAGCGAATTGGAAAATATAGGAAATCGGCTTAAAATAAAATTTTCTTTTTGTTTTGAAAAGTATAACTTAAGTTCGTAAAAATTTAAAGAAGATAAGCAAGAGGAGTATCTATTTTGGTTGTATTGTAAAAATATGACATACCCATTTCCACTATACAGTAGCATTCTAAAAAAAAAATCTTGCAAACTATGAATCAAGACTATGGAACTGAAAAACACATAGAGGATTCATTGGAAGTCTGATACGTATACGTTGTCTATGTAAATGGTGAAATGCATTAGGACTTTACATTGAAATTCAAAGGATATACCCTGTTTATATAGTTGAATACATAGCTATACATTATGAAATATGAGAAGTGGTAACAGTGACTGAGGCAAAAAGTTTGGGCAAGATGGCACCGAACAAGAACACATGAAGAATCTAAATGTAGGATGCCCCTTAATATGTTATCTCAAAGATGCTTTACTGCTAAATAGCATTGGAAGTGGTTAAAATTTTCATAACAAGTTGAATTTGGAAAAGCTTAACTTCTGTCATAGAGGGCTAAATATTCAATCTATTGAAAGCCTTACCAACTACCGTTCAAACTCAAGCGCAAGTTGCCAATCTTCATGATTTTTTTTTGCAAAGTTCTTTTGGTAAACATCAAGAAAGTAGACATATGCTGCTAGGGAAAATAGTGAGCAGAGAATAAATTATTACCCATCAGTGGATGCAAATTTTGCCAATTAGTATCAGGGAGTTCGTCTATACCAAGAATTGCAAAAGGTAGTGCCGAAATCCCCAAATTCTGTTGTTTATTTGCAAAGTTTAATATAGAAAGGTGGAAGAACCATTGGATTAGAAAAGCATGTAAAGAGCTGGGTAGATTAGGAAAAGCACAGAAGTAAAAAAAAAAAAAAAAAACATAAAATATTAGGTTTCTTCTTGAGCTTTTACTTTATAAACTTTGGTGGAAATGACAAATTTTAATTGCATGGAATGAAAGGGAGGGGCACCATCGTTGGAAGACTGGAAATATACATAGATATGACAGTGGTGTACTGGCTACACACGCGCATGCCCACCTGTGCTTGTGCCAATTTTACTATCAGGTAACTAATTTGATACAAACATATACAAATGCGTGTATATATATAGGTGTAATTTACGGATCAATGTCCACAGCAACAAAACTGGTATCTTCTTGCATTGGCTGCTCTTGCGGCTGAACCTGATCAATTGAAGGAGGCTCATCTTCTTGCCAGACGATGCAGATGATGTTAGAAGCAGGAATGACTTGTAGAGCTGCATAAAACCAGCGGAAAAACCTCACCAGAAGGTTGAAAATGGAAGCATCCCAGGGAGAGAGGCAGAATATGATACAGAACACAACCCAGAAATGTGATTGTGCCAAAAACACTGAGCATGCCAACAAAATAGTCAGCAGAAGCTAGAAGTCTCCAGCTTAGAAACGAATGGGTCGATGGGCTGCGACATCGAAATGGAGTCTGATGGAGAAGAGCAGAAAAAGCAATATGATTGGATTGAATTGGTAATTTTGGAGGATAAAGAAGAGAACTGGTGGCACAAAAAACCTCAGGTCTATGCTACACAACATTTTTATCTGTGGAAATGTTTTTATGGGGTAATGAAACTGGAGTTGAAACCAGAGCACATAATATTAGGCGAAAGTGAATGGTTGGTCTAGTTGCCATGTTATTTGCCCAGTTCAAGTCTTCAAGAGTTCAAGCAGTTGAACCCAGTTCAAGTTTGTCTGGGGGCATAAAGTTAGAAAAGGTGGGAATGGCTATGAATTAAAAATAATTTTCTGTGCTTCTATCTGTTTGATTAGTTAAACGTGAGGAGAATATGACTGAATGAATACTAAAATGCATGTTGGGGGGTGGGGGATTGAACACTTCTTTTCTTATGGATGGATTCACAAGGGTAGACGTAGGAAATGCTTGACATTGACGATGCGAAAAATAGTTATAAGTTTTTATATAATGATAATTAATGGATGGTCGCTAAATATTTTTTAATAATTTTAATCTAGTCACTAAAATATGTTTAGGAAGATGGCTTAGGCAGATGGTGAAGGTGTAGGCCGCTGATGAGAAGCGAGTGCAATTTTGTGAAGGTAACGATTTCATTGCGAATTTAAATAGACGTAACAAGATTCTTGAAATCTCGTTTGAGCCCACAAAAGTGTTTTGATGGGGTAACAAAATTGGAGTCGACATGAAAAAGAAAGGTGACTATTGGTCTAACTGCCAAGTTACTAACCCAGTTCAAGAGTCCAAACCTTGGAGGAGTTCAACCCGGTTCAAATTTGTCTTGTTTTGCGGGCATAGTATGTGGGCAAATGTGGGCAATGGTCAATGAATCAAAGCGAATAATAATGGGGAGCTTGAAGTTTTATTGGATCATCTCCAAAAGTTGCCTTTACGGTCCTGTTACCAAGAATAATTCCTCTCCGAGTTCTTTCCCTGAGGAACCTTTAAACTTCAAAAGTATTCCATTACTGTTACCAAGATTGAGCCAAATTAACAAGATTTTTGACATCTCCATTGTTCTTTGGGCTGCAAGAAGGCTGCAGAAGAGAGTGCTGAAAATTAATCACTCTTTCATTATTGTCCAGCAAAAGCATATTTAAGTAGAGAGTGTTGAAATTACATAAAATTTGTGATGCTTGACATTTGCGACAACACAAAATACTTGCTCTGCATAGTGTTGTAGCCTGCATCTGAGGATCTTAGACCTAACCCAAGGAATTAGAGAGCTCAAGTGAGAAATTTTTGGGAATTTTCAATGTTCGAGATACTTGATAAGAAGCATGAAGTAGATAGAGTCTGAGCATAATATTGCAACTACTAAACCAAGTACACTATACTATCAGATGCTCACAAAAAAGTCAATCCCTTTGTTATTATACCGGCACTCACGGCCAGGCAGATCAATGAAATTATGACGCAAGGAGTATTTTATCTTGGTCCTTTAAGAAAATTATGAAATACCCTAACGTACGGTAACATTCTTACAACAATCGGTTCGAAGTCCAGTAGGTATATATAACTTCATGTAAATGGTGAATCAATCTAGTACTTGGTGTTGGCTAGAACGGAAATTACATTGAAAAACAGGGCTTGCCCTGTTTCTTTATTGCCCCGTTTCCTTAGTAGAGTAAATAGCATTGCTGTAAGTTTGGCTACAGCAAGGCTCCCTTGAACAGTAGGTCAGACTAGAGTGATTAAGCCAGTTCAAGGGGTTCAAATGGTTTAGAGCTCAAACCATTTGGATATACAGTTCAAGGGGTTCCGACTATGCTGTAGCATTCTTAGACATAGATCTTACAAACTAATGAATGAAGATTATGGAACTAAAAAGCACATACAGCAATGCATTTGGAACCCGATACATACATATAATTCAATTCATGTAAATGATAAAAACAATCTAGTACTTCATATTGGCTAGAAATAAACAGAATGCTATGTTTCGTTAGCAGAATCCATAGCTAACAGGTATATACTTCCCACTCTCAATTACGTATAGACCGTTAATTAAACATGGAAAAATGGTAACTAATCTGATACAAACACATAGTCTGGGTGCATATAGGTGTAATTTACGGCTCAATATCAATAACAACAGAGCTGGTCTCTTCTTGCATTGGCTCCTCTTGCGGCTGAGCCTCAAGTGAAGGAGGTTCATCTTCTTGTTGGACGACGCAGATGATGTTGCAAGTAGGAATGGCTTGAAGAGACGCATAAAACCAGCGGAAGAACCTGACAAGAAGGTTGAAGATTGAAGCATCCCAAGGAGAGAGGCAGAAGATGATAGGGAGCACGACCCAGAAATATGGTTGTGCCAAAAAGACAGAGCATGCCAACAGAACAGTCAGCAGAAGAGAGAAATCTCCAGCTTGGAAACGAATGGGTCGATGAACAGCGACGTCGAAGTGGAGTCTGATGGAGAAGAGCAGGAAAAGCAATATGAAAATGGCAATTGCGAGGATTGGTTGCAATGGCAACCTCATTATCGGATTGAATTGGAAACTATGGAGGATGAAGAAGAGAACTGGTGGCACGAAGAACCTCAAGTCTATGTTCCACAACATTTTTCTGTGTGTGATTGTTCTGATGGGTACTGAAATTGGAGATGAACAAGAGCATATATAGTTGAGGAGTTCACCCCGGTTGATGGGGTACTGAAATTGGAGAGGAACAAGAGCATATACTGCCAAGTATTAACCCAGTTTAAGAGTTCACACAGTCTGAGGAGTTCAACCCGGTTCACATTTGTTTGGGGCGTAGGATGTGGGCACATGTGGGCAATGGTCAATAAAATCAAAGCAAACAGTCGAAACAGTCGGTCTAATTGCCAAGTTATTTGCCCAGTTTAAGAGTTTATGCAGTTGAGGGTTCATACCCGGTTCAAACTTGTTTGTAGGCAGAGGATGGCAAATGCCGCAATGGCGATGATTTTCTTCGTTTTTATGTTTGTTTAGTTAACGCCTATCCCACCACGATCCGTTTGAGGACTGGATGTTGAAAAGTAAAATGCATGTTGACCATCCACAAGGAGAGAGGTAAGAAAGTACTTCACATTGGCAATGTTCAGAGAGGAAGGAAGTGCTCAACACTCTTTACTTCGTCCCTTTGGCTGTTTGATAACGATGGCATGGCACCATCCATCACCCTTTAAAGCCAACGTAGAATTTCTTTAGGATGAAATACAATTCAATTTTCTTACTTGTGAAAACTTTGAACTCAAAACTAATTATGTGGAGAGACGCACATATTGGGTATATTGAATTATGATTTGCCATTTTTCCGGTGCGGAATTTATACCTCAACAAATCTCCTCACGCATGGCTTTTTGAATGGGCTAAACACGTGGATGAATTAAGTTAGGTGACTGTGGATTTGATTTTGACTTGTCTACCGGACCTGATCGACCCGCTGTGATATTTTTTAAAGCATCAAGCTCAAAATCAATTGACAATGAGGGAAGACACCCACAAGATTTATATATGTAATTAAATTGTTAATCAGGGAATTTATATCTTAACTTGTTACACGTGATCCTTACTAGTTACCTCTAAAGAGAATCCTAGATGTTCCGTATAATATCTTGTTATCCAAGGTGCACTGTCATTATAATAAGTTTCAAACGTTTTGCATAAATATCACATTTTCACGAACACTACAAGTTTGATATTGAATAACAAAAGTAAATAAAGCGTTTTAGAGACAATTAATATCAAGTGTATATGTATATACTTGAGTTGTCTAATTTCTTCTAATATATTTCTATGGCATGTATATAAGTCTAGAAAGTGAAATTGAGAAAAAAATTGAATTAAGAGGCCGTTTGAGATTGATTCTCAAAAGTGAATTAAAATTTAATCAGAATCAGTTTCTAAAATCAGCTTTAATTCATTTTAAGCATAACAGATTAAAGTTATTGACGGTGTTTGGATCAAAAGAGATTAGAGTAGATTTAGTGTGACAAAATTATCATATAGTGTATTCAAATTGAAAGGAAGCATTTAATGTCTTTTATATGTGAGGATATCTTTGTAATTCCCTTGTTCTTGAAACTAATTAAATTTTAATCCAAGAAAATGAGAATTATGGATTTAATCAGTTTTGAGTACGTTGGAGCATGTTTAATCAGCTCACTTTTTTTGCCAAATACTTTAAACCTGATTTAATCTAGATTTAATCAGGTTTGACTATTTTAGAATCAATTCGAAATACCCTCTAACGCTAAGTGATATTAATGAAAGCTCAAAATTTAACCCAAAAAAGATTGTTAAAATTAAAGTGTCTAACATAAAGGGGTTTTGATTAATAAATGTAAAAACAATGTTTGTAAAAAGTAAAGAGTTTATGAGTTTAAATGTTGCATGAGGGAAAAAAAAAATGGACCCAAGCCATCTAGCAGGGAACATATAGAAACTCAATTGTTTAGGCAATAAATGTAGTAACTGTAACTTTCAAGAATATTTTTAAAATTTTCTATTGTTTACTTTTAGAATTTAACCCTTTTTCTAAAAGCATCACCACTACGACTAAAAATATCATTACTTACGACTTTCAATATCATTCATTATCTATCTGTTTCATTCTGTACAATAATGATAATTTATTGTGACGATAATTGTTGGGAGTCAAAATAACAACTGCAATTTTTTTTATATTTTGCTAATGATCTTGTCTATTATATTTTCATGTATCTATAATTTGAAGATTAAATCTTTTTTTAGTTTCTTCTACCTTATATTCTAAATTTCTAGTATAATTTATCTAAAACGACGCTTAAATTATTGTTACATTCTTCTTTTTACTTTCTAGCTAAAAAATCTATTCTTTACCTTAAGTTTCCCTTAATAATGTATTGTAAAGTTCTTTTTATGTTTATTTAGTATGGCCTTGTACAATAAGGCTACTAATTTCGTTGTGCACGTAATTGAGCATATATTTGACATAAGACTTTTATTTTTTATGCAAATTTATATGATAGTACCTCACTTACTCATCAGAAAAGTCAATGTGTGTGTGCGAGCGCGCATGTCCTTTTGAAATGAATACTATGAAATGAAGTGTGAACTTGTTATGAGACAATGGTAATCAATAAAATAATTTCAATAATGTCCACAAATTTAAGTTTTTTACTCTATATAAATAAGCATTATGTTTACAAAATAAATACAAACTGACAAAAGTTCATCAAGAATAATTTCTGATCTAGATCATTCATCAAATAATAAGACCTGTAGTATCAAAATAAAAAGAAAAAAAATATTACCTGTAACATAAGGTTTTGAGTGTTAAGAAAATTATAACAACCTAATATTTTACCAAATAAAAAATAACACTTTTATCATTAAAGCAGAACAAAGAAGGCCTAATTAAACTTGTAGACATTCTGACTCCATCCTATGACGGTAAATTTAGATTTGCAATCATATAAAAATTAAGTAGACGCAATAGCCATTCCATCTTAAAAATATATTTAAATAATATGATAATACTTGAATTTCGGAACGGTTTTCTAATGAGTAGGAAGATTAACGTGTTCAGCTTCTCACTTTTAATATTGGTAAGTTTTAAGGTTAGGTTTTCATAGAGTTTTTTTAAAGGTGAACAGAGACTTAGGAAGGAACCTCGTTATCAGATTGAAGTGTATACTTTGGAGGGTAAAGAGAGAGGGCTGTTAGCACCTGGTGGCACAGAGAACAACATTTATCTGTGTCCAGGTAGAGGTACGCAGCTAGTGTGTGCCTCGACTGGTAAGCCTGTCCAAAATTCATCACAAGAAGATTCCTTGGCATTTGTTTCTAGAAACAAGTAGTCAACTGCTGTAAGTTTGGCTGTAGCAAGGCCACACTTGAGCAGCAGGTCAAACTCAAGTGATTAAGCCAGTTCAAGGAGTTCAAATGGTTTAGACCTCGAACCGTTCCACTCGTGTGATTAATGATAAACCACAAGACTAATAGGTCGATGAGTCAAATTGTCATCCACAGAGAGAGCCCACCAAAAAAGATATGCAGAGCCCACCAAGACAAATATGGAGAGAAGGGCTGGCTCAACTAAATTCAGATCTTGAAGTTGATTTTCAGAATAACTTTGATCTTAACATTCTTTAAGCGAATTGGAAAATATAGCAAATCAGCTGAAGAAAAAAATTCTCTTATTTTCGAAGATTGTAAGAAAGATAAAGATTATGACCAAAGGGGTACTTTATTTTGGTCATGGTTAGAAGAACATGACATACATGTTTACGATGTACATCAGCATTTGTAATAGTAAATTGTACAAACTAATGAATCAAGTCTATGAAACTGAAAAGCATGTACAACGATCCATTCGAAGGCCGATAAGTATATATAATTCGTGTAAATAGTAAAATAATCTAGAACTTTATGTTGGCAAGAAATGGAAATTACGTTGAAGTAAACAAGACATGCCATGTTTCTTTAGCAGAATCCATAGGTAATGGGTATAAACTTGTTACTCTCAAGTACGTATACAATATTGAACCTGCATAAGTGGTAAGTGATTCGATACAAATATGTACAACGGGTATATATAGGTGTAGATTACGGATCAATGTCCACAACAACAAAGCTGGTCTCTTCTTGTGTTGGCTGCTCCTGCGGCTGAGCTTCAATTGAAGGAGGTTCATCTTCTTGTTGGACTGTGCAGATGATGTTGGAAGCAGGAATGGCTTGAAGAGCTGCATAAAACCAGCAGAAAAACCTGACAAGAAGGTTGAGAACGGAAGCATCCCAAGGAGAGAGGCAGACGATGATACCGAAGACGACCCAAAAATGTGATTGTGCCAAAAACACTGAGCTTGCCAACGAAATAACCAGCAAAAGAGAGAAGTCTCCAACTTGGAAACGAACGGGTGGATGGGCAGTGACATTGAAGTGGAGTCTGATGGAGAAGAGCAGGAAAAGCAATATGAAAATGGCAGCTGAGAGGATTGGTTGCAATTGCAACCTCATTATCGGATTGAATGGGAAACTTTGGAGGATGAGGAAGAAAATTGGTGGTACAAAGAGCCTCAGGTCTATGTTCCACAACATTTCTGTGTGTAATTTTGGTCTGAAGGGGTAATGAAATTGGAGTTAACACAGAGCATTATATAGGCAACTAAAGGTAGCCTGCCTTGAACCCTTTCTCTAGCTGCCAACTTATTAACCCAGTTCAAGAGTTCGTACAGTTAAAAAAGAGCAATGGGTTCGTTTTCTCGCTCTACCAAAATTCTCTCTCTCTCTCTTAAATTCTCCTGTTGCTTTATGTAATTTCAGTATCTATCCTTCATGAACCCCTTAGCTCACGTAAAAGTCCACATTAAAGTTTAAAGTCATCCAATCATGGTCAAGTGGGACATTTCCTACCAACCCCCTTCTCTCCCCAAATTTGCCTATACTCTTCCAGACCCGGCTTATTAACCAGTTCAAGAGTTCAAACAGTTAACACAGAGCATTGCTTGAATACTATGCTAGTATTCATTATTGTTGTGTCTCTGCTATAATTCGGAACAATTGTTCCAGAATCTCCAAGCTATCTGAGTGATCGTTAGCATGGAAAAAAGTTGTTGAATCTTGAAGAGTGTTCTGCCAGTGACCTTCAGCACTAAGACTTCATCTTCGGAGGGCAGCTCTTAAGGACAGTGATGCGCAGGGCAGGCTTTAACTTACATCTACCAATCCGATAATTACTTTTTTTTTTGCTTTGGTTTCGCTGTAGTTTTAAAACATACGTAGAGGTGGTGCCTTTCCGAAAAGGTCTTGGTCCTTTCGGAGCTGGTTGCTCCAGAGATAATGGAATCGTATGTGATCATAGCTCTGTCATTTCATTTTAAAAGAAAGCTAATGCAGCTATTCTCTAGATTAGCCAGAATTAGCCACAACATGGACATTCCTGCATGCGGTCCAAGTCTGAGCTAGAGATAATTGGTGCGTTTGGTGGACCATTTTCAGAATTTTTTTTTGTTGTTGATGAAATGTCCTTTATTCCAATCAAAGTGTAATTACAACTCAACTGATCATTTCAGTCCTACAATCAAACAGAATTTCTATCTATCTGACTATACTATTTACATATCCACATAACTATTGAGAATTCTCTCCCTGTGTTAGACCATTTTCAGAATCTTAATCCAGCCCGGAAAAGAGAGTGCTGAAAATTAGTTGGTCTTTCATCATTGTCCAGCAAAAACATGTTGAAAAAGAGTGTTGAAGTACATAGAAATTGTGCATACTTGACATTTACGTCAATACAACGTACTGGCTTGGCATAGTTGCAGCCAGCAGCTGAACATCTTAGACCTACCCAGGGGATTAGGGAGCTCAGGTGAGAAGTTTTTGGGAATTTTCGATGTTGGAGATACTTGCTTGACAAGAAGCATGAAGTAGATTTTGACAAGAACATTATAACTATTGAACCAAGTACGTTATGCTATCCAGATGCTCACAAACAAGCCAATCCCTCTGTTATTATGCCCAAACACATGGCCAGGCAGATCAATGTCATCCTTGTTTCTCGCTTTCAATATGTACATCACCATTAAGACATCCTCCATTAGCAAAAGGCTAGTCTGAAGTTGTCAAGAAACATCAGCCCCCTCCAACAATTTTTCCGGCCACACAACTGAACATGATTTAGATATCAAAGGGTGCGGAATTAAATCTGCAAAGGCCAACTTTGATCTTCTCTCCAATACTCGAGCCAGGAACCGGCAGCAACATTGGCAGGATGTTTCATGGAGTTTAGGAAAGATGATAATTTGAAAATGGCAGCAAGGAACCTCGTTATCAGATCGAAGTGTACGCTTTGGAGGGTAAAGAAAGAGGTCTGTTAGCACTTGGTGGCACAGAGAATTATATTCGTCTGTGCCCAAGTAGAGGTACGCAGCTAGTGCATGCCTAAGCCTGTAAAAATTCATCAGAAAGAGAATCTTTGCCATATGTTTTCTAGAAGCAACAGATCAACTGCTGCAAGTTTGGCTATGGCAAGGCTCACTTGAACTGGAGGTCAAACTCCAGTGATTAAACCAGTTCAAGGGGTTCAAATTGTTTAAGGCTCGAACCGGTTCACTTGGCTGATTAATGATAAACCACATGACCAAGATATGTCAAGTAGTCATACAAAGAGAGCCCACCACCAACAAAGATATAAATAGAGAGCCGACCAAGAGAAGTGTGGAGAAAAGGGCTGGCTTAACCAGATTCATCCATAAGTTGATTTTCAAAAAAGTTTTGATCTTGATATCCTTAAAAGAGAATCGGAAAATATAGCAATCAGGCAAAGAAAAGTTTTCGAAGACTCTAAGATTATAGAAATTATGAGGGAAGGAGTACTTTATCTTGGTCATCTTAAGGAAAATATGAAATACCTCACTATAAGGTAGCTTTCTTACAAACTTATGAATCAACTGTGTGGAACTGAAAAAAATATACAGCAATTGGTTTGAAGTTTCATAGGTATATATAACTTCATATAAATGGTGAAACAATCTAGTACTTGATGTTGGCTAAAATTGGAAATTACATTGAAAGACAGGGCATGCCCTGTTTCTTTAGTAGAATAAATAGCATTGCTGTAAGTTTGGCTACAGCAAGGCTCCCATTAACAATAGGTCAGACTAGAGTGGTTAAGCCGGTTCAAGGGGTTCAAATGGTTTAGAGCTCGAACCATTTGGATATACAGTTCAAGGGGTTCCAACTATGCTGTAGCGTTCTTAAAGATAGATCTTACAAACTAATGAATGAAGATTATGGAACTAAAAAGCATATACAGCAATGCATTTGGAGTCCGATACATACATATAATTCATGTAAATGGTAAAAACAATCTAGTAATGTAAATGGCTAGAAATGAAAATTACTTTGAAATAAACAGAACATGCTACGTTTCTTTAGCAGAATCCATAGCTAACAGCCTAACAGGTATATGCTTCCTACTCTCAATTACGCATACACCATTAAATAAACATGGAAAAGTGGTAACTGATTTGATACTAACATATACTCTGGGAATAAATAGGTGTAAATTAAGACTCAATATCAATAACAACAGAGGTGGTCTCTTCTTGCATTGGCTCCTCTTGTGGCTGAGCCTCAAGTGAAGGAGATTCATCTTCTTGATGGACGATGCAGATGATGTTGCAAGTAGGAATGGCTTGAAGAGCTGGATAAAACCAGCGGAAGAACCTGACAAGAAGGTTGAAGATTGAAGCATCCCATGGAGAGAGGCAGAAGATGATACCGAATACCACCCAGAAATGTGGTCGTGCCAAGAAGACAGAGCATGCCAACAGAATAGTTAGCAGAAGAGAGAAGTCTCCAGCTTGGAAACGAATGGGTCGATGAGCTGCGACGTTGAAATGGAGTCTGATGGAGAAGAGCAGGAAAACCAATATGAAAATTGCAGCTGCAACGATTGTTTGCAATGACAACCTCATTATCGGATTGAATTGGAAACTATGGAGGATGAAGAAGAGAACTGGTGGCACAAAGAACCTCAGGTCTATGTTAATGTTCCACAACATTTTTCTGTGGGTGATTGTTCTGATGGGATACTGAAATTGGACTGGAACACGACAGCAATATATAGAAGAAGAAAGGTGGCTAGTCTCGTACTGCCAAGTTATTAACCCAGTTTAAGAGTCCAGACAGTCTGAGGAGTTCAACCCGGTTCACATTAATTTGTTTAGGGGCATAAAATGTGGGAAAATGGCAATGGACAATAAAGTCAAAGCAAATAGTTTAAACAGTTGGTCTTGAACTGTTAGTCTAATTGCCAAGTTATTTGCCCAGTTTAAGAGTTTAAACTGTCGAGGATTTAAAACCCAGTTCACAGAGGCACCTATTTTCTTATGGGTACATGAGGAAAGAGGTAGGAAGTGCTTGACATTTGCAATGTGCGGAGAGAGGTTGTAATTGTTCAACACTCTTTACTTCGTCCCTTTGGCTGTTATTGATAACAATGGAATGGCACCATGCATCACCCTTTATGACATAGACTTTCTTTCTATTAGTTGTGAAAGCATTTAATTAAAAAAATCAATTGTTTAGAGAGGCGCATAAGACATATATAATGAACTATGGTTTATCATTTTTCGGATGTGAGATTTACATCTCTACAGTCCCCTCGCGTGTGGCTCTTTGAGCAAGTCAAACATGTGGATGAATTGAATTGGGTGACAGTGAATTTGATTTTGAATTGTCTACTGGATCTGATCGACCGCTCTACTACCATCTTAAGATATCCAACTGCAAGCCAAATGACAATGAGAGAACACGCCCACAAACTTTATATATGTACTTGAATTGTTAATCAAGAATTTATATCTTAACTTGTTGTGCTTAAATCTGTGAAGGTTTAGGCAGATAATAAGAAACGAGTACAATATTGTGAAGGTAACAGCTTTAGTGCCAAGTGAAATAGAGGTAACAAGATCCTTAAAATTCAATTTGAGCCCACGAATAACTTAGATAATGAAAACCTCATCATTGGATTGAATTGGAAACTTTAGTGAAATGGTGGCACAAAGAGCCTCGGGTGTATCCGTGTATGTTACACAACATTTTTCTGTGTTCTGATGGGGTAATGAAATTGGAGCTGATGACACGAGCATATAGCCATATATAGACAAAAGAAAGGAGACCAGTTATTAACCCAGTTCAAGAGTCCAAACGATGGGGAAGTTCAGCCCAGTTCAAATTTGTTTTGTTTTGCGAGCAAAGGATATTGCGTAGTGGGCAATGGTCAACGAATCAAAGTAAAGATTCTTCACTTTTATTTGTTTGTTATGTTAAATGCATATCCCATCAAGACAGGTGTGAAGAAAAGGACCAAATTTAACCATAATGTTCACCTAAAGTCAGATCAGAAGACACATTCCTAAAGACTTTGTGCTAGTTTTGTTTCTTATAGCGTCTCTCCGTGGTACTTGCAAAACAACTGAATTTTTCATCGATTTTGTCCCAGCTCAACTTGTCACAATTTGTACACAGCACATTGCTTGATGAAATTTGCTAAATACCAAAAACTAGATAAAGTTAAGGAGCCTTAGATACTCTTTAAATATCTCTTGTCTAGGAAGGGAATGATAGGAGTATAACTTATTTGTGCAGTTGTTAAAATCGGCCTCTTTCGATGTTCGATTGTGTTACACGTTGATATTCATTTTTGCCAAGCTCTTTTCATGATCTTGTTTTCCTTTACTTGGCTAATTTGTACGAAACTTTGAAAGTCTTTAGAGAAGGTTGGATTTTATCAAGATGTTGCACGTAATAGGCATATATGCTCAAGGAAAGGATAGAGGCAGGAGGTGCTTACTTCGTCTCTTCGGCTGCATGAACTCACAAGTTATTATTAACAATGGCATGACACTATGACCACCACCACCAGTAAAAAATAATAAGAAAGAAGGCTGCATCACCATTTATAAGCACCAGATTCAGCCAAAAGAGACTTTCTTAAGGATTAGATACAGTTGAAGTTATGTTAGCGCTAATTGTGTCTTGCTTAAAACTCTAACCTGCATTGCTTATTCCAGTATTTCCCATCATCACAACATACAAAGTATGTAGTTGCACTTGTTTTCAGAGATGAAATGGATGTGCCATACAGAATATTTGGCGAAAACGAATTACTACGGACATAAATTGTATACTTCCTTAGTTACTCAAAACAATAAAAGGTGAGTGAGTAGTACATAGCTGAACGTGGGAACCCAGATGTGACAGACCAAAAAACAAAAAGCTAATAAACAAACGCATGAGTTGAACGGTGGGCACTCAAGCCAATTGATCTGAAGTTGGCTGAACCCTCATTTTGATTGTAGCAAAAGACCCCAGACTCCTAAGGCAATACTGTAGGTCCTTTTCACATGCAAGTAGCATCCAATCACCTTCATCATCTTGACATTCAATACGTAAATGCATGTTGACCAAGACATCTATTACCTAATGGATCCACAAGTGCTTGCGCAGAGAGAAAGTGCCTTCGTTGCTTCGGCTGTTATTAGTAACAATGGCATGGCAGCATCCAAAACCCTTTAAAGCCAGCAGAGACTTTCTGAAGGATCAAATACGATTCAAATTTCGTTAGCTGTGCAAACTTTCAACTCAAAACCAATTGTACCGGGAGACGCACATAGTATATATATTGAACTATGATTTATCATTTTCTTAATGTGAGATTTATATCTCCACATATCTTCTCACATGTGGCATTTTGAGTAGGTCAAACACGTAAATGAATTAATCTAAGTAATATTGGATTTGATTTTGACTTGCCAATTGGACCCGATCGACTCGGTCTGATACTATCTTAAAGTATCAAACTCAAAATCAATTGACAATGATGGGAGACGTCCATAAGGTTTATATATGTAATTGAATTGTCAATCAAGGATTTATATCTTAATGTTGTCGTGCTTAAATCTCTGAAGGTTTAGGCAGATGATAAGAAGCGAGTGCAGTATTGTTAAGGTAACGGCTTGAGTGCCAATGAAATAGAGATAACAAAATCGTCTATAGGGAGAATGTGTCCTTACTGCAGCCTACCTTATAAATCGTCTACCATCTCCTATCCTAAAATATAAAACCCCTCATGAAATTCTTTTCCAAAAACAACCTAATGTATCACATCTTAAAGTTTTTGGTTGTCTTTGTTTTGCTCGTAACACTAATATTTCCCACAAATTTGACAAACGTGCTTCTCCTGCCATTTTTGTGGGATATCCCTATGGTAAAAAAGGTTTTAAAGTCTATGACTTATTCACCAAGACCATTTATGTTACGCGTGACATTGTCTTTCATGAGACCATTTTTCCTTACCATATCCATCATTCTCCCACCCTCTCTTCTTCTTCCGTTTTTCCTTTACCTCCAGCTGAAACAGAGTCACCTTCTCCCAGACCCACCTCTCCTATTCTTAACCAACTACCTGTTACACCTTCTTCTCTTTCCCCACCTAGTGATACACATTCCACTCCTATGTCTCCTGCTCCTAATGACCCTGTTATATCCATTGGTAGACCTCTTCGAACTCATAAACCACCAAGTTATCTCAAAGATTACCATGTGTCTATTGCCCGTTCTAATTCATCTTCGTCTACTAGACAAGGTACATGTCATCCTCTTGCTTTTTCCTTGAGCTATCATCGTTTTTCTTTACCTCATAAAGCTTTTCTTACTGCCTTAACTGTTACTAATGAGCCAACTAGTTTCCACCAGGCCATGAAATTTCAGGAATGGCGAGATGCAATGCAATCCGAAATTGTTGCCTTGACCAAAAACAAAACTTGGTCACTTGTTCCTCTACCTCCTGGTAAGACAGCCATTGGGTCTAAATGGGTTTTCAAGATTAAACGTCGAGCTGATGGATCTATTGAACGCTACAATGCTCGTCTTGTTGCTAAAGGCTACACACAAATTGAGGGAATTGATTACCATGACACCTTTGCACCTGTTGCCAAACATGTCACTATTCGTGTTCTTCTCACTATTGCTGTTGCACGTCATTGGCCAATTCATCAGTTGGATGTCCATAATGCTTTCTTACATGGAGACCTTGCTGAAGATGTATACATGACTCCACCACCTGGTTATCGACGCAAAGGGGACCATCTTGTTTGCAAGCTCCAAAAGTCCCTCTACGGTCTCAAACAGGCTCCTCGCAATTGGTTTTCTAAATTTTCTAATGCTCTCCTGAGCCTTGGCTTCATCCAGTCAAAAGCTGACTACTCTTTATTTATTCTTCGTCAACAAGGTGCTTTAGTTTTTGTTCTTGTTTACGTTGATGACATTCTTATAACAGGTTCAAATGTCACTTTACTTCAATCTATCAAAGCTCGTCTTCGCGGCCAATTTCATACAAAGGACTTAGGTTCTTTGAAATATTTCTTGGGCATCGAAGTTGCACGCTCATCTCGTGGTCTATATCTCTGTCAACGCAAGTATACCCTCGACATCCTTGATGACTGTGGCCTCACTGGTGCTCGCCCATCCGAGTTTCCCATGGAACAAAACTTAAAACTTTCAAATTCAACAGGAGCCATACTCTCTGATCCATCTCCGTATAGAAGACTGGTTGGTCGCCTAATCTACCTTACTGTCACTCGTCCTGATATTGTTCACACTGTCAATATATTAAGTCAGTTCATGCATTAACCTCAGCAACCTCATCTTGATGCTGCCCATCGTTTAATACACTATTTGAAAGGTTCTCCCGGCCAAGGCATTTTTCTTCATAGCCAGTCTGATCTTGCATTAAAAGCCTTTTGTGACTCTGACTGGGCAAGCTGCCCCATGACTCGACGTTCCACAACAGGATATTGCATTTTCCTTGGTTCGAGTCCCATTTCTTGGAAGACAAAGAAGCAAACAACTGTTTCACGATCATCTGCTGAAGCTGAATATCGTTCTATGAATATCGTTCTATGGCTGTTGCAACATGTGAACTTACATGGCTTTCATTTCTCTTACGAGATCTTGGCATGCCTTTGACAACTCCAGTACCCCTTTATTGTGATAATCAAGCTGCTCTACACATTGCTGCCAACCCTGTTTTTCATGAACGTACTAAACATATTGAGATCGATTGCCATGTCGTTCGTGAAAAATTGCTCAAGGGTTTGATCCGCACCATTAAAATTTCTTTTCTTGATCAACTTGCTGATTTGTTTACAAAGTCTCTTGGTAGTGATCAATTTCAGTATTTAAAATCCAAGTTGGGCATTTGTGATCTTCATGCTCCAACTTGAGGGGGAGTCTTAACGTATCACACAAATTCAGCCAAGGATAGTGCAGCTTAAATCTTGGCTAAGCTCTAGGATCTTGACAGCCCAGAATCATGACCTACATGATCTATTACCTTTCCTCTTGTACAAGCTTAAGTTTTGGGCTTAGTTCTAGCATTGTCATATGTATAGCTTAATTTTAGGCTTTACTTTTGTTCTTTGGTGTATATAAATACAGCTACATGTAAATGACAAAGAGATATCCCAGAAATCAATACCATTTTAACTCTCTACTAAAATTCTCTCTGCCAAATTCTCTCTCTCTCTTAAATTCTCCTGTTGCTTTATGAAATTTCAGTATCTATCCTTCATGAACCCCTTAGCTCACGTAAAAGTCCACATTAAAGTTTAAAGTCATCCAATCATAGTCAAGTGGGGAAACCCCCTTCTTTTCCCAAATTTGCCTATAAACCCTTCTTCCCTGACCCGGCTCATTAACCCAGTTCAAGAGTTCAAACAGTTAACACGTACAGAGCATTGCTTAGATACTGTGCTAGTATTCATTATTGTTGTGTCCCTGCTATAAGTCGGAACAATTGTTCCAGAATCTCCAAGCTATTTGAGTGATCGTTAGCATGGAAAAAATTTGTTGAATCTTGAAGAGTGTTCTGTCAGTGACATTCGGCACTAAGACTTCATCTTCGGAGGGCAGCTCTTAAGGACAGTGATGCGCAGGGCAGGCTTTAATTTACATACTTCCAATCCAATAATTACTTTCTTTTTTGCTTTGGTTTCGCTGTCGGTTTAAAACATACGTAGAGGTGGTGCATTTCCGAAAAGGTCTCGGTCCTTTCAAAGCTGGTAGCTGCAGAGAGAACGGAACCGTATGTGATCATAGCTCCGTCATTTCATTTTAAAAGAAAACTAATGCAGCTATTCTCCAGATTAGCCAGCATTAGCCACAACATGGATATTCCTGCATGCCGTACAAGTCTGAGCAAGGGGTAATTGGTGCGTTTCATGGACCATTTTCAGAATCTTAATCCAGCCCGGAGAAGACAGTGTTGAAGATTAGTTTTCATCATTGTTCAGCAAAAACATGTTGAAAAACAATGTTGAAGTACATAGAAATTGTGCTACTTGGACATTTACGTCAATACAACATACTGGCTTGGCATAGTTGCAGCCAGCATCTGAACATCTTAGACCGACCCAGGGGATTAGGGAGCTCAGGTGAGAAGTTTTTGGGAATTTTCGATGTTGGAGATACTTGCTTGACAAGAAGCATGAAGTAGATTTTGACAAGAACATTATAACTATTGAACCAAATACGTTATGCTATCCAGATGCTCACAAACAAGTCAATCCCTCTGTTATTATGCCCAAACACACGATCAGGTAGATCAATGTCATCCTTGTTTCTCGCTTTCAATATGTACATCACCATTAAGACATCCTCCATTAGCAAAAGGCTAGTCTGAAGTTGTCAAGAAACATCAGCCCCCTCCAACAATTTTTCGGGCCACACAACTGAACAGGATTTAGATATCAAAGGGTGCTGAATTAAATCTGCAAAGCCCAACTTTGATCTTCTCTCCAATACTCGAGCCAGGAACCGGCAGCAACATTGGCAAGATGTTTCGTGGAGTTTAGGAAGACGATAAATATGAAAATGGCAGCAAGGAACCTCGTTATCAGATCGAAGTGTACGCTTTGGAGGGTAAAGAAAGAGGACTGTTAGCACTTGGTGGCACAGAGAATTATATTCGTCTGTGCCCAAGTAGAGGTACGCAGCTAGTGCATGCCTAAGCCTGTCTAAAATTCATCAGAAAGAGAATCTTTGCCATATGTTTTCTAGAAGCAACAGATCAACTGCTGCAAGTTTGGCTATGCCAAGGCTCACTTGAACTGGAGGTCAGACTCCAGTAATTAAACCAGTTCAAGGGGTTCAAATTGTTTAAGGCACGAACCGGTTCACTTGGCTGATTAATGATAAACCACATGACCAAGATATGTCAAGTAGTCATACAAAGAGAGCCCACCACCAACAAAGATATAAATGGAGAGCCGACCAAGAGAAGTGTGGAGAAAAGGGCTGGCTTAACCAGATTCATCCATAAGTTGATTTTCAAAAAAGTTTTGATCTTGAAGACTCTAAGATTATAGAAATTATGAGGGAAGGAGTACTTTATCTTGGTCATCTTAAGGAAAATATGAAATACCTCACTATAAGGTTGCTTTCTTACAAACTAATGAATCAACTGTGTGGAACTGAAAAAAATATACAGCAATTGTTTGAAGTCCGATAGGTATATATAACTTCATGTAAATGGTGAAACAATCTAGTACTTGATGTGGGCTAAAATTGGAAATTACATTGAAAGACAGGGCATGCCCTGTTTCTTTAGTAGAATAAATAGCATTGCTGTAAGTGTGGCTACAGCAAGGCTCCAATGAACAATAGGTCAGACTAGAGTGGTTAAGCCGGTTCAACGGGGTCAAATGGTTTAGAGCTCGAACCATTTGGATATACAGTTCAAGGGGTCCCAACTATGCTGTAGCATTCTTAAAGATGAATCTTACAAACCAATGAATGAATATTATGGAACTAAAAAGCATATACAGCAATGCATTTGGAGTCCGATACATACATATAATTCATGTTAATGGTATAAACAATCTAGTAATGTAAATGGCTAGAAATGAAAATTACTTTGAAATAAACAGAAACATGCTATGTTTCTTTAGCAGAATCCATAGCTAGCAGGTATATGCTTCCCACTCTCATACGTATACACCATTAATTAAACATGGAAAAGTGGTAACTAATTTGTACAAACACATACTCTGGGAATAAATAGGTGTAAATTAAGACTCAATATCAATAACAACAGAGCTGGTCTCTTCTTGCATTGGCTCCTCTTGTGGCTGAGCCTCAAGTGAAGGAGGTCCATCTTCTTGTTGGACGATGCAGATGATGTTGCAAGTAGGAATGGCTTGAAGAGCCGGATAAAACCAGCGGAAGAACCTGACAAGAAGGTTGATGATGGAAGCATCCCAAGGGGAGAGGCAGCAGACGATACCGAACACAACCCAGAAATGCGGTTGCACCAAAAAGAGAGTGCATGCCAACAGAATAGTCAGCAGAAGAGAGAAGTTTCCAGCTTGAAAACGAATGGATCGATGAGCAGTGACGTCGAAATGGAGTCTGATGGAGAAGAGCAGGAAAATCAATATGAAAATGGCAGCTGCGATGATCGGTTGCAACGGCAACCTCATTATCGGATTGAATTGGAAACTATGGAGGATGAAGAAGAGAAGTGGTGGCACAAAGAATCTCAAGTCTATGTTCCATAACATTTTTCTGTGTAGTTGTTCTGATGGGTACTGAAATTGAAGAGGAACAAGAGCTTATATAGTGGAGGAGTTCAACCCGGTTGATGGGGTACTGAAATTGGAGAGGAACAAGAGCATATACTTCCAAGTTATTAACCCAGTTTAAGAGTCCACAGAGTCAGACGAGTTCAACCCGGTTCACATTTGTTTGGGGGCAAAGGATGTGGCACATGTGGGCAATGGTCTATAAAACCAAAGCAAAAGTTGAAACAGTTGGTCTAATTGCCAAGTTATTTGCCCAGTTTAAGAGTTTAAACAGTTAAGGAGTTCAAACCCGGTTCAAATTTGTTTGTAGGCAGAGGATGAAAAGTAAATGCATGTTGACCAAGACACCTATTACCTAATGGATCCACAAGTGCTTGCGCAGAGAGGAAGTGCCTTCGTTGCTTCTGCTGTTATTAATAAACAATGGCATGGCACCATCCAAAACCCTTTAAAGCCAGCAGAGACATTCTTAAGGATCAAATACAATTCAAATTTTGTTAGCTGCACAAACGTTAAACTCAAAACCAATTGTATAGAGAGACGTACATAGTGTATATATTGAACTATGATTTACCATTTCCTTAATGTGAGATTTATATCTTCACAGATCTTCTCACACGTGGCATTTTGAGTGGGTCAAACACATGAATGAATTAGACTAGGTAATATTGGATTTGATTTTGACTTGTCTACTGGACCCGATCGACCCGGTCTGATACCATCTTAAAGCATCAAACTCAAAATCAATTGATAATGAGGGGAGACGTCCATAAGATTTATATATGTAATTGAATTGTCAATCAAGGATTTATATCTTAATGTTGTCATGCTTAAATCTCTGAAGGTTTAGGCAGATGATAAGAAGCGAATGCAGTATTGTTAAGGTAACGGCTTGAGTGCCAATGAAATAGAGATAACAAGATCCTTGAAATCCGATTTCAGTTCACGAATAACATAGATATTGGAAACCTCATCATTAGATTGAATTGAAAATTTTGGTGAAATGGTGGCACAAAAAATCTCAGGTGTATGTTCCACAACACCATTCTGTTTGTAACGTTCTGATGGGATAATAAAATTGGAATTGACACGAGCATATAAACAAAAGAAAGGAGGCCAAGTTATTAACCCAGTTCAAGAGTCCAAACCGCGGGGAAGTCAGTCCGGTTCAAATTTGTTTTGTTTTGCGGGCTAAGGAGTATGCGTAGTGGGCAATGGTCAATATATCAAAGCAAAGATTCTTCACTTTTATTTGTTTGTTATGTAAGAGACATGTGTGAAGAAAAGGACTAAATTTAGCCATAAAATACAGTGTTCAGCCAAAGTCTGATCAGAAGACACATTCCTAAAGACTTTGTGCTTGTTTTATTTCTTATAGCCTCTAAGAGTGACACTTGCAAAACAACTACATTTTTCATTGTTTTTGTCCCGGCTCAACCTGTCGCAGTTTGGATGCAGTACATTGCCTCATGAAATTTGCTGAATACCAAGTACTAGATAAAAGTTAAGGAACTTAGATACTGCGCTTTAAATATCTCTTTTAGGAAGAGAATGATAGAAGTATAGCTTATTTGTTCAATTGCTAAAATCAGTCTCTTTCGATGTTCGATTGTGAGCACATCCTTACACATTGGTATTCATTTTTGTTAAGCTCTTTTCATGATCTTGTTTTCCTTTATTTAGCTAAGTTGTTCAAAACTTTAAAAGTCTCTGGAAAAAGTTGGATTTCATCGAGATGTTGCAAGTAATCGACCTATATGCTCAAGAAAAGGAAAGTGGTTGGAAGTACTTGCTTCATCTCTTTGGCTGTCTAAACTCACAAGTTATTGTTAATAATGGTATGGCACAATACCCACCACCATTAACAAAATATAAGAAAGAAGTTCACACAACCATTTATAAATTCCAGATTCAGCCAAAAGTAACTTTCTTAAGGATAGGATACAATTGAAGTTATGTTAGCGCCAAGTGTAACCTTTCGCTTGCTCCGTTTTGAAGCCCTCTATTGCACCCTGCATTTCTTATTCCACTATTTCCAATATACAAAGAATGTAGTTGCACTTGTGTTCAGAAATGCAATGGATAGTTGACGAAAACGAATTGCAAAGGATGACTCTTGAAGTAATTGTCTACTTCCTTTGTTACTCAAGACAATAAAAGGAGAGTGAGTAGCACATAGCAGATCATGGGAACCAGATGTGGCAGACCAAGAAACAAAAAGCTAATATCCAAACGCATGAGTTGAACAGTGAGCATTCAAGCCAGTTGTTATGAAATTGGCTGAACCCTCATTTTAATTGTAGCAGATGACCCCAGACTTGTGAGGCAGTACTGCAGGTCCTTTTCACATGCTAGTAGCACCCAATCACCTTCATCGTCGTGATATTCGATACGGAGACTTCTGCCCGTCAAAGGCAGCCTCTCAGTCAGGTTCTCCGATAACTCTGCCATTGTTGATGAAGAAGTAATTCGAAACTTTATGATGTCGTCTGCATAGGTTGCCTTTATGGTCACAAGTGCTGGTGCTGCGTCCTGTATTCTTCTATTGGCACACGAGGGGTCTTTCCTACTAGATTCCGGGATCCTTTCCTCAATACTTTGAACAGATTCATTCAAGTTCTTGAGATTAGAGCGAGTAGGCTTAACCTTTTTTCTCTTGCAAGATGGCCACTCAAGGATCCCAAAAGGTCTACATGAGCGCTTCATTTTAGATCGACTAACTGCAAAAGAAAGGTTCCAATAATCTCGCAATCAGAAAAAATAAATCACGTCAAAAAATAGAAAGATGAGAAGACAAGCCACAATACCGCCAAAAATCTTCGCAACATTATCAAGTGTCGTCATTCGAAAATATGGTTTGAGAGCCTCATATGTAATATCCTTTCCTTTTTTTGATATCAGGCACTGATTCTGTAAAGAGGTAAGAGCTATTTTGCTTTGTTCGACACCATTCTCAGATGCTTCTTCTGCAGTCGATTGCTGACTCGACGAATCTACCTTCACTACTTCGACCTCGCTTTGTAAGGTTTCGGGAGATCTAACAGTTCTGCATTCACTAAAAGAATGAAGCTCATCAGTCAAAGTAGGCACTACTAAAATGTCGGCGGTTAATTCCTCTCCGAGTTCCTTTCCTGAGGAAACTTTAAAACTTGTCAAGTGTTTCTTCATTGTTGCCAATATTGAACCCAACAAGGTCTTGTCATCTCTGAAGTTTTTTGGACGGCATGTGGGCAGAAATAACTCTAGTACATAATCAAGATCTCCGGTGTAAGAACTCCGCACGGATATTGCAAAAGATCTAGTTAAATTACACGAGTATGCATAGTGTGCCAATGGATACTCAAACATGCTGAATTTGCTAATGTCACTGCAAAAGCACGGTCTATGGGATCGAAGTGCCTTCCAAACAATCCCATGTCCCCGTCTTAGGGGCTGATCAATGCAAATATAATGGAAGCGAGCCATCCTGTCTGCAGTCATCATCAAGTGATTATAGCAAATTAAGTGACAGATGTTGTTCCCGTCCGTATAGTCACCATTTGCCATGGCATTGCTACATTTGCATGGGCCCCAGGTCTGAGCAAGATGTACTTTGTACTTACCTTCAAGCATTTTCAACATCTGATCAATTTCATCCATTGCAATTGCAGGAAATTGGCCTTTCGAATTCTGTTCTTCAAAAAATTTTGCCCAAAATGTGAAATGTCAAAGAACAGAATACTGAAAATCAGTTTAGAAGTATGTATATTACAAATTTTACTTCCACTACAACTTACTTTCTCCATAAGCTTGCAATTTGTGTCTGAAACCGTTAGATCCGCAACCTATAAGAGAACCAGGAGCTCAAACAAAGTATCCAAAGAATCTGGTAATTTCCGAAAGAAAAGATTCTTAACAAGAAGCATGCAACAATGTGTAAGCAGAAAATTAGCCCTGCTAAATGACTTGGTAAATAGGTAATGAATATACTAACCTTCTCCCATCCTTTCCACCCTCAAGAAAGGTCCTAAGACAATCAAGGTCAGCCTAAAAATTATAATAACAAATTACTCCGTTAAGTTAGCATCTGGTCAAAGAGATTAAGTTATTAAAGAATAAGTCTAACAATATCAAGGTGCACCTCGAACCATTAGTGATTGCCATTGCTTTACTCGTGCTAAAGTTATGGCAAGATATTACCAAGAGATTTTTCTTAGTCGAAAATTTGATTGAGTTATTGTAACTGCTAAAGAGCATGCTTGTGATTATATGGAATGTCTACGTTACAACAGATATGCACTTCAGATAAGTTATTTGTCGCTTATCTGATCCGAAATTGTTTTTTTGGTCATAGTTAATCCAATTCTATTATTTAGTTGTTTCATTTTACCATGTATATTTGCAAATCTTTCAAAAGCTTTTTAGTTGCTACATCTGAAATTCTCGCTAAAGAGACTTTCAACAACAAATATCAAGAGTGGTGAGCATCACCATTTCTTAGTCTAAAAGTTATATTTAGGATTGTGTAATTAATTTTGATACTTGATACAATACATTTTGATTTTGGACCTTCCTTTTGTGTTTCCTTCACCATTTCGTTTAATTTGGCACCATTTGTTGTTGTGGTGTGACCAGAAGTTCGAGTTCTTCCGTGTACGTATACCATTATAAGTGTTCAATGCTCATGAGGCTCTAAAACAAGCCAAAGCTTGACACAATTTGTCCTATTGTCTAATCTCCAAATCTAGCGTTTCGTATTAACTTTTTGTTTTAGTTAAGAGCGTAAGGGTGTTAAATAGCCTCATATGTTCATACTAATGGAAGTTGCATAAGTGAAAATCAGGTTTCCTTAAGAGAATAAACTATCAGCATATTTCCTCTGGGATCCTTAGACTTTACGAATTGCTTTATAGGCCGAGTTATTCATTTTTTTCTTATGCACTCTTTGATATACTTTTAGCCCCTCCCATTCAGGTTGTAAACAAAGTTTCCTGATATTATCTCATGCTTTCATGGGTATTCTTTTCAAAGGGATATCCCTTTTTTTATTCCGTAGTTCAGTGATTGCGGGAGGATGTCCCTGTAGATATTAGATCTCTAAGCTGTACTAGTGGCTTTTTGACCCAAAAGGAACCATGAAATGCAAAAGAAAAGCAGTTGAGGCATCAACGTGAAAAAGTGAGAATTCATGGATTAGGTGAACCTGTAGCAGCCAGACCATAGACCGAAGGTCCGTATAAAAAGAGCTCTGATTTTTGAATGCAACGATCTCAAGAACACCAATGCAGCGTCCGCGGGAAGAAGGTTCGAATAGTGGCACAGTTACCATAAACTTGAGACCGCAATTTACAGCAATATCACGGAGTGGAAACTCGTTGCAAGAGTACAGACTCACCTCTGGACTCGACTCGGGCAACTTATGGCTGAACACGTGACCAGGCGGACCACTGCTGGTCCCCTGTCCTTCCTCAACGTTGCATTCAAAACTCTCGCAGTACTTCCTGTACGACCAGAGTCCTTCATGCGCTTCAAGTCTCCCCCCTCCAAGAGCAAAAGGCTGGTGTGAAACTGTAAGCAAACTCCGGCTCTCTATCCTTCTGGGAGCCCAAAACTGAATCATAACACTTTTCCCCCAACTAAAGAATGGCTCCCTAAATTTGCAAAGCGCAGTTTTGACTTTCTCTGTGATAACCCAATCGGCGTTAGGTGTTTCAGCTACTGAGCCGAGCAAATCTGTATACATTATATCAAGGTTAGTTCCATCAGTGCAGCAACATACTCGATCAGTACTCCCTCCATCCCGTTGCTAATTTTTTGTTTAACATTTCTTATGCAGATATGACTCAGGTACTTTATTGAATTTGATTATAACGTAGGTCTTTGGAAATTAAAAGTCAACCGACGGATGTAGTAATAAAGTAGAGATTTAGAAGGTTTACCGGAGGGGACATCTGTTGGACTTTGTTGATTCTGATCGCCGGCTACTGGTTTGCTCCAGTAACAGTATCTGTTGCGTTCTACTTCCATCCAGGATAGACTCCCTCCTTTTTCCTTCATGTAATCCGGAGGAGGATGTCCTCGGAGTTGGAATAAGCTTGCGCCATCGCGCTCGCGGCTGCCTTCCCCTGACTGTGCCATGGTGCTACCTCGCCGTGTCAGTGACAATGGAGATCGAGCCCCATATAAAAGCAGCAGGCGCGTCAATGGTCAACGTTGGACAATGCAGTCGTCTTACCTCTTTACCCTTTGAACCGGTTCAAAGTTTTAGACGACAGATGGATAAATCTTCAAAGACAAAAAACAGATGGATATAGAGAAAAAAATTGATAAAAGGGACCAATATATCCTTTCACTACTGTGGATGATTTGAGGATTTTTGAATGGGTTTACACTTTCGAGATAGATACATAGATGATTTAAGGATTTTCGAATGGGTTTATTAGATTTTTCAGATTTGATGCGCCTTTTGACTTTGGGCTTCAAAGAACAAAATCAAAAATAGATAATTTTTATATGAAGATATAGCGCTAACTTATATAAAAATGTAAGTTGTATCATTAATCATAAGTCCAAACTACGAGTATTTGATATTTAAGCGAGTTGTTCAATAACATATTCACGAATTATTCAAAATGTTCAATCCCATGTGCCATTACGTGCTATTGCACCATCACCGCCTTCAAAACCAAAACCAGAGTTAGTTCCTAACAAAAACTAAAATCAAAACACTAAACCAAAGCCAGTGCCATCTGTGCAAAACCCGGACCTAAACTAAAAAAAATCTTCTAGTGAGATGGGGTGCCATTTGCCAATGCTCAAAGTTTGGCAACAGCAAGGCTCACTTGAACTATAGGTCGAACTGAAGTGACTAAGCCAGTTCAAGTGGTTCAAAATGGTTTATGACTTCAAACCGGTTCATCTGCGTGGTTAATGATAAATATTGTGGCCAATGGGATAGGCATCCAGAGAGAGCCCAATAAAGTCACCGCTCAATTTGAGACAAAAACCCTTCACGTGGGCCCACCCCAATTCATGCAGCACGCCAAATGTGACCTGGTTCACGTTTGGGTGTTCCCCTCCCCCTTCCCCTTCCTTTCTTGTCTGGACTCACATGTGTGTGACATTCCTTTCCCTTCCCTTTCCCCTTCCCCTTCCCCTTTCACGATTTCCCATCAGTATCAGAGAGTTCGTCTATACCAAGAATTGCAGAAGGTAGTACCGAAATCCCCAAATTCTGTTGTTTATTTGCAAAGTTTAATATAGAAAGGTGGAAGAACCATTGGAGTTTAGAAAAGCATGTAAAGAGCTGGGTAGATTAGGAAAAGCACAGAAGTCAAACAAAAAAAAAAGAACCATAAAATATTAGGTTTCCTCTTGAGCTTTTACTTTATAAACTTTTGTGGAAATGACAATTTTTAATTGCATAGAATGAAAGGGAGGGGCACCATCGTTGGAACACTGGAAATATACATACATGTACATATGACAAGTGCCCAAGTGGTGTACTGGCACAAGCACACACACACATGCCCACTTGTACTTGTGCCAATTTTACTATCAGGCAACTAATTTGATACAAACATATACAAATGCGTTTATATATATATAGGTGTAATTTAGGGATCAATGTCCACAGCAACAAAACTGGTATCCTCTTGCATTGGCTGCTGTTGCGGTTGAGCCTGATCAATTGAAGGAGGCTCTCATCTTCTTGCCAGACAATGCAGATGATGTTGGAAGCAGGAATGGCTTGTAGAGCTGCATAAAACTAACGGAAAAACCTCACAAGAAGTTGAAAATGGAAGCATCCAAAGGAGAGAGGCAGAATATGATACATAACACAACCCGGAAATGTGATTCTGCCAAAAACACTTAGCATGCCGACAAAATAGTCAACAGAAGAGAGAAGTCTCCTGCTCGGAAACATATGGTTGATGGGCTGCGACATCGAAATGGAGTCTGATCGAGAAGAGTAGGAAAAGTAATATGAAGATGGCAGCTACGAGGATCGGTTGCACTTGCAACCTCATTATTGGATTGAATTGGTAACTTTGGAGGATGAAGAAGAGAATTGGTGGCACAAAGAAATTCAGGTCTATGTTACACAACATTTTTATCTATGGAAATGTTCTCATGGGGCAATGAAACTGTAGTTGAAACAAGAGCAAATATATAGGGGCGAAAGTGAACGATTGGTCTAGTTGCCATGTTATTTGCCCAGTTCAAGAGTTTAAACAGTTGAACCCAGTTCTAAGTTTGTTTGTGGACATAGGAAAAGGTGGGAATGGCTATGAACTAAAAGTAATTTTCTCTGCTTCCATCTTTTTGATTAGTTAAACGCTTGTCCCACCCCTACACGTGAGGAGAATATGACTGAATGAAGAGTCAAATGCATGATGACCAAGACACCTCTTTTCTTATGGATGGATTCACAAGGGTAGACGTAGGAAGTGCTTGACATTGATGATGCGAAAATAGCTACAATTTTTTATGTAGCAATAATTAATGATCGTTAAATATTTTTAGTGACTAAATAAAAGTAACTAACAATGTTTAGGTAGACGGTTTAGGCAGATGGTGAGAAGCGAGTTCAATTTTTTGAGGGTAACGGCTTCTTTGCGAATTTAAATAAAGGTAACATGATTCTTGAAATTTGATTTGAGCCCACGAAATTGTTCTGACTGGTTAACGAAATTGGAGTTGACACGAGAAAGAAACGTGGCTATTGGTCTAACTCCCAAGTTATTAACCCAGTTCAAGAGTCCAAACCTTGGAGGAGTTCAACCCGGTTCAAATTTGTCTTGTCTTGCAGGCATAGGATGTGGGCAAATGTGGGCAATGGTCAATGAATCAAAGCAAAGAAAACAGGGAGCTTGAAGTTTTCTTGGATCATCTACATAAGTTGCCTTTACGGTCCTGTACTATCCAGGGAAGATGTAGTAAAATCACCAAGTCAAACAGAGAATTCCTCTCCTAGTTCCTTTCCTGAGGAACCCTTAAACTTCAGAAGTATTCCATTACTGTTACCAGTATTGAGCCAAATTAGCAAGATTCTTGACATCTCCATTGTTCTCTGGACTGCAAGAAGGCTGGAGAAGGGAGTGCTAAAAATTAATCACTTTCTCATTATTGTCCAGCAAAAGCATATTGAAGTAGAGAGTGTTGAAATTACATAAAAGTTGTGATATTTGATATTTGCGGCAACACAACATACTTGCTTTGCATAGTTGTAGCCCGCATCTAAGGATCTAAGACCTAACCCAGGGAATTAGAGAGCTCAGGTGAGAAATTTTTTGAAATTTTCAATGTTCGAGATACTTGATAAGAAGCATGAAATAGAGTCTGACCAGAACACATTATAGTTACTGAACCAAGTACATTGTGCTATCAGATGATTAAAAACAAGTCAATCCCTTTGTTACTATATCAGCACACACACAACCAGGCAGATAAATGTCATCTTTATTTCTCACTTTCAATATTATATCACCAATAAGACATCCTCAATTAGCAAAAGATTAATCTGAAATTGTCAAGAGACATCTGCCCCCTCCAAACAATTTTTTGGGCCACACAACTGAACAGGATATCAGTATCAAAGGGTGCTGAATTAAATCTACAAAGCCCAGCTTTGACTTTTTCTTCAATACTTGAGCCAGGAGCCGGTAGCAACATTGGCAGGATGTTTGATGGAGTTTAGGAGGTAAGTGAATATGAAAATGGTAGCAAGGAACCTCGTTATCAAATTGAAGTGTACAATTTGGAGGGTAAAGAAAGAGGACTGTTACCCCTTGGTGGCATAGAGAATGACGTTCGTATGTGCCCAAGTAGAGGTACGCAACTAGTGCGTGCCTCACCTCGGCTGGTAGGCCTGTCTAAAATTCATCAGAAAAAGATTCTTTGGCATATGTTTTCTAGAAACAACAGATCAACTGGTGTAAGTTTGGCTATAGCAAGGCTCACTTGAACTGGAGGTCAATTGTAGTGATTAAGCTAGTTCAAGGGGTTCAAATTGTTTAGGGCTCGAACCGGTTCACTTGTGTGATTAATGATAAACCACATGACCAAGTTATGTCAAGTAGTCATCCAGACAGAGCCCACCGAAAACAAGGATAGAAATGCAGAGCCCACCAAGAGAATGTGGAGAAAAGGGCTGGCTTAACCAGATTCATCTTGAAGTTGATTTTCAGAATAGTTTGATCTTAACATTCTTAAAAGTGAATTGGAAAAATATAGCAAATCAGGTTAAGAAAAGTTTCTATCAGTTTCGAAGACCCTAAGATTATAGAAACTACTCCATATGACAGAAGGAGTACTATATCATGGTCACATTAAGAATAATATGGCATACCCTACTGTACGGTAGCATTCTTAAGAATTAATCGCATAAACTAATGAATCAAGTGTATGGAATTGAAAAGCATATGCAGCGATCCGTTTGAAGTCCGATAGGTATATATATTCCATGTAAACGTAAAAACAATCTGGCAGTTGATGTTGGCTAGAAATGGAAATTACATTGAAATAAACAGGGCATACCCTGTTTCTTTCGAGGGAATCCTGGCGGGTCACACCAGAGGTTAAACCAGTTCAAAGGGTTCATATGGTTTAGAGCCCAAACCATCTTACAAACTAATGAATGAGGATTATGGAACTAAAAAGCATATACAACAATTCATTTGGAGTCCGATACGTACATACAATTTATGCAAAAACAACTAGTATTTCATGTTGGCTAGAAATGATAACTACATTGAAATAAACAGAATTGTTTGATGAAATTTGTTGGATACCAAATGCTAGACAAAAGTTAAGGAACTTAGATACTGGGCTTTAAATATATCTATTCTAGGAAGGGAATGATAGTAGTATAACTTATTTGTGGAGTTGCTAAAATCAGTCTTTTTGGATGTTCGATTATAAGCACATCCTTGCACAGTGGCATTCATTTTTGTCAAGCTCTTTTCATGATCTTGTTTTCCTTTATTCAGCTAAGTTGTAGCAAGCTCCTTTCATGATCTTGTTTTCCTTTATTTAGCTAACTTGTACGAAACTTTAAAAGTCTCTGGAAAAAGTTGGATTTCATCAAGATGTTGCAAGTAATCGACCTATATGCTCAAGGAAAGGGAAGTGGTTGGAAGTGCTTGCTTCGTCTCTTTGGCTGTCTAAACTAACAAGTTATTGTTAACAATGGCATGGCACAATTGGCACCACCATTAGTGAAAAATAAGAAATAAGGTCGTATCACCATATATAAGCACCAGATTCAGCCAAAAGTAACTTTCTTAAGGATCGAATACAATTGAAGTTATGTTAGCACCAAGTGTAACCTTCCCCTTGCTTCATTTTGAAGCCCTATACTGTACCCCGTTTCGCTTATTCCAGTATTTCCAATATACCGAGAATGCATGTTCAGAAATGCAATGGATATGCCATACAGGACACTTGACGAAAACGAATTGCTAAGGATAGCTCTTAAAGTAATTGTCTACTTCCTTTGTTACTCAAGACAATAAAAAGAGAGTGAGTAGTACATAGCTGGACATGGAACCCAGATGTGGCAGACCAAGAAACAAAAAGCTAACATACAAGCGCATGAGTTGACAAATGGGCATTCAAGCCAGCTAATCTGAAATTGGGTGAACCCTCATTATGATTGGAGCAGATGACCCCAGACTCGTGAGGCAGTACTGCAAGTCCTTTTCACATGCTAGTAGCACCAAATCACCTTCATCGTCTTGATATTTGATACGGAAGCTTCTGCCCGTCAAAGGCAGCCTCTCAGTCAGGTTTTCCGATAACTCTGCCATTGTTGATGAAGAAGAAATTCGAAACCTTATGATGTCATTTGCATAGAATGCCTTTATGGTCACAAGTGCAGGTGCTGCTTCCTGCATTCTTCTATTGTCACACGAGGGGTCTTTCCTACTGGATTCTGGGATCCTTTCCTCGATACTTTGAACAGATTCGTTGAAGTTCTTGAGATTAGAGCGAGTAGGCTTAACATTTTTTCTCTTGCAAGATGGCCACTCAGAGATCCCAACAGTTCTACATGAACGCTTCATTTTAGATCGACTAACTGCAAAAGAAAGGTTCTAATAATCTCGCAATCAGAAAAATAAATCACGTCAAGAAACAGAAAGATGAGAAGACAAGCCACAATACCGCCAAAAATCTTTGCAACATGATCAAGTGTCGTCATTCCAAGGTATGGTTTGAGACCCTCATATGTAATATCCTTTTCTTTTTTTGATATCAGGCACTGATTCTGTAAAGACGTAAAAGCTGTTTTGCTTTGTTCCACACCATTCCCAGATGCTTCTTCTGCAGTCGTTTGCTGACTCGACGAATCTACCTGCAATACTTCGACCTCGCTTTGTAAGGTGTCGGGAGATCTAATAGTTCTGAATTCACTAGAAGAACGAAGCTCATCAGTCAAAGTAGAAACTTCCATGATGTCAGCGGTTAATTCCTCTCCGAGTTCCTTTCCTGAGGAATCTTTAAAACTTGTCAAGTGTTTCTTCATTGTTACCAATATTGAACCAAACAAGGTCTTGTCATCTCTGTAGTTTTCTAGATGGCATGTGGGCAAAAAGAACTCTAGTACATAATCAAGATCTCCGGTGTAACAACTCTGCACAGATATTGCAAAAGATCCAGTAAATCCATGCTCGTGTGCGTGGTGTGCCAATGGATACTCAGTCATGGTAAATTTGCTAATGTCACTGCAGAAACACGGTCTATGGGATCGAAGTGCCTTCCAAACAATCCCCTGTCCCCGTCTTAAGGGTTGATAAGTGCATATAGTATGGAAGTGATACGCATTGACGTGATCTATAGTCATCATCCTCTTATTATAGCAAGTTAAGTGATAGCTATTGCCGTTCTCGTCCGGATAGTCACCACTTGTCATGGGAGTGCTACTTCTGCATGGTCCCCAGGTCTGAGCAAGAGGTAATTTGTGTGTTCTTCGAAGCATGTCCAACATCTTATCAATTTCATGTGTTGCATGTAATAGGCTTTCCAAATTCTGATTTTCAAAAGAATTTGCTCAAGATGTGATATATCAAAGAACATAATGCTGAATATCCATTTAGAAGTATGTATATTACAAATTCTGCATCCATTACCACTTACTTTCTCAATAAACTTATAATCTGTGGTTGAAACCGTTAGATCCACATCCTATAAGAGATGCAGGAGCTCAAACAGATTATCCCAAAGAATCTGGTAATTTCCGGAAAAAAAAAAAAACAAAAGATTCTTGACAAGAAGCATGTGGCAAAAGTGTAAGTAGAAAATTAACCCTACTAAATGACTAATTGTATGCACGTTGACATATGTATAAGTGAATAGGTAATGAATATGTCAACCTTCTCCCACCCTTTCCTCACTCAAGAGAGGCCCTGAGACTCAAGAGAGGCCCTAAGACAATCAAGGTCAACCTAAAAGGTATACCAACGAATTAATTTGTTAAGTTACCATCTGCTCTAAAAGATTAAGTTTTTAAAGAATAAGCCAAACAAGTAATATCAAGGTGCACCCTTTCATTTTGCTAACAATTAGTGAGCCATTTCTTTACTAGTGCTAAGGTATGGCAAGATATTACCAAAAGATTTTTCTTACTCGAAAATCTAACTGTGTTATTGTAACAGCTAAAGAGCATGCTTGTGATTATATGAAATGTCTACATTATGATATGCACTTAGATAAGTTATTTGTCGCTTATCCAAAATTGTTTTTTTGGACATAGTTAATCCAATTCTATTATTTAGTTGTTTTATTTTATCATATATATTTGCAAACCTTTCAAAAGCTTTTTAATCGCTACGTCTGAAATCCTCGCTTAAGAGACTTTTAACAACAAATATCAAGAGTGGTGAGCGTCACCATTTCTTTGTCTAAAAGTTATATTTAGGATTGTGTAATTAATTTCGATACTCGATGCAATAAATTTTGATTTTGGACCTTCCTTTTGTGTTTCCTTCACCATTTCGTTTAATTTGGCACCATTTGTTGTTGTGGTGCGACCAGAAGTTCGAGTTCATACATGTATGAATACCATTATAAGTGTTCAATGCTCATGAGGCTCTAGAACAAGCCAAAGCTTGACATTATTTGTCCTATTGTCTATCTCCAAATCTAACGTTTCTTATTAACTTTTTGTTTTGGTTAAGAGCGTAAGGGTGCTAAATAGCCTCATAAGTTCATACTAACGTAAGTTGCATAAGTGAAAATCAGGTTTCCTTAAATAAACAAAGTTTTAGCATTTCAGTTGTAAACAAAGTTATTCATTTTTTCTTACGCACTCTTTGAGATACTTTTGGCCTCTCTCATTCAGGTTGTAAACAAAAATTCCTGATATTATCTCATTCTTTCATGGGCATTCTTTTCAAAGGGATATCCCGTTTTTTATTCCGTAGTTCAGTGATTGCGGGAGGATGTCCCTCTAAGCTGTACTAGTGGCTTTTTGACCCAAAGGAACAATCAAATGAAAAAGAAAAGTAGTGGAGGCATCAAAAAAATTGAGAATTCATGGATTAGGTGAACCTGTAGCCGCGGGACCATACGCGGAAGGTCCGCATAACAAGAGTAGCAATTGGTGAATGCAACGATCTCAAGAACACCAATGCAGCGTCCGCAGGAAGAAGGTTCGAGTAGTGGCAAAGTTACCATCGACTTGACACCGCAATTTACGGCAACATCACGGAGTGGAAACTCGTTGCAAGAGTACCAACTCACATCTGGACTCGACTCGGGTAACTTATGGCGGAACACGCGACCAGGCGGACCAGTGCTGGTCCCCTTTCCTGCCTCAACGTTGCATTCAAAACTCTCGCAGGACTTCCTGTACGACCAGAGTCCTTCATGCCTTTTAAGAGCCCCTCCAAGAGCAAAAGGCAGGTGTGAAGCCGTAAGGAAACTCCGGCTTCCTATCCTTCGGGGAGCCCAAAACTGAATCATAACAGCCTGATACGTACCAAGGAATGGCCACCTAAATTTGCAAAGCGCAGTTTTGATTTTCTCTGTGATAACCCAATCGCCGTTAAGTGTTTCAGATACTGAGCCGAGCAAATCTGTATACATTATATCAAGGTTAGTTCCATCAGTGCAGCAATATACTCAATCAGTACTCCCTCCATTCCGTTGTTAATTTTTGGTTTAACATTTCTTATGCAGATATGACACTGGTTATTGTTATTCCGAATTTCCGATACTTTATTGAATTTGATTGTAACGCAGGTCTTTGGAAATTAAAAGTCAACCGACGGAGGTAGTAATAACGTAGAGATTCAGACGGTTTACCGGAGGGGACATCGGTTGGACTTTGTTGATTCTGATCGCCGGCTACTGGTTTGCTCCAGAAACAGTAACCGTTGGATTCTCCTTCCATCCAGGATAGACTCCCTGCTTTTTCCTTTATATAATCCGGAGGAGGATGTCCTCGGAGTTGGAATAAGCTTGCGCCATCGTCCTCGCGGTTGCCTTCCCCTGACTGTGCCATGGTGCTACTTTGCCGTGTCAGTGACAATGGAGATCGAGCCCCATATAAAAGCCGCAGGCTCGTCAATGGTCAACGTTGGACAATGATCTGGTAAGACGCGTTGGTAATGCGATAAATCAAGAAATGAATTTTCAAAGACAAAAACAGATGGATATAGAGAAAAAATCGATAAAAAGGTACTAACATATCCTTTCACTACTATGGATGATTTCAGGATTTTTGAATGGGTTTGGACTTTCGAGATAGATACATAAATGATTTTAGGATTTTCAATTGGGTTTAGACTTTTGAGATTCGGTGCGCCTTTTAACTTTGGGCTTCAAAGAAAAAAAAACCAAAAATACATAATTTTTATGTGAGGATATAGTGCTAACTTACATAAAAATGTAAGTTGTACCATTAATCATAACCAAACTACGAGTATTTGATATTTAAACGAGTTGTTCAAGAATATATTCGCGAATTATTCGAAATGTTCAATCTTATGTGCCATTACGTGCTATTGCACCACCACAGCCTTCAAAACCAAAACCAGAGTTAGTTCCTAACAAAAACTAAAATCAAAACACTAAACCAAAGTCGGTGCCACCGTATAACCATCATCTCCAAAGCGAAGGCAAAACCCGGACCTAAACTAAAAAAATCTTCTAGTGAGATCGGGTGGCAATGCTCAAAGTTTGGCTACAACAAGGCTCACTTGAACTATAGGTCGAACTGAAGTGACTAAGCCAGTTCAAGTGGTTCAAAATGGTTTATGACTTCAAACCGGTTCATCTGTGTGGTTAATGATAAATTTTTTGGCCAATGGGATAGGAATCCAGAGAGAGCCCACCAAAAAGACAAATGGGCAGCCCACCAAGATAGAATTGGAGAAAAGAGGTGGCTGAACCAAATTCATGTTGAAGCTAATTTTCAGAATAGTTTTGTTCTTAACATTCTTAACGGCGAATCGGAAAATAGCAAATCAGCTTAAAACATAATTTTCTTTTTGTTTTGAAAAGTATAATTTAAGTTCGAAAATATTTAAAGAAGATAAGCAGGAGGAGTATTTATTTTGGTTGTATTGTAAAAATATGACATACCCATTTTCACTATACAGTAGCATTCTAAAAAAATCTTGCAAATTAATGAATCAAGACTATGGAATTGAAAAACATATAGATGATTCATTTGAAGTCTGATACGTATACGTTGTCTATGTAACTGGTAAAATGCATTAGGACTTTACATTGAGATTAAGAGGACATGCCCTGTTTATATAGCTGAATACATAGCTAATGCGTATTAACTTACCACAACCTTTTGCGCATAGACTTCACAGTATGAATATGAGAAGCGGTAATAGTGACTGAGGCAAAAAGTTTGGGCAAGATGGCATCGAATGTTGGTTTAAAAACTAAAATTTTGAAACTAAACTTTACTGAAAATATGATGACAACAACAAAATCATATTTGAAGTATGCAAAACGCACGACACACACACACACACACACGCACACACACACACACACACACACACACACACACACACACACACATATATATATATATATATATATATATATATATGGGAGCTGATCCGTTGAGAACGCGGGCAAAATAAGATATTTTGCAAGCGCGATCTGATCGTCCATCCTGAAAGATGGACGGCCCAGATCGCGCCTTTTTCGAAAACTGTCAGTCGTCTGCGACATAGTGTCGCGGACGAACTTTTTTACCTTTTTGCCCCTCCGCCCCGTCTGCTACAGTATATCGCGGACATCATTCAAGTCCTGACACACGACAGTAAAGAGGCATCCACTATACAGTGTAGCGGACGTCCCCTACTCTGACACCTATCAGGTCCTGTCCCGTCGCCTGCCAAGAAAGTCTCCCGTTAGGTCTTTATTTATGCACGTGTCAGTGTGTCGGCATTAATTTCCGCTGTACAGTATCGCGGACATTATTTCCCATATACCCAAAAGTTCCCTAATTCTTAGCTGTTTCGACAAAATTTTCTTCTCCTTCAGATTCACTTGCTTCCATTTTCGGCTCCCCTCAAGCTTCGAGTAACACTTGCTTCAAGCTTCACTCAAGCAAGGTAAGTTTCTGATCTCAAATGTTTTCTGGGTGGATTGACTGATAAAGTATAAAAAAAAAATTTGACAAAAGAGTATAGATTTTTGGTGATATTCTAGAAATTTGTCACTCTATTCATCAACTTGTGATGTTCTAGAAATTAATTTGTTAACTTTAAACAAATTCATTGTAATTAATTTCAATTTTTTTTAGGTTCGCTCTAACTTCGACGCATTTATCCTATTTAAATTCGAATTTTTTGAGATACGTTTATTGTATTTTGGCATGATGAATTTGTCTATTTATCTTAGTAATTTTAATTTGTTATGTTCAATGAATCTATAATTAGCAAAAATGGGAGACTTTTGAGATTATGTATATGGTATATTTGTCATCCTAAATTGGTCTATTCGTCAAGATAATTTTTAGGTAATATTTTCAGTTGAAAATGTCATTTGATTGTTAAGCGTAGTCTATTTCTACGTAGGTCTTGTTTCACAATGTCTGATTTCATGTCGAGCTCCAACACCCCCGTAGATGCTAGTGATCGGTATCTAGGACGAACCTTTCAAACATTGGAAGAAGCTTGAGAATGTTTCCGAGCGTATCCACTGAGGGTTGGTTTTGGCATTAGAATAAAGACTTCAAGAACGAGCAACATAACGAAAAAGATATGCTCTCGCTTATACGAGTGTCATAGGGGCAGAAACCCAGTGCAAAATGAGACACGCGTAGGCAACGATGACAGTGATGACGAAATAGGATATTCGCGCAGAAGACGGGACTGCTTTGCGCGAACGAATTGTAAGGTCAAGATGTTCGTAAGCTATAAAGCCAAGCAAGATCATTGGCTTATTACCAGCCTGGAACTGGCACACAATCACCCGTTAGTAACCCCTTCTAAGGTGAGTCAGATACATCAACACAAGAAGATGTGTAAGGTCGCGAGGAGCCTAATGTTCTTGCTGAACAGGCCGGGGGAATTCAAAATTTGAACTTTAACACGACAGACGTTCGTAACGCGGTCCGAACCCATAGACGAGCCACGTATGACCTCAATGATGCTCAATCCACAATGAGCCTATTGAAACGGATGCAGATGGAGGACCCGCATTTTACCTTCGATTATAAACTTGACGACGAGCATCGAGTTAGCACAATTTTTTGGGTCGACAGTTGTTCGAGGCTTGCTTATAAGCATTTTGGGGATGTCGTGACTTTCGACACCACATACGGTACCAACAAGTACTCGATGTCGTTCGCCCCTTTCACAGGGGTCAATCATCATTATCACTCCATCCTGTTCGGGTTTGCCTTATTAAGTGATGAGAGCGAGAGTTCTTTTGAATGGTTATTTAGGGCGTGGTTGGAAGCCATGAACAACAAAGCACCGAAGGTTATCATCACCGATCAAGATTTGGCAATGAAGAAGGCCATTGCCACCGTCTTCCCAGATACTCGACACAACTTGTGCACTTGGCACATAAGCAACAAATACCCTGAACGTTTGCATCACGTGTACGCAAAGTTTCCAGACTTTAACGATTGAGGAATTTAAGGAGAGGTGGGAAAAGCTTGTTGAGGATTACTCATTGCAAGACAACAACTGGCTCCAGCACTTGTACGAGCTTAATGAGCAATGGATTGGCGTTTACACGAGGAGGCATTTTTCTGCCGGCATGAAAACCACGGGCATGAGTGAACCTATGAATGCCACGTTCGATAGTTATGTGATTACAGCTACCAATTTGAAGAGTTTTATCACATCCGCACAGAAAGCGGTTGTGTCGTTATTCGTGATATTGCCCCCCGGGGGCGCCAAGTGGTCCCGCCCACGGGACAATGGGCAGTGCCTCAGAGAAACCCTAGTTTTTGAAAGCCCAGTCTTGCGTGACTTGACTCTGAGAGAAGGGTTGGGGTTCCGGGAACAAATTGAAGGAGGGGCCGCTATAATCGGCCTACGGCATTTGAGCCTGTCCCATCCCCGCTACGTAGGGACCACCAACTCCCTGGCTCACCCCTGAAGCCTATCCGGAGGGATCAACGTATCCCTGGCTAACGCCCGTATAACCCATTCCCAGGCTGACGACCGAAGACTGTCCCGATGCTTGGCGCAAAAAATTCCCGCAGCCTAAAGCCATGCAGCAGCCTGTTGGCGAAGATCCTCGCCCATTGCGCTCACCAGATCCTTTTGCTCACTCAACTTCTGGAAGAATGCAAGCGAGGCATTAACCTACATCCAAAGAGATAAAAAATAAGAAACTTCAATTACAAACATTTATATTCAACAAATTCAAGAGAGGTCAGACTTGTTGGGTAACTTACGAGATTGTATGCCATACGCTCATCGATCTGACCCCTAGACGCATACCTTTCCCCACGTTCAAAGATTACTGGGGCTACTTTCATCCGCATGATGCGGTAGTACCACTCATTGTACTGTTCGATGCTGATAACGGGTTCGGCTCCGAGACGATGGCCACCAATGTGTCTTGTCAAGACGTCCAAAGCTCTAATTCGGCCGCGCACAATTTGTGCGCATTGGCCTTGCCAAATCGTCCGACGTCTGGTGGGTCCCTGTTAACCCTCATATCTGGGGCACCAGCTGGCAAACCCTACTCCAACTCAAAATGGCGCATTGCTCGGTCTGGCAGCTGCCACTCTGTGACCTCAAAGTGGATCAGGGGTGTGCGCTGCAACTCGGAGAGCGTGAAAATGAACGACTCTCCCACCCGTCGCGCCAAACATATGTACGGTGCCCAACGCATTTGGCCCGGAGATAGACAGTCGAACTCCCCTCGATAGTACGTAATGTTGTGATGGGGATCGACTCTCCTGCGGTAGTGGCTATACCTCCGGTTGTACTCCCAAGCACGCAACCGAGGCCACACTTTATCGGTTCCATCCCTACGTGTTGGTGCACTGAGAGCAAGGTGTTCATAAGACCACACCTGAGAACATGGGCAAATTATATTTATATCGTCTATTCAACCAAAAAAAAAACAATAACAAAGACAAGATTTATATGATATACCTGCAGTAGCGAGAGACATGCACATATGGCTTTAGCGTCGGGCCTCGTTGCCTTGTGCAATGCTCGGTACAGATACGAAAGAACCGCTGCACCCCAGGCATAATCCCCAACCTCCGACAGGTTACCCAACAACGGTAAATATTTCATGTTGGTCGTGTTCTTCGACGTCGTTGGGAATAAAATTGCCTCCATCACCCACCAGAGGAAGGCTTTTGTGTAAAGCACAAGCTCATGGCCCGTATATTTTTCCGAAAAAACCCCGTAGGTATCTACCAATCACTTCAACTTTATACCACCACTTCTAAATTGATCTTGGGGTATTGAAGTAAAGAAGTCCCTAGCGGTTCTCTTATTCGTTGCTTCTAACGGAAGAGCAATTACCGGTCGCCCCGTCACCGGTAACCCTAAGATGAACCCTACATCTTCTAGGGTAATTGTCATCTCTCCGAGCGGGTATTCGTTTCACTTCTCCACCTCTCAACAAGGGCACCTATCAAGGACCGATCAATTTGTTGAAATATCTCCCCATGCGTGAAAATCTCAAACCCAATTCCACGCAATATCCTTTTCTGGGAGGTGTTTAGTTTCCACGATGTGAACTCGCGAGATACTTCTACGGTGTTGAGAAATTCCCTTTCCTACGGATTAATAAATACAATTTAAGCAAAACAAACGTAAAAGTTGATAAACGGTATACAATGTTTGTAAAAGTTGATAAATAATGTATCTTACTCCACCATCCCATATGAGCGTACTGATATGGTTGGCTTGGTCGTATAACACGGATGGATCTTATGGTCTAGGGTTAAATTTCATTTTTTGCAACTGAAATTATGGAAAAACCTTTTCAGTTTGGATTTTACGGTTTGGATTTTAATAATCGCTCGCAAAAATACGACGCTAGCACATGCATAATACATAGAATGTTAGCATATACACTCATATGTATAATAGATATATATACATATACGGAATCGGATTTTATAAACGCTAGCACATGAACAAATACATACATATATAAAACGCAATATTCATCACAACTATCGATTACAAACAAAAAAAAGTATAGATTTTGTGAACTTACGTGAATGATTTAGGGTATTAAAGGTGTTCTTAAGAAGGAATTGTGCCGATCTGCTTGCCAACGCCGCTGAAAAAATTTGTGAGTAGAAAGAATGGAGAAGAGTGTCGTAGTTACTGTTTTTTGAATATATATTTCATGTCCGCTATACAGTATCGCAGATGGCTATTACGTCTGCCACATTGTGTAGCGGACACTCGTGACAGATAAGGACAAGATAACCGTCATGGCTGTAAAGGGCGACGGGACAGGACCTGCCAGGTGTCAGAGTAGGGGACGTCCGCTACACTGTATAGCATATGCCTTTTTGCTGTCGCGTGTCAGGACTTGAATGCTGTCCGCAATACAGTGTAGCGGACGGGGCGGAGGGGCAAAAAGGTAAAAAAGACCGTCCGCAACACTATGTCGCGGACGACTGACAGTTTTCGAAAAAGGCGCGATCTGGGCCGTCCATCTTTCAGGATGGACGGTCAGATCGCGCTTGTAAAATATCCCATTTTGCCCGCGCTCTCAATGGATCAGCTCCATATATATATATATATATATATATACAAAAGGTTATTCAAATAGAAGAAACCTTAAAACAGAGGCATGAAGATGAACTAATCATAGGAAATAATAAACAATTTCTAAATTATCTGATTGTTTAGTTATGAAATTTGCTACAACAGCATCTTTCCATACTTGTATGGTATGTGGTTGAGTAGTATAAAATCTGCCTCCGTCATTATTATTTGTAGTGCCTGAATTTCTGAATGACTCGCTCCCACTATTGTTTTAAACCCATAAAGAAGACTCTGGAAGTCCGTTTAAAAGCATAATTGATTTAAAACTGGCAAAAACCTGGAGTAAGCATAATCATTTTTAAAACAAAACATTTTAAAAGAGTCTCTCTTTCCCAAGTAAATGCCATATGATTTCTAATCAAGACTATATTAAGTTGTTTTTAGTCATATTAGACTCTGAGATAACCCGTTTTAGTTCATAGAATGCTTTTCACCTTAGAGCGTTTTCACCCCAGAATATTAAACAAGTTTAAAGGAGTACGAGACTTACTTGATAAATTGCTAAGTACTTGAACTTGAACTCGTGATGTTTATATGGAAAGGTAAGATAGCATAAGAAAGGCAGAGAGATCTTTGAGAGAAGGAATGCTTGATTGCAATTGAAAACTTCGTGTGTTTGTACAAATGAATCTGCCTCATTATATAGGCAGAAGAAAGCTAACTACAGGACTTTACATGATTTCCTAAGATTTACAGCTGTGCTAATGGACGAAAAAACTTTCGAGACTACATAACAAAATACTTTACGACTTTCTATAAAAGGCAAAAACAAAATATGTGAAGACTGTAGTAATGGAAAAACAAATTGTTGCTTAACTAATGTAGATATAAGAAATGAATGTTTAAGAATAGAAGAATTAATAGAAGATGAAAATGAGATAGAAGATAATATAGATCTAGACATTTACAATCTAAATAAAATTAGCTATAATTTAATAAACTATTTTACAAATAAATATGATATTCTATATATATATATATATATATATATATATATATATATATATATATATATATATATATATATATATATTGAAAATAGATAAGCAATTAAAGTGAAAGAACCGCTGGCCTCTAAGAGACGGGAATGATATTTGCTGACTTAAAATCGATGTTGTCTCCCTTCGTGTAGGTTCTAACGAGGAATAACGATCCAAGATTTAACCTAAAGGCTCACAGCGATGTCTCCTTTGATAGCACGACTGCAGGAAGACTTTCGAACCCGTCCGATCAATTGCCCACGAAATAGATATTACAAAGTATAAAGTGAAGTAGAAAATCTGAATATGATAATTTTTGTTGTTAGTATTATTTCCTACTACAATCCATTTATATATAGGGAGATAAAAACACTAAATAGACACAACTCTTGGCACAAAAATAAAGGGTTACAACCCTTTAATTTAAATTTGAATAAATGGAAGTTTTAAAACTCTCAACAATTCCCCACAAGTTTTAAAACTCCATAAAATCAATAAAATAAAATAATAATAATAAAATAAAATATTTAATATTAGTGGGCAACATAATACAATGCAGTGGGTGTACGTCTTCAGAACTTGAACCTACACTTAGTGTATCAATTTCCATTTGAGAGAACGCTAATGGAATCTTACACCTTGAATTAGGTCCATTTGGCCAAACTTCAATTGATACACACACTGTATCTGATATAGGACGTGGTTCTGGCGGCGGGTTGGCACTATTAATGGCCATGCACCCCAATCTTGATTCTCATGGGAGGTTTTAGGAAAAAGCCCAATCCCAAGGTCGCGGCCTCACGACGGCTCCCACTTAGGTGAGACCTCCAAATGAACGGGTGACCTCGTACCTTGCGGAAATTACCGACTTTGTCTCATTAAGGATAAATACCCATCCTGAATGTCACACATAAGCATTACCACCATCACTGGAATGGGGATGAGATACTCTCCTATATATAGGGTAATGCTTTTAATGAGGTCACTCTGTGCGGGTTGTTTCTACCCATTGAACTTTATTCACGGGATCTCCGATTACAAAGGTTGGGTTACTCCCGTAGGTAGTCCCCTTGTAGGCTTAACCCCATTCCCCTCGATGATTCATGTACACCCTTCTTGGGTAAAGCCTTGGTTAAATTATCAGCCAAGTTCTTCTCCGATTTCACAAAATCGAGTGACACAATAATTTTGTTTATTAGTCCTTTAATGGACTGATATCTCACTTGTATGTGTCTGTTCAACTTCTTATTCATATGAGTTTGATTTGTAAGGGCTATTGCGGCCTTACTATCACAATGAATAGGTATAGCCGATAAAGGCTTTGCAACAAGAGGCATATCAAGCATAAGATTTCTTAACTATTCTGCCTCTATACAAGTTATGTCCAAAGCTAGAAACTTTGCTTCCAATATGTTCCCAATCTATTCTGGTCGCACCCAAAGGCCCACTGGGGTCCCATTTTGCATGACACATCCGCACAAACAAAAGTCATTTTCAACGCTTCCAACCGGTCAAAGCATGCACGCTCAAGTCACGTGCACTTCTCACTTTTGTTACGTAACTTCGTCACTACGAAACTCATCATTGTGCAAAGCCGCATCACGCTTCGACCGTCGCACTTCGTACGTCGCCCGTCGGCGCTCCATGGCACTTGCCCAAGGAGGTTGGCCTTGGCCTCCCCCTTGGGGTCGGCCTCGGCCTTGGCCTCCCCCTTGGGGTCGGCCTCGGCCTTGGCCTTCCCCTTGGGGTCGGCCTCGGCCTCCCCTTGAGGTTGGCCTTGGCATTCCCCCAAGGGTTGGCCTTTGGCCTCCATCCTTGGCACCTTCACTTCTCTTCAAGAGGCCTTGCATCCTCCGCGACCCCCGTCGCTTGTCTCCCGGACGCCCGGACGTCAACTCCGTGACCACGATCCCCGTCGCCTGTCGTCCGGACGTCAACTCCCCGACCCCAGTCGCCCGTCGTCCGGACGTCACTCCGCGACCACGTCTCCCGGACATCACTCCGCGACTCCAATCGCCCGGACATCACTTCGCGACCCCGTCGCCCGTCGTCCAGACGTCGCCCACGCGCTAACTTCGCGACGTTCGTCGTCCGTCACCTGAACGTCGTCTCCGCGACCCTCGTCGCTGACGTCTGGGCGTCGCACTCCAACACTCTGCCGCGCCCATGCGCCGCGCCACTAACACAGACGTGCCCCCGACACCTTACTCACTTCATTGCGCCCATGCGCCACAATCATGTTACATGGCCCCCGGGCACCACACTCATTCACCACACCATGCGCACTTTGCCTTGGTTGTGGAACATACTTCGACCCACTCTCCGGAGTGTGCAACATCCTGCGGGGATAGGCGACTCCTCCGGGACACTATCTCTGCCAGGAAGCTCTTCAACTCCCTTTCCACCAGGTAGACGGCTCCTCCGGGATGCTACCTCGGCCAGTCGGGTAAACGGCTCCTCCAGGATGCTACCTTGACATGCTTCCAGTGCTCCGGCACAAGGACTCACCCGCGAGGATAGGTGACTCCTCTGGGACACTATCTCTGCAGGGAGCTCTTCAACTCCCCTTCCGCCAAGTAAACGGCTCCTCCGGGATGCTACCTCGGCCAGTCGGGTAGACGACTCCTCTGGGATGCTACCTTGACTCGCTCCAAGTGCTCCGGCACAAGGATTCACCCGCGGGGATAGATGACTCATCCGGGACACTATCTTTGCCATGGAGCTATAAGTGCTCCAGCATGAAGACTCCCCTTCTGCTAGGTAGACGGTTCCTCCGGGATGCTACCTTGGCCAGCCAGGTAGACGGCTCCTCCGGGATGCTACCTCGGCTTGCAGAATATGCGACTCATCCGGGATACTATCTCCGCCAGGGTGCCTGCGTGACTGGCCTACGTGCTCCGGCACTGGGGGCTTGCGTTGGCACCCCTAGGGACTACGACCCCCGGGTCACTTCGAGCCGGGAGCAGGTCTTCGGAGGGCATCATGCCTAGTTCACCTGGCAGTTGGGCGTTGGATCTTCCCCACCGCTGCCAGGCCTGTGGGACTCTGCAAGGGCTTGGATTATAGGCTAGATCAAGGGGTTCTCTGGCCACACCAACGCTGTGGGAGCCAGTCTTTCTAGACAGACAGAGCGACGCTGTGCGGGGCAGGCCTGGTGAATATGCGGTCCGACAGTCTGTAGAGCACCGGTACCTGTGGACCCTCCCGGTGATGTGTCACTCCCGGGGAGTGCCACGTGTCAGTTAATGACATTATTATCTCAATCTCTATAAATAGAGGTCTTGAGAATTCATTTGGAGGACTTCTTCTTCACTCTCTCACATTTTCACTTTCTCACTCTAGAATCCTAGAGAGAGAAACATATAGGACCCTGAATTTGAACCTAAGCATCGGACTGTGACTGTCGTCGTATATTCATCTTGAGTCATTGCCCTCGCAGCACTACCACCCTCAGGCTCTGTCTGGGTAGCCCTTGGTCTCTGCCTTTGTTCCACCTTTGTTGTGTCTCACATTAACATACTTGGCATCTGACTTGGACTGCATTCCTTGTGGCACCTCCACGTCGACTGCGAACCCACTTTCCTTGGCATCACATTGTACTTCTAGATATGAGAGTTTGTTTCTTAGAACCCTAAGACATAGTTGCTCCTCCGAGCATAAATATAAATACGGTAGTCGACTTCACATCTATGTTATCAACTATCCAATTTGCATCACTATACCCCTCAATTACACTTGTATAACCTCGATACATCCAACAATAGTCTAGGGTTCCTCGAAGATACATAAGTAACCTATTTAAAGCATTCCAATGTTCTCTACTCGGGTTATGAGTATAATGACTAAGTCTTCCAACCGTATCGGCTATATCTGGTCTTGTTCTATTACTAAAATATAACAAAGACCCTATAATTTGAGAATACTTCATTTGAGCCTTAAGACTTCGTGATTTCTTATGGCCTCTAAGCGTGATACTTGAAAAACAACTGCATTTTTCATCGTTTTTGTTCCACCTCAACTTGTCACAATTTTGTACTTAGTACATTACTTGATGAAATTTGCCAAATACTAAAGGTTAGATAAAAGTTAAGGAACCTTAGATACTGTGCTTTAAATATATCTCTTCTAGAAACGAAATGACTGGAGTATAACTTATTTTTGTAATTATTAAAATAAGCCTCTTTCAGTGTAGGCACATCCTTATACACTGATTTTCATTTTTTTTTTTTTTTTGTAAAAGTCTTTGTATTCATTTCACCAAAGAAGTACAACATATTCACTTTACATACCAAAACTATGTAATATCTTCTATATACAGCTAAACAAACTCTATAGGTACCCCTCAATTAACTGAATCCAACTCATTATGCATTAAGCTAAGATGCACATATGAAAATTCTTTCAGGCAGTCCCCATTCTTCACAAATTATCTTATTCATTGTTGTAGGTTGTATCTTATTCCAGCTGCACACTCCATTTTATCCATTGTTGAATCACCTGCCAGCAACTTTCATGTCTTGCTTGCATCTTCTCAAAGACCCTTGCATTTCTTTCTTGCCAAATTCCATACATAACTGCTGTGATGGAAAGTTTAATCAACTTTGTTTTGAAGCTTTTTCCTCTGAAATGGTGTGTTGCATACTCCATGAACTGGTCCCAGGTTGTGATGGGTACCTTAACCCCTAGCTTGTTGAAGATTGTCTTTCATATACCTTGAACATAAGGGCATTGAATAAAGAGATGACTTCTGTTTTCCTGCTGGGAATTGCACAATTCACACTTATCATCATGTATCATGTTTCACTTCTTCAATTTATCCTTTGTTCTTAGCTCATTATTGCAGACCATCCACATCATCACTGAGCATCTTGGTATGTTTCTAGGAAACCAAACAAGTTTCCACCATTTCACAATGTTTGCCTTAGTTCTAAAGTGATTCCAAGCCGAGTTAATGGTGAATTGTCCATTGGGGTGGAAATCCCATGACAATTTATCTCTGCTGTCAGATCTTGGAGCTGGCATAGAGGTGATGATTAGGCTTGCTTCTCTTAAAGAAGGAGATCTAGCAGCTAGCGAACCCCAAGTTTGATCTAGTATGATGTCTACAACTTTTGAGTCTACACCAAGGCCAGAGTCATAGGCAATTCGCATCCCATATTTACTTGTTAGAATACCACAGGGCAACCATTTATCCTTCCATAGCCACACATTATTCCCATCTCCAATTGTGTAAGTGCAGAGTTATTGAAATCTTGCCCTTAGTTTTAATAGTTTGCACCAAGTCCAAGAGAGTGTGGCTGGTGCTTTGAATGTCCATATGTGTCTTTCTTTTGATAATGTAGCTATGGCACCATCTCACCCACAAGGAATATTTTTTGTGAGCCAAGTCCCAGAGGTGCTTGCATATGGCTGCTTGATTCCATTCATCTATCCTTTTGATTCCCAAGCCCCCTTCACTCTTAGGTAGACACACCTCTTTCCAGGATATTTTTGCACTAGTACACCTCACATCCTTCCCATGCCAAATAAAGGCTCTAATTTTCCTCTCAACAATCTTTATGATCTTCTTTGGCAAGATAAAGATACTACACCAATATATTTGCGTGCTTAATAACAGAGATATGGCTAGCTAAACCCTGTCTGCATATGATAGGTGTGTAGTTATCCAGCTTGTTATTCTCTTTGTTAATTTCTCAATCAATACTTGGCAGTCTTTGTAGTGAAGCTTTGTAGCAATTAGGGGTACCCCCAAGTATGTCACTGGAATATGACCAAGGTTCACACCATTAATGCTTACTAGTTTTTCAACTTGCTCCTCCTCAACCCCAGCCAAGTATATAGAGCTTTTATTCAAGTTGGGAGCCAAGCCTGATAACTCTTCAAACTCTTGCAAAGCTTCTTTAATACTCAGCATTGATTCCTTATCAGCCTTAGTCAATAGGAATAAATCATCTGCAAAACACAGGTGACTTATTTGTAAACTCATACATTTTGGGTGATACTTGAACCTATCCTGACCTGCATAGAAGCCCATAATGGCTGTAAAACCTTCCATAACCACCAGGAATAAGTAGGGAGAGATAGGATCACCCTGTCTTAGGCCCTTCTTGCTTCCAAAATAGCCATCCATACATCCATTCAAGTTAATTGAAAATCTGGCTGTAGTGACACTGATTTTCATTTTTGTCAAGCTCTTTTCATGATCTTGTTAATTTTCCCTTCCTTTAATTGACTAACTTGTACTAAACTTTGAAAGTCCCTGAAGAAGGTGGATATTCTTGGATTCCCAAACTTATAGTATTGAATCTGTAATGGCTAGTTAATTTGAAGGACCTTGGAAAAAAGGAACAACACAGAGTGTCAAGTCTTTTTTTCTTATGACTTGTCATGATTCTAATGGTTGCTCTTATTGTCTCATATCCATCAAGTACTGTGAATGGGGCGTTATTTATAACTTTTGGAAAATACAAAAAAAATTGTTAATGCCACAAGTAGTCATATATAGGGTGATAGCCATAACTACCGGGTGTATGTTCTGTATCAATCATCTTGAAATATATGATCTACAGAATGTCGGATGCCAGTAGTTTTACTGTACTCATTCTTGAATATGTTCAAAATCTTCAGAAACTGTAATAATATTGATTCCTAAAGTAGTTATCATTTGCTCCTGAGTTACGTGCAGGAGTTGAGGAGGAAAATATATATGAAAATGACAGCAAGGAGCCTCGTTATCAGATTGAAGTCTATACTTTGGAGGGTAAAGAAAGAGGAGAGTTAGCACTTGGTGGCACAGAGAACAGCATTCATCTGTGCCCAACTAGAGATAAGCAGTTAGTGTGTGCCTTGGCCGGTAGCCTGTCTAAATTTGATCGCAAACAGATTCTTTGGCATATGTATCTAGAAGCAACAAATCAACTGCTATTAAGTTCGGCTACAGCAAGGCCACACCTGAGCAGCAGGTCAAACTCAAATGATTAAGCCAGTTCAAGGGGTTCAAATGGTTTAGACCTCGAACCGTTTCACTTGAAGTTGATTTTCAGAATGAATTTGATCTTAACATTCTTAAAAGCGAATTGGAAAATACAGCAAATCAGCTGAAGAAAAAATTATCTTGGTTTGTACAACAGTATTCTTAGAAGTAAATCGTACAACTAACGAATGAAGCCTATGAAACCGAAAAGCATGTACATATAATTCATGTAAATGGTGAAAGAATCCAGTACTATTTGTTGGCTAGAAATGGAAATTACGTTGAAGTAAACAGGACATGCCATGTTTCTTTAGCAAATCCAAAGGTACCGGATATAAACTTGTCACTCTCAAATACGTATACAGTATTGAACATGGATAAGTAATAACTGATCTGATGCAAATATGTACAATGCATATATATAGGTGTAGGTATTACGGATCAATGTCCACAACAACAAAGCTGGTCTCTTCTTGAGCTGGCTGCTCCTGCGGCTGAGCCTCAACTGAAAGAGGTTCATCTTCTTGTTGGACGATGCAGATGATGTCGGAAGCAGGAATGGCTTGAAGAGCTGCATAAAACCAGCGGAAAAACCTGACAAGAAGGTTGAGAACGGAAGCATCCCAAGGAGAGAGGCAGAAGATGATAGCGAACACGATCCAACAAAATGTGATTGTGCCAAAAACACTGAGCATGCCAACAAAATAGTCAACAGAAGAGAGAAATCTCCAGCTTGGAAACAAACGGGTGGATGTGCAGTGACGTTGAAATGGAGTCTGATAGAGAAGAGCAAGAAAAGCAATACGAAAATGGCAGCTGCGAGGATTGGTTGCAATTGCAATCTCATTATCGGATTGAATGGGAAACTCTGGAGGATGAGGAAGAAAATTGGTGGCACAAAGAGCCTCAGGTCTATGTTCCACAACATTTCTGTGCTTAATTTTGGTCTGAAGGGGTAATGAAATTGGAGTTAACAAAGAGCATTATATAGGCAACTAAAGGTAGCCTGTTATTGATTTATTCAGAACACTTGTTCTACTATAGATACTTTCAAAGTTCGAACCTTTTCCTGCCAACTAATTAACCCGGTTCAAGAGTTCATACAGTTAAAAAAGAGCAATGGGTTCGTTTTCTCCCTCTGCTAAATTCTCTCTCTCTCTCACAAATTCTCCTGTGCTTTATGTAATTTCAATATCTATCCTTCATGAACCCCTTAGCTAACGTAAAAGTCCATATTAAAGTTAAGTCGTCCAATCATAGTCAAGTGGGACATCTCCTTCCAACCATTTTCTTTTCCCAAATTTGCCTATACTCCCTTCTTCCCTAACCCGGCTTATTAACCCAGTTCAAGAGTTCAAACAGTTAACACAGAGCATTGCTCGAATACGATGGTAGTATTCATTATTGTTGTGCCCCTGCTATAAGTCGGAACAATTGTTCCAGAATTTCCAAGCTATTTGAGTGATCGTTAGCATGGAAAAAACTAGTTGAATCTTGAAGAGTGTTCTGTCAGTGACCTTCAGAACTAAGACTTCATCTTCGGAGGCAGCTCTTAAGGACAGTGATGCGCAGGGCAGGCTTTAACTTACATCTTCCAATCCGATAATTACTTTCTTTTTTGCTTTGGTTTCGCTGTAGTTTTAAAACTGTTACAAAATCGCTCTAGATAAATATGTATAGAACACGATAACCAAATAAGAAAACACAAGAAATATGAGAGAACTCAAATCCACTTTGCACAAGTCAGATTTACAACGCTCCCTCACGTGTATCTCTCAACTGTTTTCCTACTCAAAGAAGGACTCTTCTTTCTTTGCCTACCCAAAGAAAGACTATCATCTCTTTCCTACTCAGAGAAGGACTCTTCTCTCTTACCCTTAAACACAACACGAGACACCTTACTTATACTTGGAGAAAGCAGTGATCTTCTCTCTCCAAGCAATGTGGGACAAGATGTCTTATATACTAAGGGTCAAGTTGCAACCTTCTTTGAGTAACCGACGTGGGACATAAATACAAGACATATATCAACAATCTCCACCTTGGCTTGTATTAACAAACCACTCCATGAGGAAAGTGTAGTATGCCTTTAGTACCTTCTTCAGGTACTCCACCTTGCATCCCCTTTAAAGGTAGGGATACACTCCACCTTGAACTCAACAAGAAAGAAGATGAATCAAGCTCAAGCAATGCTTGAACTTCTCTGTCGTGACTGTCTTCGTGAGCATATCAGCAGCGTTGTCATTAGTATGAACCTTGTGCACGACAATTTGTTTAGAATTAATCCATTCCCGGACCCTATGATAACGTACATCAATATGCTTGGTCCTTGCATGGAAAACCTGATTCTTTGCCAAATCCAATGCACTCTGACTGTCACACTGTAACAAAACACCACGCTGCTTGAAGCCAAGCTCCTCTACCAATCCCTTTAACCATATTGCCTCCTTAGCTGCCTCTGTCAATGCCATGTACTCTGCCTCTGTAGTTGACAATGCTGTCGTAGACTATAACACTGATTTCCAACATATCGGCCCTCCATAGAATGTAAAAATATATCCAGTCGTGGACCTCCTGGAATCCAAGTCTCCAGCATAATCAGAATCCACAAAGCCAGAAACCTCACCTTTTGCCCCATCACAATCAAACATGACGCCAGAGTTGGTCGAACCTGCTAGATAACGGAAGATCCACTTTACTGCATCCCAATGCTTCTTTCCTGGATTTCCCATATATCTGCTGACCATACTAACTGCATGTGAGATATCAGGTCTAGTACACACCATGGCATACATAAGACAACCAACCGCATTTGCATACGGTACTCGAGACATATACTCAACATCTTCTTCTGTACTAGGACAAAGTTGTGAGGATAACTGAAAATGAGCTCCCAATGGTGTACTAACTGGTTTAGCATTGAGCATACTAAACCTCTCCAGTACCTTTTTAACATAACTTTTCTGAGTTACCCATAACTTTCCTGCCTTTCGATCTCTATGAATCTCCATACCAAGGATCTTTTTGGCAGAACCAAGATCCTTCATATCAAACTCCCTGCTCAATAATTTCTTCAAGTGCAGAATATGAGACTTACTCTTCGCAGCAATCAACATATCATCCACATATAATGTGAGCAACAACAGTGAACCATCATCAAGGACTCGATAATACACACAACAATCATACTCACAACGAGAGTAACCATGAGTTACCATGAATGTGTCGAATCGCTTGTACCACTGCCGAGGAGACTGCTTCAAACCATATAAGGACTTTTTCAGCTTGCACACATAGTCCTTCTTCCCAGGTTCAATAAATCCCTCGGGTTGCTGCATGTAGATCCTCTCCTCCAAATCACCATGAAGGAAAGCTGTCTTCACATCAAGCTGCTCCAACTCCATATTATGTGCTGCTACAATGGACAATATCAATCTGATAGAAGTGTGCTTCACCACTGGCGAAAAGATCTCACTGTAATCAATTCCCTCCTTTTGAGAATACCATTTTGCAACCAGTCTTGCCTTGTACTTCTGATCTTCCTTTTTCCTGTAAATCCACTTGCATCCAATAGCCTTCACACCCTTTGGAAGTTTAACTAATTCCCAAGTCTGATTCTTCCGTAGAGATTCCATCTCCTCATCCATTGCTGTCAACCACAAGTTACCATCCTCTGCCTTGACAGCCTCGTTGTAACTGGTAGGATCTCCACTTCCAACGATTAGTGCAAATGAGACCAAGTCCTCAAAACCATACCTCTGAGTTGGTTTCTTGGTACGTGGTTCTCTATCTCTGACTAGATTCCAAGAATCACTAGAATGATCCTCTGGATCCTCTAAAGACTGCTCATCTGTAGATCCATCTGTAGACTCATCAGTTGATTTTGTCCTCTGCTCATGCAACGCTATCTCCACTGTGTGACCCTGCCTCTCGCTAGAAGTTACATTCGTATCCAACATATGTGCTTCATTGAATACCACATCTCTACTGATCACCCTTTTCTTGGCCACTGGATCCCATAACCTGTATCCTTTTACTCCTTCCTCATACCCAAGGAATATACATTCTTTTGACTTAGGATCAAGTTTAGATCGTTCTTCATTCTGAAGGTGAACATACGCAGGACAACCAAAAATTTTCATTGCAGAAAAATTAACTTGTTTACCGGACCATACCTCATCGGGAACTTGGTGATTAATGGCAGATGATGGAGAACGATTGATCAAATAACAAGCTGTGTTAACAGCTTCAGCCCAGAAACTCTTAGGCAAATCTGCATTCAACCTCATGCATCTAGCTCGCTCTAGCAAGGTTCTGTTCATCCTTTCAGCAACCCCATTATGCTCTGGAGTCCTCTTCACTGAAAAGTGTCTGATGATACCCTTATCCTTGCAGAACTGCAGAAACTCCTCATCCTTGTATTCCATGCCATTATCTTATCTGAAGTACGTAAGCTTCTTACCCGTCTGATTTTCAACTCTAGCCTTCCACTGCTTAAACACGTTGAAAACTTCAGACTTGTGCTTCATAAAGTACACCCATACCTTTCTTGAGAAATCATCTATAAACGTAACAAAGTAACGAGCTCCCCCATTTGAGATATGCCTGATTGGTCCCCAAACATCCGAATGCACATAGTCCAAAACTCCTTTACTAGTATGAGAAGCAGCTTTGAAACTAACTCGTTTATGCTTCCCAAACACACAAAATTTGCAGAAGTCCAGCTTGCATGATTTCACTCCCTACAGCAACTTGCGTTTGTGAAGTTCCAGCATACCTCCCTCACTCAAGTGTCCCAGCCGTTTATGCCATAACTCAGAGTTATCATTGTTAGAACCTACATGAGTTGATACTGAAGCTCCACCTATAACTGTGTTCCCTATCAGTTTATACAAATTTCCAATTTTCTGACCTTTCATTATCACCATCGCACCTTTGCTGACTTTCATGACTCCACCTTTTATAGATATACTACAATCTATAGAATCAAGTGTGCCCAAGAAAATCAAATTCTTTTTCAAGTCAGGTATGTACCTTACATCACCCAGGGTTCTCACAATCCCATCAAACATTTTAATTTTAATGGTACCTATCCCCATGACTTTACAAACAGCGTCATTACCCATTAACACAGTACCACCGTCACATGGAGTAAGACAATCAAACCATTCCTTATGTGGGCACATATGAAACGAACATGCAGAGTCAAGAAACCATTCCGTAGAAAAACTGTTGTCTCTAACTGATAAGAGATTACCTTCTTGCTGCTCAACCAAGGAAACCAAGTAGAGATCACCATCGCTGCTTTTGTCATCTTCTTCAGCAACATTAGCATTGTTCACATGTTTCTTTCCGTTCTTCTTCTCCTTCCTTTCTGGACACCTTCTTGCAATGTGACCAATCTCTTTACAATACCAGCATTCAATACTGGACTTGTCCTGCTTTCCACGAGACTTAGACCTGTCCTTTCCATGTCCAAAATTTCTGCTTCTAGACCGACCTCGGCCTCTTCCATGACCATTCTTATTTTCATACCTTACCACCAGACCTTCGCCTTGACTGCTTGAACTCGTCCCATTAACTCTGCTCGAGTCCATAAGAGCCGACATAACATCATCAACAAGCAATGTCTCCTTCCCAATAAGCAACGTAGTCTTCAAGGTCTCATATGATTTTGGAAGCGAAGATAACAATAAAATCGCCTGATCTTCCTCCTCGAGTTTAACATCTATACTCGACAATTGGGACACCAACCGGTTAAATTCTGATATATGATCACCCAAATCTGAACCTTCATCCATCCGTAATTGGTACAGATCTTTCTTCAGATATAACCGATTCGACAAAGATTTTGACATATATATCTTCTCCAATTTCTGCCACAGAGCTGTTGGAGAAGTCTCTGTCAAAACCTGGTACTTAACCTTCGGGGCTAGATTCAACCGTATCGTAGATACAGCCTTAGCCTGTAATTCCTCCCAATCGTCCTGATCCATTGACTCGGGCTTATTCCCCAGCAAAGGCTTGAGCAATCCTTGCTGCACAAGGATATCCTTCACCGTGCTCTGCCATATGCCAAAATTCGTCTTCCCATCGAATTGTTCACAGGCATACTTCATGGTCGTGTTGTTCGACATATTTATCCTCTCAAATCGATTTTAATTTTGCCCAAAAAATAAACCTGAAAGCTCTTGATACCACTTGTTACGAAATCGCTCTAGATAAATATGTATAGAACACGATAACCAAATAAGAAAACACAAGAAATATGAGAGAACTCAAATCCACTTTGCACAAGTCAGATTTACAACGCTCCCTCACGTGTATCTCTCAACTGTTTTCCTACTCAAAGAAGGACTCTTCTTTCTTTGCCTACCCAAAGAAAGACTATCCTCTCTTTCCTACTCAGAGAAGGACTCTTCTCTCTTACCCTTAAACACAACACAAGACACCTTACTTATACTTGGAGAAAGCAGTGATCTTCTCTCTCCAAGCAATGTGGGACAAGATGTCTTATATACTAAGGGTCAAGTTGCAACCTTCTTTGAGTAACCGACGTTGGACATAAATACAAGACATATATCAACAAAAACATACGTAAAGGTGGTGCCTTTCCGAAAAGGTCTTGGTCCTTTCAGAGCTGGTTGCTGCAGAGAGATCGTATGTCATCATAGCTCTGTCATTTCATTTTAAAAGAAAGCTAATGCAGCTATTCTCCAGATTAGCCAGAATTAACCACATGGATATTCCTGCATGCGGTCCAAGTCTGAGCAAGGGGTAATTGGTGCGTTTCATGGACCATTTTCAGAATCTTAATCCAGCTCGAAGAAGACAGTGTTGAAGATTAGTTTTTCATCCTTGTCCAGCAAAAACATGTTGAAAAAGAGTGTTGAAGTACATGGAAATTATGCACACTTGACATTGGAGATACTTGCTTGACAAGAAGCATGAAGTAGATTTTGACAAGAACATTATAACTATTGAACCAAGTACGTTATGCTATCCAGATGCTCACAAACAAGTCAATCCCTCTGTTATTATGCCCAAACACACTATCAGGCAGATCAATGTCGTCCTTGTTTCTCGCTTTCTATATGTACATCACCATTAAGGCATCCTCCATTAGCAAAAGGCTAGTCTGAAGTTGTCAAGAAATATCAGCCCCCTCCAACAATTTTTCCGGCCACACAACTGAACAGGATTTAGATATCAAAGGGTGCTGAATTAAATCTACAAAGCCCAACTTTGATCTTCTCTTCAATACTCGAGCCAGGAACCGGCAGCAACATTGGCAGGATGTTTCCTGGATGTTAGGAAGATGATAAATATGAAAATGGCAGCAAGGAACCTCGTTATCAGATCGAAGTGTACGCTTTGGAGGGTAAAGAAAGAGGTCTGTTAGCACTTGGTGGCACAGAGAATTATATTCGTCTGTGCCCAAGTAGAGGTACGCAGCTAGTGCATGCCTAAGCCTGTCTAAAATTCATCAGAAAGAGAATCTTTGACATATGCTTTCTAGAAGCAACAGATCAACTGCTGCAAGTTTGGCTATGGCAAGGCTCACTTGAACTGGAGGTCAAACTCCAGTGATTAAACCAGTTCAAGGGGTTCAAATTGTTTAAGGCTCGAACCGGTTCACTTGGCTGATTAATGATAAACCACATGACCAAGATATGTCAAGTAGTCATGCAAAGAGAGCCCACCACCAACAAAGATATAAATGGAGAGCCGACCAAGAGAAGTGTGGAGAAAAGGGCTGGCTTAACCAGATTCATCCATAAGTTGATTTTCAAAAAAGTTCTGATCTTGATATCCTTAAAAGAGAATCGGAAAATATAGCAAATCAGGCAAAGAAAAGTTTTCGAAGACTCTAAGATTATAGAAATTATGAGGGAAGGAGTACTTTATCTTGGTCATCTTAAGGAAAATATGAAATACCTCACTATAAGGTAGCTTTCTTACAAACTAATGAATCAACTATGTGGAACTGAAAAAAATATACAGCAATTGGTTTGAAGTTTCATAGGTATATATAACTTCATGTAAATGGTGAAACAATCTAGTACTTGATGTTGGCTAAAATTGGAAATTACATTGAAAGACAGGGCATGCCCTGTTTCTTTAGTAGAATAAATAGCATTGCTGTAAGTTTGGCTACAGCAAGGCTCCCATTAACGATAGGTCAGACTAGAGTGGTTAATCCGGTTCAAGGGGTTCAAATGGTTTAGAGGTCGAACCATTTGGATATACAGTTCAAGGGGTTCCAACTATGCTGTAGCGTTCTTAAAGATAGATCTTACAAACTAATGAATGAAGATTATGAAACTAAAAGCATACACAGCAATGCATTTGGAGTCCGATACATACATATAATTCATGTAAATGGTAAAAACAATCTAGTAATGTAAATGGCTAGAAATGAAAATTACTTTGAAATAAACAGAACATGCTACGTTTCTGTAGCAGAATCCATAGCTAACAGCCTAACAGGTATATGCTTCCTACTCTCAATTACGCATACACCATTAAATAAACATGGAAAAGTGGTAACTGATTTGATACTAACATATACTCTGGGAATAAATAGGTGTAAATTAAGACTCAATATCAATAACAACAGAGGTGGTCTCTTCTTGCATTGGCTCCTCTTGTGGCTGAGCCTCAAGTGAAGGAGATTCATCTTCTTGATGGACGATGCAGATGATGTTGCAAGTAGGAATGGCTTGAAGAGCTGGATAAAACCAGCGGAAGAACCTGACAAGAAGGTTGAAGATTGAAGCATCCCATGGAGAGAGGCAGAAGATGATACCGAATACGACCCAAAAATGTGGTCGTGCCAAGAAGACAGAGCATGCCAACAGAATAGTTAGCAGAAGAGAGAAGTCTCCAGCTTGGAAACGAATGGGTCGATGAGCTGCGACGTTGAAATGGAGTCTGATGGAGAAGAGCAGGAAAACCAATATGAAAATTGCAGCTGCAACGATTGTTTGCAATGACAACCTCATTATCGGATTGAATTGGAAACTATGGAGGATGAAGAAGAGAACTGGTGGCACAAAGAACCTCAGGTCTATGTTAATGTTCCACAACATTTTTCTGTGGGTGATTGTTCTGATGGGATACTGAAATTGGACTGGAACACGACAGCAATATATAGAAGAAGAAAGGTGGCTAGTCTCGTACTGCCAAGTTATTAACCCAGTTTAAGAGTCCAGACAGTCTGAGGAGTTCAACCCGGTTCACATTAATTTGTTTAGGGGCATAAAATGTGGGAAAATGGCAATGGACAATAAAGTCAAAGCAAATAGTATAAACAGTTGGTCTTGAACTGGTGGTTTAATTGCCAAGTTATTTGCCCAGTTTAAGAGCTTAAACAGTCGAGGATATAAAAACCCGGTTCAAATTCGTTTGTGGGCGGAGGATGTCAAATGAGAAAATGACACAATGAACTAAAAATTATTCTCTTCGGTTCTATTTGTTTGTTTAGTTAAATGCCTATCCCACCGCGACACGTGTGAGGACTGGATGATGAAAAGAAAAATGCATCTTCACTAAGGCACCTATTTTCTCATGGATACATGAGGAAAGAGGTAGGAAGTGCTTGACATTGGCAATGTGCGGAGAGATAGGAAGTGTTCAACACTCTTTACTTCGTCCATTTGGCTGTTATCGATAACAGTGGAATGGCACCATGCATCACCCTTTATGACATAGACTTTCTTTCTATTAGTTGTGAAAGCATTTAATTAAAAACTCAATTGTTTAGAGAGGTGCATAAGACATATATAATGAACTATGGTTTATCATTTTTCAGATGTGAGATTTACATCTCTATATGTCCCCTCACGTGTGACTTTTTGAGTAGGTCAAACATGTGGATGAATTAAACTTGCTAATAGTGTGATTTTGAATTGTCTACTGGATCTGATCGACTCGCTCTGCTGTTATCTTAAAGTATCCAACTCAAAGTCAAATGACAATGAGGGGAGATGCCCACAAAGCTATATATGTACTTGAATTGTTAATCAAGAACTTTTATCTTAATTTGTTGTGCTTAAATCTGTGAAAGTTTAGGCAGATAATGAGAAGCGAGTACAATATTGGGAAGGTAACGGCTTTGGTACCAATTGAAATAGAGGTAACAAGATCCTTGAAATCGGATTTGAGCCCACGAATTACATAGATATTGGAAACCTCTTCATCGGATTGAATTGGACACTTTGGTGCAATGGTGGCAAAAAGAGCCTCAGGTGTATGTTCCACAAAATTTTTGCATGGTCTGATGGGATAATGAAATTGGAGCCGATAACAAGAGCATATCTATATCTATACATATATAAAAGCACGTATGAGATTAAATGACATATCTATAATTGATTTTTTTCATAAAAGGTTAAGAGTGAGTAAGGACATTTTTGACTTAGAACGTTTCGTTCCCATTGTATATATCCTTTTTTGGAGTTGAGGCTTACTAAAACATATAAGTGTTCTTGACTTATTATACAATATCAAGCATTGAACTATCTTATTTGGAGCATAGTATATTATTAAATATAAGGGTTATTACGACTTTTAAACAAAAAAGAAAAACCCAACCCTATATAATCATGCATGGTCTCCAAAATCTAGCTCACCCATGCCTCTATTAACGTTAAACCAGAGCCCCCAAAACTTCCACACGTTATTGCCTCTATTGCTGCAAATTTTAAGGAGGAAAATTTAAGGTGAAAGATGATTAGCTTAATAGTTTTAATTCCTTTTTTTTTTTTTGTCTTTTTTTTAAAGTTTTTTTCCACGTTTTTTGTCTTTCTTTTTAAGTTTTTTACCCACTAGCCGTCATTAACGCACCACAACATGAAGTCAAACTGATCCTAAAAGTAAGTTGCGCTCATCGTCATGGTCATCTATGATCTAACTGTTGATGTAAGACAGGAATGATGATCCTTGAAGTTGAGGTGTCTCGATATGACCAATCATGTTGTAATCTGGGAGTTTTTGCATTGTTCTCTTGAATCTGCGGTATATTCACAATCACAACGCTGTAAAAGTGTCTTGTAGACTATGTAGACCTTTGTCATATCTCTTCATATATGAGAACAACCGGACCTCCTGGATAATCCTATTTCGTCCAAACAGATCTCAAAGCTACAGGAGTACGTAGCCAAAAGCCTGCTGTCTTCTGCTCCGTATTTTAAAGAAGACTGAAACTCAATAAAAGTTAAAAAAAAATTCTCACTGGACCCGCCAAATCTGGTCGCTTCACAGGGACGACGATCAAGGATGGTTGGTAGGCAGTAATTTCTTGACCGGTGAGACAAGAGGCAGCACGCCTAGGCCTTGCTTAGGGCAGAAAAAGCCTTTTGCAACTGTTTGACCACGGTTTGGGGAAATTTAGGTGCTTTGTGTAGTTGGACGACTTGGTTAGAGATCAATTATCTCTTGCCGGTTTTCTCAATTAAAACCTGAAGTGTGTACTCAGTTTGTCAAATACTAATACCTTGAGGGCGAAATTCGTTATATCTATCTATATATATAATAGGATTCGATTGATAGGTTCTATGCTCTCCAAAGTGCCAATCCATTTCTCTAGAATTTTTGAATTTTCTTACTAAATATAATTAAGTGTAAAAATTCTATTGGCAACAGGAGTGAGCAAAAAATGTCGTACCCTCCTAAGTTTTAGCCCCATGACCTCCAAATTTGAATCTTACAGTTTTCTTTTCCTCTTTAAAAACTGACCCTACTCTCAGTTTCTTTAACTTCTTTTCCTTATCGGCAGAACTACACAAATTGCTCTCACTTCATCCGTATCCTTATTCATAGACAATAGATGAGGTACAATCCGAACTATAAATTCGTTTTTATTTAACCTCCAATCTTTTGTTTCTGGTGATTCTTGGTATCCTTCTCTGTTCTCAGAAGTAGACTGAGGAGGGATTGGTTGAATGAAGTACGCCATCGCCCCACCTGATTTTGGGGTTACAATGGGGATGTGAGGCCGTGTTTGTCTGTTGTGTGTCTATGTGTGATTGTGGGACGGGGTGAGTTTGTTCTCTTCTATCCTTCATATCTGCAATTTTTTGGGCGTGAGTTTGTTCTCTTCTATCCTCCAGATCTGCAATTTTTTTCTCATCACACGTAGCATTTATGTAAAGTTTGATTTATTGGATATGAAGTTTTGCATGTTTCAGGTAGAATTCAACTTTTGTAGGATTGAGATGGAACCTATGGGCATCTGTCTCACTGTAAGATCTCTCATTACGCACAACAGCACCTTGCACAAGCCATGCACCCCTTTTAAAGCCTCCCACTCCCATATGTCAAACCTGCCAAAATAATCAACAGCCCATAACCCCTGACAGCACCACATGACATTTTTAAAAGGTAATACAACGAGTTTGTCTCGAATCATCAACAGCATAATAGTTAGTCTAAGAATATGTTGTTCTCAATACGTTCTCTTATATTTGTAACATTTTTTTCTTACTTTTCTAAGTGCAAGGTAGACTATATGTCCATCACAATCATATCACAATCATATGTGAGGAGCAGATCATAAGAAGCCTAAAGGCATTTTCTATTCTCTTTTGCAGATGACTGTTACAGAATTTGGAATTGTTTCTCTACATGCATGCGAAATGCCTTGCGGGCTAGGATGGTGAAGATGAATTGACGAGGACATTGAAAATTTTTATTGAATCTATTTGTGCAATAGCAAACCTTTTTTTTTTTTTTTTTTGTATATCATTCGGTGTCTCACGTGTTTAAAATTGTTCTTTGCATGAAATTCTACAATTTTGTGGATATCGACGCCTATTTGCCAAAGGCTATATTTTTTGGTATTTCATCATCTTTGGTTGCCGAAAATAAACTTCCTTCAAAATCAGAACACGTGAACTTTTGAACAGATCATTGAACCCTAAATTATTCCTGTAGGGGATAACACGTTACCCCTAGCGACTCTACTCTTTAAAAACACTAGCTTATGGCCACGCAATGTGTGCGCATCTAAAATTAGCTAAATTCTTGGCTAGCGATCGACAATCTCTTATTCATTCTCTTTGCTCCCATTTTGTTCCGTTTTTGTCAGTCTTTTCCCAAATTATTTTGATTCCAGAAGAACAAGAACACCAGACCAGAGTAACTAAGCAGTGAAAGGCCAAGACATTTGTTGCCTTCTAGCCGCTCATGGGAGCATGACCACAGCCTCAATTTGCTGCAAAGGGACCTAGCAGTATCCAGAATGTGCTCATGGTGGCTGCCGGCTGGGTTGTAAAGAGCATGTTGTTTAAGAGTAATATTACCTTGGTAAAGGCATAACAACCTCCTTTGTACTTTGTTTACCAACAAAATCCAACTCTTTTAACAACCAAACCAGCCACATTTCCAATATCTCTTTAGGTGATCAATTAGCATCACTGGTTCGTCTGTTTTGTTTAAGCCTCCATGTTTTTTACGTTTGCAGAATTGAGCATCGTTGGTTCGTCTTTCATCTAAATCAAGAAGGAATTTAAACGGTTAAAGCAAAAGGCTTAATTGCAACCTTGCAACAAAATCTCTCCACTATTACGTTTTTAGTATTTTATTTCATGTCATGAAAATGTTGCTATTGTTTTCGAATTACAACGGCTAGAGAAACATAGATTTGAGCAATTTTACCATGCAAAGTAAAAATTGTTCTTAGATATCTTAAACAAGTGATACTAAAGAACTTTTGTGACAATTTTACTGCATGTGGCCACACAATAAATTATATTAAAACTTCTGAAACCCAAAAAGATTTATTTTAACTTTTAGCGGTTGGATCTCAAACCCCTTTAGACCATTCAAAACTGAATAGTTAGGCAACAGACATGGATAAGCGTTCAAACTTAAATTTAGTTTTTCAAACTTATGTTTAAATTGCTTAGCAGACGAAATTTTGGTTTCTCCCTTTCTTTCGCTTTTGGGCTGGGTTGGAGGTTGCTTCTGTGACATGCTTTTTTCAAGCTCTTAGGAGTACTTCTCTAAAACTTCTATGGCATTTATAATAAAAATTTTACTGTCTGTTACCGAATAGAATGCCTCTTGCCTAAGCTAAAGAGATTATGGCAAAGGGTGGGAAGTTCAGCCCAGTTCAAGTTTGTTTTGTTTTGCGGGCAAAGGATGTTGCGCAGTAAGCAATGATCAATGAATCAAAGCAAAGATTCTTCACTTTTATTTGTTTGTTATGCTAAACGCATATCGCACCAAGACATGTGTGATGAAAAGGACCAAATTTAACCATAAAATACAAAACATTCACCTAAAGTCAGATCTGAAGACACATTCCTAAAGACTTTGTGCCAGTTTGGTTTCTGATAGCCTCTCACCGTGATACTTGCAAAACAGCTGCATTTTTCATCGTTTTTTTCAAGCTCAATTTGTCACAATTAAACACATGGATGAATTAAACAGGATGACGGTGAATTTGATTTTGAATTGTCTACTGGATTGACTCGATACCATCTTAAAGCATCTAATTCAAAATCAATTGACAATGAAGGGAGGCGTTCACAAGATTTATACGTGTAATTGAATTGTTAATCAAGGATTTATATCTTAATGTTGCTGTGCTTAAATCTCTGAAGGTTTAGGCAAATGATAAGAAGCGAGTGCAATATTGTGAAGGTAACGGCTTGAGTGCAAAATTGAAATAGAGGTAACAAGATTCTTGAAATCTGATTTGAGCCCACGAATAACATAGATATTGGAAACCTCATCATCAGATTGAGTTGAAAATTTTGGTGAAATGGTGGCACAAAGAACCTCAGGTGTATGTTCCACAACATCATTCTGTTTGTAGTTATTCTGATGGGATGATGAAATTGGAGTTTGACACGAGCATATAAACAAAAGAAAGGAGGTCAAGTTATAAGCTCAGTTCAAGAATCCAAACCGTGGAGAAGTTCAGCCCCGGTTCAAACTAGTTTTGTTCTGCGAGCTAAGGAGTATGCGTAGTGGGCAATGGTCAATGTATCAAAGCAAAGATTCTTCATTTTTATTTGTTTGTTTTGTTAAACGGACATCCCTACCAAGACATGTGTGAAAAAAAGGACTAAATTTTAGCCATAAAATACAGTGTTCAGCTAAAGTCAGAAGACACATTCCTAGAGAAATTTTCATCATTTTTGTCCCAGCTAAACTTGTCACAATTTGGACGCAGTACATTGCTCGATTAAATTTGCTGAATACCAAATACTAGATAAAAGTTAAGGAACCTAATTAGATATTGCGCGTTAAATGTATCTCTTCAAGGAAAGGAATGATAGGAGTATAACTTCTTTATGGAGTTGCTAAAATTAGTCTCTTTCGATGTTCGATTATGAGCACGTCCTTACACAGTGGCATTCATTTTTGTCAACTCTTTTCATGATCTTGTTTTCCTTTATTCAGCTAAGTTGTATCAAGCTTCTTTCATGATCTTGTTTCCCTTTATTTAGCTAAGTTGTACGAAACTTTAAAAGTCTTAGGAAAAAGTTGGATTTCATCAAGATGTTGCAAGTAATCTGACCTATATGCCCAAGGAAAGGAAAGTGGTTTGAAGTGCTTGCTTCGTCTCTTTGGCTGTCTAAACTAACAAGTTATTGTTAACAATGGCATGGCACAATGGCCACCACCATTAGTAAAAAATAAGAAAGAAGGCTGCATCATCATTTATAAGCACCAGATTCACCCAAAAAAAGAAAAAAAAAAACCCTTAAGGATCGGATACAATTGAAGTTATATTAGCACCAACTATAACCTTTTGCTTGCTCTGTTTTGAGGCCGTTTATTGCACCCGCCATTGCTTATTCCAGTATTTCCAATAAACTGAGAATGCATGTTCAGAAATGCAATGGATATGCCATATAGGACACTTGACGAAAATGAATTGCTAAAAATAACTCTTGAAGTAATTGTCTACTTCCTTTGCTACTCAAGACAATAAAAGGAGAGTGAGTAATACATAGCTGGACATGGGAACCCAGATGTGGCAGACCAAGAAACAACAATCTAATATACAAGCGCATGAGTTGAGCAGTGGGCGTTCAAGTCATTTGATATGAAATTGGTTGAACCCTCATTTTGATTGTAACAGATGACCCTAGACTCGTAAGACAGTACTGCAGGTCCTTTTCACATGCTAGTAGCACCCAATCACCTTCATCGTCTTGATATTTGGTATGGAAACTTCCGCTCGTCAAAGGCAGCCTCTCAGTCAGGTTCTCCGATAACTCTGCCATTGTTGATGATGAAGAAAGCCGAAACTTTATGATGACATCTGCATAGGTTGCCTTTATGGTCACAAGTGATGCTTCATGCATTCTTCTATTGTCGTCACACAAGGGGTCTTTCTTACTGGATTCTAGGATCCTTTCCTCGATACTTTGAACATTTTCGTTCAAATTCTTGAGATTAGAGTGAGTAGGCTTAACCTTTTTTCTCTTGCAAGATGGCCACTCCAAGATCCCAACAGTTCTACATGAACGCTTCATTTTAGATCGACTAACTGCAAAAGAAATGTTCCAATAATCTTTCAATCAAAAAAATAAATCACGTCAAAAAATAGAAAGATGAGAAGACAAGCCACAATACCGCCAAAAATCTCCGCAACATGATCAAGTGTCGTCATTCTGAGGTATGGTTTGAGATCCTCATATGTAATATCCTTTTCTCTTTTTGATATCAAGCATTGTTTCTGTAAAGAGGTAAGAGCTATTTTGCTTTGTTCGACACCATTCTCAGATGTTTCTTCCGGAGTCGATTGCTGACTTGAGGAATTTTCCTGCACTACTTCGACCTCACTAGAAGAACGAAGCTCATCAGTCAAAGTAGAAACTTCCACGATGTCAGCGATTAAAACCTCTCCGAGTTCCTTTCCTGAGGAAACTTTAAAACTTTTCAAGTGTTGCTTCATTGTTGCCAATATTGAACCCAACAAGGTCTTGTCATCTTTGTAGTTTTTTGTGGACAGAAAGAACTCTAGTACATAATCAAGATCTCCGGTGTAAGAACTCCTCATGGATATTACAAAAGATGTAGTTAAGTCATACTCGTGTGCATAGTGTGCCAATGGATACTCAGTCATGCTCAATTTGCTAATGTCACTACAAAAATACGGTCTATGGGATCGAAGTGCGTTCCAAACAATCCCCTGTCCCGGTCTTAGGGACTGCAGACAGCAAATATCATGAAAGTCATCCTTGTTTGTAGTTATCATAAAGTCACTGTAGCAAATTAAGTGACAGCTGTTGCTGTTCCCGTCCGTATAGTCACCACTTGCCATGGCATTGCTACATTTGCATGGGCCCCAGACCTGAGCAAGAGGTAATCCGTATGTATCTTGAACCATTATCAACATATTCTCAATTTCATCCTTTGCATGCAAATGGCCATCCGAATTCTGATTTTCAAAAAATTTCGCCCAAAATATGATATATATCAAAGAACAAAATACTGAAAATCAGTTCAGAAGTATCTATATTACAAATTTTACTTCCACTACAACTTACTTTCTTCATAAGCTTGCAATTTCTGTCTGAAAACGTTACATTCAATTCCTATAAGAGAACCAGGAGCTCAAACAAAGTATCCAAAGAGTGGTAATTTCCGAAAGAAAAGATTCTTAACAAGAAGCATGCAACAATGTGTAAGCAGAAAATTAGCCCTGCTAAATGACTTGGTAAATAGGTAATGAATATACTAACCTTCTCCCACCCTTTCCACCCTCAAGAAAGGTCCTAAGACAATCAAGGTTAGCCTAAAAAGTATAACAACAAATTACTCCGTTAAGTTATCATCTGCTCTAAGAGATTAAGTTATTAAAGAATGAGTCTAACAATATCATGGTGCACCGCGAACCATTAGTGATTGCCATTACTTTACTCGTGCTAAAGTTATGGCAAGATATTACCAAGAGATTTTTCTTAGTCGAAAATTTGATTGAGTTATTGTAACTGTTAAAGAGCATGCTTGTGATTATATGGAATGTCTACGTTACAACAGATATGCACTTCAGATAAGATATTTGTCGCTTATCCTATCCGAAATTGTTTTTTTGGTCATAGTTAATCCATTTCTATTATTTAGTTGTTTCATTTTACCATGTATATTTGCAAATCTTTCAAAAGCTTTTTAGTTGCTACATCTGAAATTCTCGCTAAAGAGACTTTCAACAACAAATATCAAAAGTGGTGAGCGTCATACTAATTTATTTGTCTAAAAGTCATATTTAGGATTGTGTAATTAATTTAGACTAGCCCAGAATCCCGTGCCAAGCACGGGACAGTTTATTAACAATAATTTATCTTAGTAGTCTTGAAATGCATAATAAAATATCTTGCACAATTTTATAATTTTATGGTTATTTTATCAAAGATAATTACTTTAATTTTGGCTTGAACTTTCTTGTAATAAAATAAATTAACATTTCTGGTCAAATATTAATAAGCAATGTCCTTGTGCATATCTGCTAATTCTGATTGGGTAATTATATAGATGTACAAAAATTAAAAACTTATTTAGTACACAAAAAAGAAAAAGTAAATTCTACTGATAAAAATATACGGAGAACGTATTGAGATCAATTTACTATTGCATAAGACATTTTAATTATTTTCTACGTATCTTTAAAAAAAAACAATTGTACCTTTGAATGAGTTGTCCATAACATTACTTATATATTAGTTTAATTTTGATAGAGAAAATTTTGGTCCATATATTTGTTTATAGCATGTTATAAAAGTTAATCAACACAACTAATAAAGTAAGGATGGTGTGACATTTTTAGAAGCAGAGAAAATAGTAATCAGTGCATGAAGTAATTATATAAAGTTTAAAAAGTTTAACCAACATGACTATATACGATAGCTCAAAACCTCGTAGTAAGGAAATTGCTGAACAAAATTTAACCAACATTTCACAAAGTATACAATAAGCATGCTTATTAAGTAAGATTTATCTTTAGATATAATAAGAATTTCAATCCAAGTTTTAGTCTACATTCATCAAATAACTAAGATCTTTTTAGATTTTATATGCAATTCTATTCAAAATTATAAAAGTTAACATAATGAAAATCATAAATGGTATACTTTACTCACAATAAAAATACCATAGAAAAAAATTAGATCAAAACTTTTTCAACATAAAATTAGTTGAATTTAAGAAAAGCTTACATATTTAAGGCTTTAAATTTACACTATTTTTTTAATGTATCTCATATAGAATCTGCATATTATGGTGTTTTTACATTTAACCAATGCGACTAAATAGGATACTGCAAAACTTTAGAGTAAGGAAATTACTGACCAAAATTTTTAATCAATATAATTATCAAGTTAGACTCATATTCGAATTTAGAGAAAACTTAAATATGAATTTGAAATAGAACCTAATTTTTCTTATTAAATCTCTTAAGTAATTTTTTACAGGTTAATATTTCATGTTAAAGAGCTTTCTTGATTTATAATATTCCAATAAAGTCATAATATATTACTATATGGGTTAGAAAATTTTAAATATTTTGAATTGATTTTTGAATTGCATAAGGCTAATTATTTAAATGTCTACTATATTTGTTGATTTAATTAATTAAAAAATTAAGGACCCCGTTCAAAATAATGTTTGGAGATATTTAGTAATATTAATGTGTTTAATATTAGTTTCTATAACTCTTATTATATTAAAAACACAATGCAATAAGGTGTCATGATTGCATTTCTCGCCTCAATTATTAATTATTATAGCTCAGGATCCTGAGTCATAGTCGAGTAAGTTAATAAAATATTTTAAAAAGTTACAAAAAGTGTATCAATGAATACCACATCTCAAGAAACAAAAAGAGATTTACATCTTTTGGGAAAAAAATCTACTTCTGCTACAACTATAATTACAGTTAGTAAGAAATTTTTAATATTTTATTTATAATAGTTTCAAGTAACTTGTCGAGATTATATTATTATTAAATTCTTTTAGTAGCCTAATTTGATTCATTTAAAAACCAAGTCTATTAGCTTGAAAAGTTATGTTTAGAGTACTCTGCAAAATTATTTAGACATAAAAATCAGGATTCTATCAAATTTTAAATTAATTATTAGATCACGTTTTTATTTTATATCTCATAAGCTATTTTTTGGTCTATGAATTTTAATTTTCATATCGAAAAACACTTTCAAGAACATAACTCTCAAAACAAAGTCTTAATAGATTAGTATATTAATTAGATAGAGTTTTAGAAGGATTAGAATTGATTTTTAAATTAATTTTCTCTTCTAAATCAAAAGTATTATTTTCGTTTTTTATATATATGAGTTTTTATATTCATATTAGAGAGTAGTTTTGAAGATATAATAGTGAATATTAAGTCCTAATAAGTTAGTATAATGATAAGGTTGAGTTTGAGAATTATTAGAATTAGGTTTTGAATTTTAAGGACATAATTGTAAAAAAGAAGTCTTATTAGATTAGTATATTGATTAGACAGAATTTTAGAAAGATTAGAGTTAGTTTTTAAATTAAATAAGACTTACTAATATAAAAGATAATTAATCTGGTGACGTGTCATATAAAGAAACGATGATGTGTCGTTCAAAGAAGCTATCAATGTCTTTCTCGCTTCGTTTATTATATATTATATAGATACTTGATAGATACATTTTGATTTTGGACCTTCCTTTTGTATTCCTTTCACCATTTTGTTTATTTTTGGCACCTTATGTTGTTATGGTGCAACCAGAAGTTCGAGTTCATACATGCACGTAAACAATTATAAATGTTAAATGGTCATGAGGCCCTAGAACAAGTCAAAGTTTGACAGTCTTTGTCCTATTGTCTATCTCTAAATCTAGCGTTTCTCATTAAATTTTTGTGTTAGTTTAGAACGTAAGGGTGTTATATAGCCTCATAAGTTCATATTAATTTGGCACCATTTGTTGTTGTGGTGTGACCAGAAGTTCAAGTTCTTCCGTGTACGTATACCATTATAAGTGTTCAATGCTCATGAGGCTCTAAAACAAGCCAAAGCTTGACACAATTTGTCCTATTGTCTAATCTCCAAATCTAACGTTTCGTATTAACTTTTTGTTTTAGTTAAGAGCGTAAGGGTGTTAAATAGCCTCATATGTTCATACTAATGGAAGTTGCATAAGTGAAAATCAGGTTTCCTTAAGAGAATAAACTATCAGCATATTTCCTCTGAGATCCTTAGACTTTACGAATTGCTTTATAGGCCGAGTTATTCATTTTTTCTTATGCACTCTTTGATATACTTTTAGCCCCTCCCATTCAGTTTGTAAACAAAGTTTCCTGATATTATCTCATGCTTTCATGGGTATTCTTTTCAGAGGGATATCCCTTTTTTAATTCCGTAGTTCAGTGATTGCGGGAGGATGTCCCTGTAGATATTAGATCTCTAAGCTGTACTAGTGGCTTTTTGACCCAAAAGGAACAATAATAAAATGAGAAAGGTAAAGTAGTGGAGGCATCAACGTGAAAATTTGAGAATTCATGGATTAGATGAACCTGTAGCCAAGGGACCATAGACAGAAGTTCCGAACACAAAGAGCCATAGTTGAATGCAACGATCTCAAGAACACCAATGCAGCGTCCGCGGGAAGAACGTTCGAGTAGTGGCAAAGTTAGCATCGACTTGAAACCGCAATTTTCAGCAACATCACGGAGTGGAAACTCGTTGCAAGAGTACCGACTCACATCTGGACTCGACTCGGGCAACTTATGCCTGAACACGCGACCAGGCGGACCAGTCCTGGTCCCCTGTCCTTCCTCAACGTTGCATTCAAAATTCTCGCAGTACTTCCTGTACGACCAGTATCCGTCATGCATTACACCTTCCCCTCCAAGAGCAAAAGGCTGGTGTGAAACTGTAAGGAAACTCCGACTCCCTATCCTTCTGGGAGCCCAAAACTGAATCATAGCACTGCTCCAAAAATTAAATTCGCAAAGCGCAGTTTTGATTTTCTCTGCGATAACCCAATCGCCGTTAAGTGTTTCAGGTACTGAGCCGAGAAAATCTGCATTCGTTATATCAAGGTTAGTTCCATCAGTGCAGCAACATACTCGATCAGTACTCCCTCCATTCCGTTGTTAATTTTTGGTTTAACATTTCTTATGCAGATAACGTAGCGAGTCAGAAGGTTTACCGGAGGGGACATCTGTTGGACTTTGTTGATTCTGATCGCCGGCTACCGGTTCGCTCCAGAAACAGTAACCGTTGACTGCTATTTCCCTCCAGGATAGACTCCCTGCTTTTGCCTTTATGTAATCCGGATCCAGAGGAGGCTGTACTAGGCGTTGGAATAAGCTTGTTAAAGCGCGCCCGCGGCTGCTTTCCCCTGACAGTGCCATGGTGCTACCTCGCCGTGTCAGTGACAATGGAGATCGAGCCCCATATAAAAGCAGCAGGCGCGTCAATGGTCAACGTTGGACAATGCAGTCGTCTTACCTTTTTACCCTTCTTCAAGACCTCTTGCTTAATTTTCCCTTTTTTAAATTGATGGCTGTGGACAATACGCGTATTCTTTAAAGAAATCAATAAAACTCCAAGAAAACAACGCATAGGTAGTTGAACCGGTTCAAAGTTTTAGACGACAGACTAAAGTAGACAAATATTCTATTTTATGATAAATTGCAATGACGCGTTAGTAAGGCGATGAATCAAGAAATAAATCTTTAAAGACAAAAACAGATGGATATAGAGAAAAAAAATCGATAAAAGGTACCAATATATCCATTTCCTACTAAGCCCAAAAGATTGGATAACTTTGTAGGCATTCAGAGTCTTTCTAAATGGTTTATGACTTCAAACCGGTTCAAAATGGTTTATGACTTCAAACCGGTTCATCTGTGTAGTTAATGATAAATATTGTGGTCAATGGGATAAGGCATCCAGAGAGAGCCCACCAAAAAGACAAATAGGGAGCCCACCAAGACAGAATCGGATAAATGAGGTGGCTGAACCAAATTCACGTTGAAGCTAATTTTCAGAGTAGTTTTGTTCTTAACATTCTTAACTGCGAATCGGAAAATATAGTAAATCAGTTTAAAACAAAATTTTCTTTTTGTTTTGAAAAGTATAATTTAAGTTTGTAAAAATTTAAAGAAAATAAGCAGGAGGAGTATTTATTTTGGTTGTATTGTAAATATATGACATACCCATTTCCACTTTACAGTACCGTTATAAAAAAAAAATCTTGCAAACTGATGAACCAAGACTATAAAACTGAAAAACATACGGAGGATTCATTTGAAGTCTGATACGTATACGTTGTCTATGTAAATGGAAAAATGAATTAGGACGTTACATTGAAGTTCAGAGGACATGTCCCGTTTATATAGATGAATACATAGCTAATGCGTATTAACTTACCACAACCTTTTGCGCATAGACTACACAGTATGAAATATGAGAAGTGGTAATATTGACTAAGGCAAAAAGTTTGGGCAAGATGGCACCGAACAAGAACACACGAAGAATCTAAATGTAGAACGCCCCTTAATATGTTATCTCAAAGATGCTTTACCTAAATAACATTGAAAGTGGTTAAAATTTTCGTAACAAGCTGAATTTGGAAAAGCTTAGGGGGGCGTACTGTCACGGACCGAACTTCTCTAAGTTGAAACCGTGCGGCACTTAGCGGACAAGCCCCTTGCTTGTGCTAAGTCAGCCTTCCACTCGGGCTGGGCGATGCTAGAAGCGAACACACCAAGAAGAACAAAAGAGAGAGAGAGTTTGGGAGAATGTATGCTTGTATTGCTTGTGTACAAGAATACTTGTGTGTTTTGGCCAAGTGAGGCCTCAGCTATTTATACTAGTCCACCTCCTCAATGAACGGTGGAGATACATTCGATCCTACGGATCCTATTAAGCTTCTAGAATTCTAGAATACTTTCCTACTTTAGAATATTCACACATGTTACACATTTTACACATGTTACACGTGTTCAACCTTCTGGAAGCCTTGCCTTCTAACTGCCAAGTAAGCGTCCACGAAGCGTCCCGTAAGTGCCTAATGAGCGCTTGCGTGGCATTTCTTCTAAAATTAGCCTCCATATAAAAAGTGCGGGACATTCTCCCCCACCTAATCTTGCAACGCCCTCGTCGCAACCTCCTCGCAGTATCGGTCTACAATGTTTTGGAACTGCCAAAGATCATTTGCTGATTCCCATGTAGCTTCTCTCTCCGGCAATCCCTTCCATTTCACCAAGTAGTGCCGCGTTGGTGGAACACCTCGTCTTCGTTCGATCTTGTCGCTAAGCACGTACTCGGCCTCCTTGTCATAAGATCTCACCACTGCTGTTGGTGCCCTATGACTCTCTCCACGGCTTGGGTCTTCCTTGTCGTTATGATGAGGCTTTAGTAAACTAACATGGAAGACCGGGTGGATCTTCAACTTTGGCGGCAACTCCAATCGATAGGATACTTTCCCAACTTTTGCCACGATGGGAAAGGGTCCTTCGTACCTTCGAATCAGCCCTTTGTGTACTTTCCTGAAGGACTTAAACTGTTGCGGAAGCAACTTTAACATCACCATGTCCCCAAGGTTGTACTCTTTCGGCCGCCGTCTCTTATCCGCCCACTTCTTCATCTTGCGCCCGGCTTTGTCAAGGTAAGAGCGTGCCACGTCTGCTTGCTCGTTCCATGACCTTGCTACTTGCGCCGCCAATGGGCTTCTCCCCTTGTAGTCACCCGCCAATGCAAGGGGAGTGAGCGGTTTTTGCCCTATGGCAATCTCAAAAGGACTTTGGTTCGTAGCCTCGCTCCTCATCAGATTGTACGAAAACTGAGCCACATCCAAAAGTCTTGACCAATCCGTCTGGTTAGCACTAACAAAGTGCCTCAAATAACACTCAAGTAGAGCGTTCACCCGTTCCGTCTGTCCATCAGTCTGAGGGTGAAAGCTCGTTGAGAAGTGTAGCTCCGAGCCAAGGAGTTTGAACAATTCTGTCCAAAATTTCCCCGTAAACCTTGGGTCTCGGTTGCTTACTATAACCTTCGGTAGTCCCCAATATTTCACCACGTTCTTCAAAAATAACCGAGCTGCTTCCTCCGCTGTGCAGTCGGCTGGGGATGCTACAAAAGTTGCGTATTTGGAAAACCGGTCCACCACAACCATAATCGAGCCACATCCCTCCGATCTCGGCAAGCATGTAATGAAGTCCATGCTTACACTTTCCCACGGATGTGCGGGGATGGGCAAAGGCTCGAGTAGTCCCGCTGGCAATTGGTTCTCCACCTTGTCTTGTTGGCACACAAGACAAGTCTTCACGTACGCCTCCACTTCGTCCTTCATTTGGGGCCAATAGTATGATGCCTCCACCAAGGCATATGTCCGTCGTTGCCCCGGATGGCCTGCCCACGGAGTGTCGTGACACTCTCGAATGATCCTCTTCCTCAAATTGTTCCACTTGGGAACATACGTCCGTTGGCCTTTCGTGTAGAGAAGGCCATCTTCTACCCAAAATCGTTGGGTTTGCCCACTCTCCGCAAGCTTGAAGAGTTGTCTAGCTAAGGGATCATGCTCCATGCCCTCCTTGATTCTCTCTAGGATGTCTCATTTTGCCTTCGACATAGCCGCCAATTCCACCTTCCGACTTAAGGCATCTGCTACCAAGTTGGCCTTGCCCGGCTTGTACTCCATCATATAGTCGAACTCGGCCAAGAAGTCTTGCCACCTAGCTTGCTTCGGACTCAACTTCTTTTGAGATTGGAAGTAGCTAGTAGCTATGTTGTCGGTCTTGATCAAGAACCGACTCCCCAACAGGTAGTGCCTCCACATGCGTAGGCAATGAACCACTGCGGTCATCTCATTCTCTTGCACCGTGTACCTCCGCTCGGTGTCATTTAGCTTGCGGCTTTCAAATGCTATTGGATGCCCTTCTTGCATTAACACCCCACCAATAGCGAAATCGGATGCATCCGTTTGCACCTCGAACACCTTCGTGTGATCAGGAAGAGCTAGAACTGGCTCTTCCGTCACTGCCTCCTTCAACCCTTCGAAGGCGGATTGGCACCTCTTGGACCACTCCCACGTTTTCCCCTTCTTGAGTAAGTCCGTTAATGGGGCTGCCTTGGCTGAGTAGCCCTTGATAAACCGCCGATAATAATTAGCTAGGCCAAGAAATGACCGTAGCTCGGAGACCTTTGTGGGCGCCTCCCCCTCCTTGATCGCCTTCACCTTCTCTTCATCCATTCGAAGCGTTCCGCCCTTGATAATATGACCAAGGAAGTGCACCTCTTCCTTGGCGAACGAGCACTTCTCCCGCTTGACATAGAGCTCGTTCTCTCGCAACACCTTGAACACCGTCTTGAGATGTTCCACGTGCTCCTCCAAGGTATCGCTATATATCACAATGTCGTCAAGATAGACCACCACGAACCGATCAAGGTAAGGATGGAATATCTTGTTCATGAGCGTGCAGAATGTGGCTGGGGCGTTGGTCAAACCGAATGGCATGACCAAGAACTCAAACGCTCCATATCTCGTCACACATGTGGTCTTGGGCTCATCTCCTTTGGAAATACGAACTTGATAATACCCCGACCTCAAATCCAATTTGGTGAAGAACTTGGCTCTCCCAAGTTGGTCGAAAAGATCCGCGATCAATGGAATTGGATACTTGTTCTTGACCGTTACCTTGTTAAGAGCCCGATAGTCGATACACATCCGTAAAGAACCATCGTGCTTCTTCTGAAATAAGATTGGCGCTCCATATGGTGCTTTGGAAGGTTGGATAAAACCCGCCTCCCTTAGCTCGGTCAATTGTCTCCGCAACTCCTCCAATTCTGGCGGTGCAATTCTATAAGGTGCCATTGAAGGTGGCTTGGCCCCCGGCTCAAGCTCGATTTGATGATCCACCTCCCTCCTAGGTGGAAGCCGCTTCGGCAGTTTGGGTGGCATCACGTCCTTGTTCTTCTCGAGGACTTCCTCGATCGCCCTCGGTAGTGGTTCGGTTGAGTCCCCGATATGGTCTTCCATCTTTAGGGCCGCCAAGTAGGTCGTCTCTCCTTTCTTGACTCCCTTCATGATTTGCATCGCTGACAGCTGCATGGAGGCTAAAGTCTTGGCGCTAGAAGTCCCCACGGACGTCGGCACCGCACATGATACTCCTTTCTCCATGATGTGCACCGCATTGCTGTAAGGCGACACCAAGGCATTCACTTACCGCATGAAGTCAAGGCCTATCACAACCTTGAAGTCATCCATCGGGGCCACCGAGAAATCCACTAAGCCCCTCCACGAACCAAGGCACATCTCCACTTGTCGGGCCGCGCCTTGTAGAGTCTTTGCGTTGGTGTTGACGGACTTTAGCCATCCTCCACCGCCAACCACTTTGAGGCCTAGCCGTTTGGCCTCTTCCATTGTGACAAAGTTGTGGGTTGCCCTCGTATCAACCATCACTTGCGCGGGCTTCCCATTCATCTTAGCCTCCACGTAAAGCAACCCCTTGCCCGTAGAAGCTTGTCCCTCACCCGTCGGGACCTTCGCCACGGCTTTGGCATGTAAAGCATTGAGGATCTGGAGCGAGCCCATGTGCACATCTCCTTCCTCGAGCTCCTCGTTCTCTTCGACCAAGGCATTTAGCTTGCCTTGTCGTGGGCAATCCCTTGCCCAATGCGGCCCTCCGCAGAAGAAACATCTGTCCTTGGGCTTACTCTTGGCTCGCCTCTCTTCTAGCTTGCCTTGGCCTTCGGACTTATTGGTGCCGGCTTGGTTTTTCCCCTTGTTCCACGCCTTGGGTTTGTCTCCCCCACCTTTGGCATGGTTACCCTTCGAAGCCACTTGTACATTCTTCCCCTTCGAGGAGTCCCCCACTCTTGCATACTCCATTAACGACTCCGCCATCGCTATGGCCTCGTCAAGGTCCTTCACGCCTCGGCGTTGAAGTTCTTGCTTAGCCCAATTTTGGAGGCCGTCAATGAAGTTGAAGAGGAGGTCCTCTTCCGTCATGTTAGGAATGTGGAGCATTAGAGTAGTGAACTCCTTCACGTAATCATGGATGCTACTCTTATGCTTCAACTCCCTTAATTTCTTCCTTGCTTCGTAGGTAACGTTCTCGGGGTAGAACTGCCTCTTGATCTCCTTCTTGAACACCTCCCAAGTGTCTATGGTGCATAGACCCTTCTCGATATCATTGTGTTTTCTACGCCACCATAGAGTAGCCGTGTCAGTGAGATAGAGGGTGGCAGTTCTTACCTTAGCCTTTTCATCCGTGATGCTAGCACCTTCGAAGTAGCGCTCCATATGCCATATGAAGTTGTCTAGCTCCTTCGCATCACGCTTGCCACCAAATTCTTTCGGCTTTGGCATGTCCACCCTTGGACTAGAAGTGACGATGGCCCCACCCGCAATGGCCCTCTTGCACATGGTCGTTTCTTGCCTCGTCTCCTCCACGCCAACTTTTACCACATCGAGTTGTTCTTGAAGATTCGCGAACAACTCCATGAATCGAGTGCGCAACTCATCTTCGCCCACCACGGCCTTCTTGAGCGACTCGAGCTCCTCCAACACATGATCCTCCAAGGTTTGGAGGTTCTGCTCGACGAAGCCCAAGCGGTCTTTCGCATCGCCCATGGCTTCCTCCAAGACACAAGTGCGGTCGTCCAAAGAAGAGATTGCATCTCTTGATTTGCTTTGGCTGCGGCCCTTCTTCCCACCGATTGGTGGTAGTAGATCTCGCCCACGTTCCACCACGACATTCTCCTCAGCAACTCCCGATGCTCCCACATTAGTATCCTTGTCTGCCATTGTTGCTCCTTGCTTGGCACGACTCGTCGTAACCAAGCTCTGATACCACCTGTCACGGACCGAACTTCTCTAAGTTGAAACCGTGCGACACTTAGCGGACAAGCCCCTTGCTTGTGCTAAGTCAGCCTTCCACTCGGGCTGGGCGATGCTAGAAGCGAACACACCAAGAAGAACAAAAGAGAGAGAGAGTTTGGGAGAATGTATGCTTGTATTGCTTGTGTACAAGAATAATTGTGTGTTTTGGCCAAGTGAGGCCTCAGCTATTTATACTAGTCCACCTCCTCAATGAACGGTGGAGATACATTCGATCCTACGGATCCTATTAAGCTTCTAAAATTCTAGAATACTTTCCTACTTTAGAATATTCACACATGTTACACATTTTACACATGTTACACATGTTCAACCTTCTGGAAGCCTTGCCTTCTAACTGCCAAGTAAGCGTCCACGAAGCGTCCCGTAAGCGCCTAATGAGCGCTTGCGTGGCATTTCTTCTAAAATTAGCCTCCATATAAAAAGTGCGGGACAGTACGCTTACACAATTCTTTTTCGCGACTTGTATTCTGTTTTTGTTTTCAAGATTTTAGTATTCATTTCCTAAAGTCATATAGTGTACTTTTAGTTTTTTTCTCTATCCACTTTTTCAGTTTTTTCTGTACGTTTACCAATTTTATTTTATTTTCACCAATTTTTTTGGATTCATTTTTGTACGTTTAGTATTTTCTACACTATTTGTACACATTTCTTCCTATTTTAACCTACTCTTAACATAACAAATTATTTTTATAGGATCCATTTATTTTCCCAACAACCCTTTATACCCACTTTTTTATTTCTCCCAATAAAGTCACCACTCAATTTGAGACAAAATCCCTTCACGTGGGCCCACCCCAATTCAGGCAGCACGCCAAATGTGACCTGGTTCACGTTTGGGTGTTCCCCTCCCCCTTCCCCTTGCTTTCTTGTCTGGACTCACATGTGTGTGACTGTGACATTCCTTTCCCTTCCCTTTCCCCTTCACCTTCCTTTCTTGGTATAGAGAGTTCGTCTATACCAAGAATTGCAGAAGGTAGTGCCGAAAGCCCCAAATTCTGTTGTTTATTTGCAAAGTTTAATACAGAAAGGTGGAAGAACCATTGGAGTTTAGAAAGGCATGTAAAGAGCTGGGTAGATTAGGAAAAGCACAGAAGTAAAAAAAAAAAGAACCATAAAATATTGGGTTTCCTCTTGAGCTTTTACTTTATAAACTTTGGTGGAAATGACAATTTTTAATTGCATAGAATGAAAGGGAGGGGCACCATCGTTGGAAGACTGGAAATATACATACATGTACATATGACAAGTGGTGTACTGGCACAAGCACACACGCACATGCCCACCTGTGCTTGTGCCAATTTTACTATCAAGTAACTAATTTGGTACAATATACAAATGCGTGTATATATATATATATATATATATAGGTGTAATTTACGGATCAATGTCCACAGCAACAAAACTGGTATCCTCTTGCATTGGCTGCTGTTGCGGTTGAGCCTGATCAATTGAAGGAGGCTCATCTTCTTGCCAGACAATGCAGATGATGTTGGAAGCAGGAATGGCTTGTAGAGCTGCATATAAAACCAGCGGAAAAACCACAAGAAGGTTGAAAATGGAAGCATCCCAAGGAGAGAGGCAGAATATGATACAGAACACAACCCGGAAATGTGATTCTGCCAAAAACACTTAGCATGCCGACAAAATAGTCTGTAGAAGAGAGATGTCTCCTGTTTGGAAACAAGTGGTCGATGGGCTGCGACATCGAAATGGAGTTTGATCGAGAAGAGTAGGAAAAGTAATATGAAGATGGCAGCTACGAGGATTGGTTGCAATTGCAACCTCATTACTGGATTGAATTGGAAACTTTGGAGGATGAAGAAGAAAATTGGTGGCACAAAGAAATTCAGGTCTATGTTACACAACATTTTCATTTTTATCTATGAAAATGTTCTCATAGGGTAATGAAACTAGAGTTGAAACAAGAGCAAATATATAGGGGCGAAAGTGAACGATTGGTCTAGTTGCCATGTTATTTGCCCAGTTCAAGAGTTTAAACAGTTGAACCCAGTTCTAAGTTTGTTTGTGGGCATAGGAAAAGGTGGGAATGGCTATGAATTAAAAGTAATTTTCTTTGTTTCTATCTTTTTGATTAGTTAAATGCTTGTCCCACCCCTACACGTGAGGAGAATATGACCGAATGAAGAGTCAAATGCATGGTGACCAAGAAACTTCTTTTCTTATGGATGGATTCACAGGGATAGACGTAGGAAGTGCTTGACATTGACGATGCGAAAATAACTATAATTTTTTATGTAGCAATAAGTCATGATCGTTAAATATTTTTAGTGACTAAATAAAAGTAACTAACAACGTTTAGGTAGTTGGTTTAGGCAGATGATGAGAAGCGAGTTCAATTTTTTGAACGTAACGGCTTCTTTGCGTATTCAAATAAAGGTAACATGATTCTTGAAATTTGATTTGACCATGAACAACTAAGGGATATACGTCTATCCAGGTTGTAGTGGATAAGTTGACTAAGATGTCCCGATTATTTTATCCGGGAAGAATATTTTTCTGAACGGCTTGCCCAAACTGATGTTAAGCAAGTGGTTAGTTGTTATGGAGTTTCAACAAGTATTGTGTCCGGTAGAGACACAAGGATCATCTCCAGAATTTGGAACGAAATGAGTTAACCATGGGGACGGCCTTTTTTACCTCAGATGGATGGCAAATCGGGACGTGTGGTATAAATATTACAAGAGTGTTGAAAGCCTGCATTGTTTATTTTTGCAGAGCATTGGGATGAGCAAATATCCTTAACCGAAAATGTTGCATGTTGATTTATTAGAATCTATTTGGGGAAAACAAAGACTATTTCGCTTGAGACTATGCAAAGAAATAGAAAACAAGGTGATCGATATCCAAAAGAGAAATCTTACTGCATAGAATTAGTAGAAAAGTTGTGATGACAAGAGGTGTAGGATGTTGGAGTTTGAAGTGGGTGACCTAGTAAATTTTATAAGTGTCACCGTGAGAAGGAGTCATGCGATTCGGAAAGTGGAGGATGTTGAGTCCAAGGTTCATCGGACCGTTTAAAATCCTGTTTAGGATTGAGAAAATAGCATACAAACTCAATATATGTTCAGGATTGAGTTAATTACATAGCGTGTATCGCGTGTCAATGTTGAGGATGTATGATCCCGACCCTAAACATGGGATCCAAGAGGAACAAGTTGAAATACGAGATAAATTCTCGTATTAGGAGGCCCCAATTGAAGTGATGGACAGAGAGGAATATGTGCTATATTAATGCGGGTGGTTAAAGTTAACTGGAAGAAAATCATGCAGTCAAGGAGGTTACCTTGAAACCAAAGACGCTAATGCGGTAATAATGTCCGCACCAAGTTGCAGAATGAGGTTTGTCCTTATTTCGATGACGAAATTCATTTAGGGGGGGGGTGTAATACCCCGGAATATATCGAAAATTAATTTAACCGTAAGTTTGATTAATTAAAGGGTGCTATTTTTATTAAGTAGCAATATGTTGGTGATTAAGTGTTAGGGAGTTAAATAGGAGGTTAGTGTGGTTTTGAGGGTTAAAATGAAATTTTGGAAAGTTAAGGGGCAAAAGTGTAATTTTGGAAAATATGATGAACGGGATGTGCATCTTTATTAAGTAGCATCCTTTTGATGATAATGAGATGTTAGGGGGTTACATGGAGGGTTAGGGTGATTTTGGGGTCAAATTGTAATTTTCCAAAGTCGAGGGGTCAAAATGTAATTTTAGAAACTTGAGGGGCCAAAGTGCAAATTTTGAAACTTTGCAAAATGTGGCATAACCTGGGGAAAACAGGCCATGCACGATGGCCACCTCCTGCTTGCCATAACCTGAGTCATGGTGGGAAATTATAAAGTATTGATGGATGAAGATGAATGATGAAAATATAAAAGAAAAATTGTGGGGTTAAAAGTTGAAATATGAGAAAGTCATGAACATGAGCTGGGCGTGAACAGTAACCCCGTGAAGAACACAGCAAAAAGAGGAAGAAAAAGGGAGGAAAAAGAGAAGAAAGGAAGAAAGAAGAGAGGAAAGGGAGAAAGGAAGGACCTCGAATTCATTTGGGTATGATTTTGAATCCTAAATCGCGAAGTTATGGAAGAATTGAGTGAAATTTTAGTTGAAGAACATGTGACATATGTGTATATATATTTCGATTGTGTATATATAATTGGGGATGGATGAATTTGTAATGGATTCTTGTTGGAATCATGGATATAAGACATAAAACAACAATGAAAAAGGAAAAATAATTAGGGTTTCGAATTGGGTTGATTTCAGTGTGCGTGGGTGTGTGTTTAAGTGTGTTCTAGTGTGTGTTCTTCAATTTCGGAAATGGGTATGGATCAATATAGTGAAATTGTGTAAATTAAAGGGGTTTAGGATGTTAATGTGTTGATTGTGATGTAACTAAACGATTGGAATGTGAAACAAATGAGAAATTCATGCGAGATTGAAGGGGAAATGTGCCCAGGTGTGTGTGAAGGCTGAAGGAGGAAGAAGATAAGTGTGTGTGCGTGAAGGTGACCTAGTGTGTGTTGATGTGAATAGTGACTGTTTTTGTCACTAAAGGTGGGAATTAAGTAATCAGTTTGGAATTCAAATTTTTAAAAATAGTTAGGTTCAGATTTAGCCAAAGTACAAAAAAGAGACCCTAGTTATTTTTAGGAGACCTATGTAGTGGAAATATTTTAGATTTTTCCGAGGTTAAGAAGGGGGTGAACGGACGTAGGATGTTTGGAACTTTGCAGTGAAATTTAAAATATCAAACGATCGCGTTTTGGGAAAAACTTTTATGAGGACTCTATGATGCTGAGAAGTTCCATTTCCCAAGATTTCAGGTCATTCCGAAGTCGTTAGCTATTTTTGGCCGAATGGGCTTTTAAGCGCTCGGTCCGGAAACCGGTTCGGGATTTTTGGGCGAAAATTTTGTAAAATACTTTTTAGCTCAAAAATGATTTCAGGATGCTTAAAATAGCGTTTTAAAGTGGTTTTGAGATTTTTCTAGTAACGGGAACCCTCAGGGGCATTTTGGTAATTTGCCACCATAGAGGGGTATTTTGGTAATTTTTCTGGTATAAAATTTTGAAGGACTTATTAGTCCGGGAAGGGTTTTAAAATGCCTAAAAATTTGTTTTGAAGTTGATTTGGGGTGATGCGGTGGTAGTGAACCCTTAGGGGTATTTTGGTAATTTGCCAGGTTGGTGCTAAATTTTTGGGAACGTGCAATATTATGCGTTCGAAGTGGTGGGAAGCGAGAAATAGTGGTAGTATGTCTAAAATGAGGGTTGTTATCGATAATAAGTCGATTAGGCTAAATTAAGGATCCGGTTATCGGATCGAATTAACTAGCTATCGTAAGATGCTATGATCGGTTAAGTGGGAAGGGGTAGAATAAGGAGTGCGTATATGTTGAATGATGACTAACGAGCAGGATATGATTTGACTAGGTGATGCAGCTCGTTGCGATCAGAGATTGCGAGTTGCTTCGGCTATAAGCCAATCAGGTAAAGACAATACGGTTCTGATATGCTAATTCATTGTTCGATTAGCATGCCATGTTGATGACGTATTGTTGAATTCTTGTTGTTATGATTGGTCACCGGTAGTTATTGTGACCGGTATACGCATATTTGAATTGTGCTGTTAAGGACTTATGGTAGAATAAATTACCTTAGTCCGCCATGTTGATAGAATTTAGTGAGGATGATGGGTGTCCCAGTATGCTATGATTCGATTCGATTAGCATACTTGAAGTTGATGATGGTGTTGTGAAGGGGTTATTGTGTGATTGTTGTGAGATGCCGGCAGTTATTGATAGTCGATATCTCTTCTCTTTGAGAACAATATTGAGGACTTGTGGCAAACTTCTCCCGAGTCCGCCCTATCGTTGATAATGATGTTGTTGAGGTCATTGCGTGTTGTTGTGAAATGTTGACATTTATTGGTAGTCGACATTCCTCTTTATGCAAGAATGTTGTTGAGGGCTTGCGGTAATATTCTCCCAAGTCTGACATGTTGATGATGTTATGTTGAACTCTTGTTGTTAAGTCTGAACATCGGTTGATCTTTTGATCCGGTATTCCTTGTTGAGCTATGTTGTTGAGGACATAAGGTGGAATAAACTTTCCCTTAGTCCGCCCCGTTGATGAAGTCATGTTGCTTGGCTGTAACGTGGTTAGGGAAAGCACTCTAAATGAGTTCCCTGCCTGTTGACAGTGTCTCTTCTATTTATTTGAGACTGAGATGAACATCCCCTAAAATGGGACATCAATATTATGAGGATGGCCTGTGAAACATGATCACTGGCAAAAAAGGATGTAGGGCGCGCGAGTCGAGTCTGTCATGTCTGGTCAAGTTTTGTTTGTCGTGTCTGAGTTGCATTGCATTTGATTTTCTTTTGATGTTAATGATTTTAATGACTTGTATTTCGTTGGTGTTTATCTTTTCAATTTCTTATTTTAGGGTTCACTTGCATAGTCAGTCTGTCTGTCGGTCAGTCAGTCTTGTCCATGATGAGGTGGCAGTAATGCTGTTCTGTTGGGCCTTGAAGCCACTCAGTCTGACGAAAGAAAACATCGTTTGACAGTTATGCTGATGTTGAAAATTTATTGACTACTCTTGATTCATTGCTATCGTTGAGATGATCATTATTCCTCCGAGTCTTTTGAATCATTTGTACACGATACTCCTCGTGTTGTCTTTACTGGGCGATTTGCGCTCATTCCTTATGTTGTATTGTGCATGCTATGAGGTTGATCAAGGAGAACCTTCCAAAAAGGAAAAAGACACAAGCTAGAAAGGTTGGGTAAGGGGATTAGTTGTGTGAGGTAAGAACAGCTAGGAATGATGGAATGAAGAATATGTTGCGAGATAGGTTGATAAGAGTCCTACGACTACAGTCGTATATTAGGTTGTATACTTTCATGTTGTTTAAAGACTTGAAAGTCTTCCGCTGCAATATGATGTATGTTTGAAAGAAAATTTTTGTAAGGACGCAATTTGGAGCGTCTATTAATGATGTATGAGTATGAGGATGTAGTTGCTCTGTATTCAGCACAGAGTTTTGAAAGTGATTATGGTTGATAACTCAGCCCGGTGATGTCACTTGGGTTGAGGGTGTCGCACATTCTTAAGACCTTGTGCTAGTTTGATTTCTTATAGCGTCCAAACGTGATACTTGAAATATAACTGCATTTTTCATCGTTTTTGTTCCTCCTCAACTTGTCACAATTTTGTACTTGGTACATTCTTTGATGAAATTTGCTAAATACTAAAAGTTAGATAAAAGTTAAGGAACCTTAGATACTGCGCTTTAAATATATCTCTTCTAAAAACGGAATGATGAGAATATGAGTTATTTGCGCAATTACTAAAATCAGACTCTGTCGACGTTCCAGTGTTCTAGTGTAGGCACATCCTTATACACTGATATTCATTTTTGCCAAGCTCTTTTCATGATCTTCTTTTCTTTTAATTAGCTAACTTGTACTAAACTTTTAAAGTCTATTCAAGATGTTGGATTTCATCAAGATGTTGCAAGTAATAGACATATATGCTCAAGGAAAAGAAAAAGGTAGAAAGGGCTTACTTCATCTCTTGGTTGTCTAAACTCACAAGTTATTGTTAACAATAGCATAGTACCATGGCCACCACTATCAGTAAAATATATGAAAGAAGGCCGCATCGCCATTTATGAGCACCAGATTCAGCCAAAAGATATTTTTTTAAGGATCGGATACAGAGCAAGCCATGTTAGCGCTATTTGTATGTTACTTAAAACTCTAACCTTCCGCTTGCTCTGTTTTGGAGCCTTATATTGCATTATGCATTGCTTATTTCTATTGTTTCCCATCTTGATAATATACAATTGCACTTGTGTTCGGAGATGCAATTGCACTTGTGTTCGGAGATGCAATGTGTAATACCCCAAAATTTTGGATTTTGGTGAAATTAATATTTTATAAAAAAAAAATTAGCTTAATTTTTATTCATTTGTCCTTAGGGGTATAGATTTGACATTCTAGTACTTTGATTGAGGGATCAATTTTATTGTTTAATGTTATTGAAATGATTTATGATGGAGTCTTAGTGACGGTGTATAATTGGACTCATCTTAACCCCCTTTTTTGGCAATATATATATAATATATAATAAACGAAGCGAGAAAGACATTGATGACTTCTTTGCGCGACACATCATTGTTTTTTTATATGACACGTCATCAGATCCTTATTTTAAGATTAATTGACTTCTATATAAGTAAGTTTTATTTAATTTGAAAGCTAATTCTAATCATTCTAAAATTCTACCTAATCAACATACTAATCTATTAAGACTTCTTTTTGATAATTATGTCCTTAAAATTCGAAAAATAATTTTAATCATTCTAAAACTCTACCTTATCATTATACTAACTTATTAGGACTTAATATTGACGATTATATCTTTAAACCTACTATCTAATATGAATATAATAACTCATATATATTAAAAACGAAAATAATAATTTTGATTTAGAAGAAAAAATTAATTCAAAAACTAATTCTAATCATTCTAAAACTCTATCTAATCAATATACTAATTTATTAAGACTTAATTTTGACAATTATGTCCATAAAAGTGTATGAAAATTAAAATTCATAGACAGAAAAAATAACTTATGAGATTTAGAATAAAAAACATGATCAATCATTTCAAAATTCTACCTAATCAATATACTAATCTATTAAGGCTTATGTCTAACAACTATGTCCTTAAAATTCAAAACTAATTTTAATCATTCTAAAATTTAACCTTATCATTATATTAACTTATTAGGACTTAACATTGACTATTGTATTTTTAAAACTACTTTCTAACATGAATATAAAAACTCATATATATAAAAAACGAAAATAATAATTTTGATTAGAAAAAAAATTAATGTTACAACTAAGATTAAACAACTTACGAGACTTAGGAAAAAAATTGATCTAAACGTAATTTTGATAGGTGCCTTTCAATTTAAATTTGATTAATTTTGCAAGAATGATAAGGGTTGTACAATTTAAATTTTAATTCTATCTATTTTAGAACTCAACCTAATCCATACACAAACTTATTATGACTTAATTGTAACTATTGTATTTTTAAAATTACTGATAAGTGCCTTTCAGTTTAAATTTAATTAATTTTGCAGGAATAATAAGGGTTGTATAATTTAAAATTTCATTCTAAATATTTTAGAACTCCACCTAATTCATACTTTAACTAGTTTTTTTAACCCGTGCGTTGCATACGGAATTGAATTTTAAGAAATGCCACAGAAAATTAGAATTAAAAAAACATATGCAAAAGAAATACTCTAGGAGCAAAGATGAGAGAGATAATAAGAGATTTGATTTTTTATTTTCAGTTAGGATATGAATTACCCTAAGTGGGGAGATAATGATTAAGAGATAATATATGAATCAATTTTAAAAGAGAGTAAGCAATAATGGCATAGGTTGAAAGTTCTAACCGTACACAAAGTATTATATATTGAAAAGGAAAGAGAATATTTGTGTCAAATAATTAGCATTTCTTGTATGACACGTGGCAAGCGGAGAAAACTTGATTTTGGGCAATTTTTTGGGGAATAATTGTGGAATAAGATATTAATTAAATTAATGAGATAATAATAATTATAGAAAGTTGATTAAGGTGCAATAATTACAAATTACTTTTGAAATTTAAATTTAAACCGATAAGAAAAATTTTATCTGATTGGAGAGAGATAACTGAATTCAAAAATTAAAGTGATAATGGTAAGTAATTAAAGTTAGTTTATATAATAATAAATTAAATCCACATGGCGAAAAAAGACAATGTCCACGTAAGCGGTGACGTGACAACATTCTCTCAGCTTCGGCTTTCATATATATATAATTAGATTTATTATGACTTAATTTTAACTATTGTATTTTTAAAATTACTCTTTAATGTGAATATAAAAATTCATATATCGAAAAAATATGAAAATAACATATTAGATCTAGAAGGGAAAAAAGTAACGTTCTAATTAAGTATATATATATATATATATATATATATATATATATATATATATATATATATATATAAAACACGTAACATACATAAGATAGTCATCTTTAATAATGTGATATATAGGTTTAATAAACGAATTATAAGTCAGCATTTTTAAATAAGACCTCACGACCACCAAACTGATTATATCCCATATATAAGAATTTAGAAAACAAATCAAACTCTTTACTACGATTTATTGTTGAAAAATTCATGATATAATTATCGCGATATTTTTAAACCTTATAAATATCAATCGTAAAACATTTAAACTCTATGCTACAGACATATTTACATATTAGGCTCTGATTTTGACTATTAAAACCTTGATTAGATTGTTATGCAATTCTTTAGTAATATTTGCATACGCATATATGTTTGCTTTGGTTCTTTGAACTGTAAGTTGAAAAAAGAATGAGTAAATTGTGTTACAGAACCGCCTGATGGTGTAAAAAAAAAAAAAAGGCTTAAAGAACGCAAAAATCTAACCACGACACTGTAACACAATCTCCTCATTATTCTTTAAACTTACATATTAGAGGAACTAAAGCAAACATATATACCTAGCAAATATTCTGCAACAATGGCATGACTATTTAATTAATCAATACTATAATTTTAGCAGTGTATGAGACGAAAAAATATTCTACTGGATATCATGTTTGCATCTTAATAAGTTGGTGATTTCTTGAAGCAATGATTTATGAAAAAGATAAGAACGGACTTTGCATTTACGATTCTAAAGATTAAGAACTATTAACCTAACTTTTGAAGTTAAGAGACTTGGTTTTGAGATGTTACATGTTGAACCACTAAAAGAGCTTAATAATAATATATTCTTGACAAATTACTTGAAACTTTTACAAATAAAGTATTAAAAATTTCTTACTAACGATTACAGTTTTAACAAAAGTATAAAATACTCTCTTTTTGTTTCTTGAATGTGGTATGCATTGATACACTTTTTGTAACTTTTTAAAATATTTTTTAATGTACTCGAGCTAGATTTAGGATCCCAAATTATAATATCTAATAATTGAGGCGAGAAATGCAATTATAGCTCATAACACGTCTTTGCATTGTATTTCTAATATAATAAGAGTTATAAAAAATAAGCTTAAACATATTAATGTTGCTAAAGATCTCCAAACATTATTTTGAATGGGATTCTTAATTTTGCAATTAATTAATCGGCAAATATAGTAAACATTTAAATAATAAGCCATATACAATTTGAAACATTCAAAATATTCTAACCAATATAGTAAACTATTATGACTTTATTTAAATATTATATATCGAAAGCTCTCTAGCATAAAATATTAACCTGTAAAACAAAAATTACTTAAAATATTTAATAAGAACAAATAGGTACTATTTCAAATTCATATCTAAGTTTCCTGTAAATTCAAATATGAATATAACTAAATATGTTGGTTTAAAGTTTTGGTCAATAATTTCCTTACTCTAAGGTTTTGCGCTATCCTATTTAGTCGCAATGGTTAAATGAATATTTACCATAATATGCAAATTCTATATGAGATAAATTAATTAAATTCTATTTAGTCGCAATGGTTAAATGAATATTTACCATAAAAAAATTCTATATGAGATAAATAAATAGTGTAAATTTAAAACATTAATTATTTGAGCATTTCTTAAATTCAACTAATTTTATGTTATAAAAGTTTTGAACCAATTTTTTTCTATGGTACTTTTATTGTGAGTAATTAAACTCTTAAGCATTATAAATTCTATATTAGCATTATACCATTTATGATTTTATGTTAACTTTTATACTTTTGAATATAATTGCATATAAAATCTAAAAAGATATTAGTTATGTTGTGATGAATGTAAATTAAAAATTAGATTAAAAATCTTATTATCTCTTAAGATAATCTTACTTACAAAGCATGCTTATTGTATGCTTTGAGAAATCTTGATTAAATTTTATTCAACAATTTCCTTACTACGAGATTTTTGAGTTATCCTATGTAGTCATGTTAGTTAAACTTTATATAATTACCTCATGCAATGATTATTATATTCTCTGTATATTTTGTTGGTGTATTACTTTTGCTTTTGTAAGTGACACATCATCCTTACTTAATTAGTCTATGCTATAAACAAATATATGGGCCAAAATTTTCTTTTACAAAATTAAACTAATATGTAATTAACGTTATGGGTAACACATTCATGGTACAAATTATATTTAAAAAGTTCTTAGAAAATAAGAAAAATGTCTTGAGCAATAGCAAATTGATCTCAATATGTTCTCTGCATAATTTTATCGGTAGAGAATTTACTTTTTATTTTTTGTTTATTAAATGAAGTTTTAATTTTTGTTCATCTGCATAGTTACCAAATCAGAATTAACAAATATGCACAAGGACATTGCTTAATGATATTTCACCATAAAGATTAATTTATTTTATTACAAGCGAGTTCAAGATAAAAATTAAAATAGCTATATTTGATGGAAATAACCATAATAAAATAATAAAATTGTGCATTTCAAAAGTACTAAAATAAGTTAATGTTAATAAACAGTCCCGTGCTTGGCACGGGATTCTGAGCTAGTTTAGATAAGTTAGGGACGTGATCGGTATTTTAAGAGATATTCAGCAAATTCTATTTAGGGTTTAGGTGGCTTAAAAGTATCGTAACTTTTATTTTTGGGCTCATGAGAAGAGAAAGAAGGACAATCGATAGTCTCATTCGCAATAGATTTTTTGGCAGCTGAGAGGATTGGTTGCAATTCAGGTCTATGTTCCACAAGTGTGCAATTTTGGTCTGAAGGGGTAATGAAATTGGAGTTAACACACAGCATTATATAGGCAAACTAAAACGTAGCCTGTCTTGAACCTTTCTCTAGCTAACCCAGTTCAAGAGTTCATACAGTTAAAAAAGATCAATGGGTTCGTTTTCTCTCTCTACCAAAATTCTCTCTGCCAAACTCTCTCTCTCTCTCTCTCTCTCTCTCTCTCTCTCTCTCTCTCTTCAATTCTCCTGTTGCTTTATGAAATTTCAGTATCTATCCTTCATGAACCCCTTAGCTCACATAAAAGTCCACATTAAAGTTTAAAGTCATCCAATCATAGTCAAGTGGGACATCTCCTACCAACCCCCCTTCTTTTCCCAAATTTGCCTATAAACCCTTCTTCCCTGACCCGGCTTATTAACCCAGTTCAAGAGTTCAAACAGTTAACAGTACAGAGCATTGCTTGGATACTGTGCTAGTATTCATTATTGTTGTGTCCCTGCAATAAGTCGGAACAATTACTTTCTTTTTTGCTTTGGTTTCGCTGTAGTTTTAAAACATACGTAGAGGTGGTACCTTTCCGAAAAGGTCTTGGTTCTTTCAGAGCTGGTTGCTCCAGAGATAATGGAATCGTATGTGATCATAGCTCTGTCATTTCATTTTAAAAGAAAGCTAATGCAGCTATTCTCTAGATTAGCCAGAATTAGCCACAACATGGACATTCCTGCATCCGGTCCAGGTCTAGGTCCAAGTCCGAGCTAGAGATAATTGGTGCGTTTGGTGGACCATTTTCAAAATCTTTTTTTGATGTTGTTGATGAAATGTCCTTTACTCCAATCAAAGTGTAATTACAACTCAACTGATCATTTCAGTCCTCCAATCAAACAGAATTTCTATCTATCTCACTATGACTATACTATTTACATATGCACATAACGATTGAGAATTCTCTCCCTGTGTTAGACCATTTTCAGAATCTTAATCCAGCCCGGAGAAGAGAGTGCTGAAAATTAGTCGGTCTTTCACCATTGTCCAGCAAAAACATGTTGAAAAATAGTGTTGAAAGTACATGGAAATTGTGCATACTTGACATTTGCGTCAATACAACGTACTGGCTTGGTATAGTTGTAGCCACAAACAAGTCAGTCCCTCGATTACCAATAAGACATCCTCGATTAACAAAAGGCTGGTCTAAATCAAGAAACATCGGCCCCCTCCAACAATTTTTCGGGCCACACAACTGAACATGAGTTCGATGTAAAAGGGTGTTGAATTAAATCTGCAAAGCCCAAGTTTGATTCTCTTCAATACTCGAGCCAGGAACTGGCAGCAACATTGGCAGGATGTTTGATGGAGTTTAGGAGGAAAATAAATATGAAAACGGCAGCAAGGAACCTCGTTATCAGATTGAAATGTATACTTCGGAGGGCAAAGAAAGAGGACTATTAGCACTTACATTCGTCTGTGCCCAAGTAGAGGTACGCAGCTAGTGCTTGCCTCAGCTGGTAAGCCTCCTAAAATTCATCAGAAAAAGATTCTTTGCCATATGTTTCTAGAAACAACAGATCAACTGCTGTAAGTTTGGCTATAGCAAGGCTCACTTGAACTAGAGGTCAAACTCTAGCGATTTAGCCAGTTCAAGGAGTTCAAATGGTTTAGGGCTCGAACCAGTTCACTTGTGTGATTAATGATAAACAACATGACCAAGATATGTCATGTAGTCATACAGAGAGAGCCCACCAACAATAAAGATATAAATGGAGAGCCAACCAAGAGAAATGTGGAGAAAAGGACTGGCTTAACCAGATTCATTTTGAAGTTGAGTTTCAAACTAGTTTTGATCTTAACGTTCTTAAAAGCGAATCGGGAAATATAGCAAATCAGTTAAAGAAAAGTTTCTCCCAGTTTCGAAGACTCTAAGATGATAGAAATTATGGCAGAAGGAGTACTTTATCTTGCTCATATTAAGAAAAATATGAAATACCCCACTGTACGGTAGCATTCTCACAAATTAATGAATCAACTGTGTGGAACTGAAAAACACATACAACAATCAGTTCGAAGTCCGATAGGCATATATAACAGGGCATGCCCTGTTTCTTTAGTAGAATAAATAGCATTGCTGTAAGTTTGGCTACAACAAGGCTCCCATAAACAATAGGTCAGACTAGAGTGGTTAAGCCAGTTCAAGGGGTTCAAATGGTTTAGAGCTCGAACCATTTGGATATACAATTCAAGGGGTTCCAACTATGCTGAGCATTCTTAAAGATAGATCTTACAAACTAATGAATGAAGAGGAAGTAAAAAGCATATACAGCAATGCATTTAGAGTCCGATACATACATATAATTCATGTAAATGGTAAAAACATTCTAGTATTTCATGTTGGCTAGAAATGAAAATTACATTGAAATAAACAGAACATGCTATGGTTCTTAGCAAAATCCATAGCTAACAGGTATATGCTTCCCGCTCTCAATTACGTATACACCAAAAATTAAAATGGAAAAGTGGTAACTAATTTGATACAAACACATAATCTGGGAATATATAGGTGTAAATTACAGCTCAATATCAATCACAACAGAGCTGGTCTCTTCTTGCATTGGCTCCTCTTGCGGCTGAGTCTCAAGTGAAGGAGGTTCATCTTCTTGTTGGACGATGCAGATGATGTTGCAAGTAGGAATGGCTTGAAGAGTCGGATAAAACCAGCGGAAGAACCTGACAAGAAGGTTGAAGATTGAAGCATCCCATGGAGAAAGGCAGAAGACGATACCGAACACGACCCAGAAATGTGATGGTGCCAAAAACAAAGAGCATGCCAACAGAATAGTCAGCAGAAGAGAGAAGTCTCCAACTTGGAAACGAATGGGTCGATGAGCGGCAACGTCGAAATGGAGTCTGATGGAGAAGAGTAGGAAAAGCAATATGGAAATGGCAGCTGCGAGGATCGGTTGCAACGGCAACCTCATTATCGGATTGAATTGGAAACTATGGAGGATGAAGAAGAGAACTGGTGGCACAAAGAATCTCAAGTCTATGTTGCACAACATTTTTCTGTGTGTGATTGTTCTGATGGGTACTGAAACTGGAGAGGAACAAGAGCTTATATAATAGTGGAGGAGTTCAGCCCGGTTGATGGGGAACTGAAATTGGAGAGAAACAGGGGCACATAGTGCCAAGCTATTAACCCAGTTTAAGGGTTCAAACAGTCTGGGGAGTTCAACCCGGTTCCCATTTGTTTGGGGGCAAAGGATGTGGGAACATGTAGGCAATGGTCAATAAAATCAAAGCAAATAGTTGAAACAGTTGGTCTAATAGCCCAAGTTATTTGCCCAGTTTAAGAGTTCAAACCCGGTTCAAACTTGTTTGTAGGCAGAGGATGGCAAATGCTGGGAAATGCCGATGATTTTCTTCGGTTTTATTTGTTTGTTTATTTAAACGCCTATCCCACCACGACGCGTGTGAGGACTGGATGATGAAAAGTAGTTTAACCAGTTGAGGGGTTCAAACCCGGTTCAAATTTGCTTGTAGGAAAAGCAATATGGGAATGGCGATGATTTTCTTCGGTTCTATTTGTTTGCTTAAACCTGGATGATGAAAAGTAAAAGCATGATGACCAGGACACGTGTTACCTAGTGGATCCACAATTAAAATTTTCTTAGCTGCCTAGACTTTCAAAAACTCAAAACCGATTAAATGGAGAGACGCACATGACATATATACTGAACTATGATTTACTAGTTTTTTCAGTGTGGGATTTATACGCCAACAAATTCCCGCGCGTGACTTTTTGAATGGGCCAAGCTTGGGATGAATTAAACTGAGTGATAGTAAATTTTATTTTGATTTGTTTACTGGACTTGATCGACTTGCTCTGATATCATCTTAAATTATCTAATAATTGAATTGTTAATCAGGGATTTATATCTTAATGTTGTTGTGCTTAAATCTTGCTTAAGGTTTAGGTCGATAATAAGAAGCTTGAAGAGGCAGATGACGTTGCAAGTAGGAATAGCTTGAAGAGCCGGATAAAACCAGCGGAAGAACCTGACAAGAAGGTTGAAGATGGAAGCATCCCATGGAGAGAGGCAGAAGACGATAACGAACACGACCCAGAAATGTGACGGTGCCAAAAATAGAGAGCATGTCAACAGAATAGTCAGCAGAAGAGAGAAGTCTCCAGCTTGGAAACGAATGGGTCGATGAGCAGCGACATAGAAATGGAGTCTGATGGAGAACAGAAGGATAAGCAATATGAAAATGGCAGCTGCGAGGATCAGTTGCAATGGCAACCTCATTATTGGATTGAATTGGAAACTATGGAGGATGAAGAAGAGAACTGGTGGCACAAAGAATCTCAAGTCTATTTTCCACAACATTTTTCTGTGTGATTGTTCTGATGGGTGCTGAAACTGGAGAGGAACAAGAGGTTATATAATAATGGAGGAGTTCAGCCCGGTTGATGGGTACTGAAATTGGAGAGGAAAAAGAGCATATACGCCAAGTTATTAACCCAGTTTAAGAGTCCACATAGTCTGAGGAGTTCAACCCGGTTCACATTTGTTTTGGGCATAGGATGTGGGTACATGTGGGCAATGGTCAATAAAATCAAAGCAAATAGTGGAACAGTTGGTCGAATTGCCAAGTTATTTGCCCAGTTTAAGGGTTAAAGCAGTTGAGGAGTTCAAGCCCGGTTCAAATTTGTCTGTGGGCAGAGGCTAGCAATTGTGGGAATGGTGATGATTTTCTTCGGTTCTATGTCTTTAACGCCTATGCCACCACAACCCGTTTTGAGGTGGATGTTGAAAAGTGAGATGCTTGACTCTGGCAATGTGCAGAGAGGAAGGAAGTGCTCAACACTTCGTCACTTTGGCCGTAATTGATGACAATGGCATGAAACCATCCATCATCCTTTAAAGCCAACAGCGAATTTGTTAGCTGCGGCAACTTTTAAATTTATTTGGAGAGACACATACTATACATATTAAATTATGATTTACCATTTTTTCGTCCGTGTGGGATTTATATCTCAGCAGATCCTCTCTTGCATGGCTTTTTAAGTGGGCCAAACACGACGATGGACCTAATTTTAACTTGTTTATAAGACCTGATCAGCCCACGCTCTGATACCATCTTAAAGCATCTAGCTAAAACTAAATGACAATGAGGGAGACGTCCATAAGATTTTTATATGTAATTGAATTGTTTTTTAAGGATTTATATCTTAATGTTTTGGTGCTTAAATCTCTGAAGGTTTTGCGAGATGATAAGAAACAAGTGCAATTCTGTGAAGGTAACATTTCAATACCAATTGATATAGAGGTTACAAAATCCTTGAAATTCGATTTGAGCCCACAAACAACAGAGACATTGAAAACCTCATCATTGGATTGAATCGGAAACTTTGCTGAATTGATGGCACAAAGAACCTTAGGCCTATACTCCGTAATATTTTTCTGAGGGTGATATAGCTAAATATATCCACCCAACCAACTGGTGACACGTGGCGTAGCCAATTCTGAGTGGGCTAACGAATTAATATCGGATAGACTTTAAGAGAGGTGATGGAGATTGGTTAGGACTCATATACTGATGGAAGAATCCTAGCATGACTCTTCTACAAGAGGATTAATCAGAAAAGAGTTCTAATGAAGAAAGGAGTCTAGAGGTGACCTATATATGGGGCAGATCTTCAGGTACACAGACAAGTTCACACACACAAGCACCCAGTGCATTTTCAATTATTCAGACTCTTACCCCAGTAGCGACGTTCTGACTTTAGCATCGGAGCATCCTCCACCGGAACATCCCCGGTGGTCACTCCGTGTTCTATTTTGCAGGTGCTTTTCCTAGCCGTGGTCTCGATCAATATTCAAGTAGCAACATTTTGGCGCCATCCGTGGGACAGAGGAAGAACATGGCTAGACAATCATCTTCAAATAACCCTCCGGTCAGTCGCTCCGTCCAAAATAGGCGAACAAGATCAAGCGGCTCCTGCCGAAGAGGGCGACAGTCAACACCATCCCAACGATATTCCAGTAATGACTGCATTAATGTGACTTCAGTCACCCCAAAAATGACTGAGAGCTCTCAGGGGACTCGTTCCCTGACCTCTCCTTTAAAGAGAGGAGACCTGCGCCATCGCCTAACCCGGAAGCTGTTTGACACTCCAAACGCTGAATTGACCAGAGAAGTTCATGAACTCAAGGACGTGGTAACCACCTTACAGAAGCAGCTCGAAAGGGTGGTTCCCACGACCTCTGCTAATCACACACATCTAGATCCGAGCAACCTCCGTCTCAGACTGACCTCAAGGTCCAGTTATGGGCGAAAGAGTAGATCAGAGACGGATCCTGACTATCAGCCAGGACAAGAAAATGAGAAACATGTCACCAGAAGTGGTTCATGTTTTCGACGTGAGGAGTCAATCGAAGACAGCACAAACTCGCCTCCTGTGGTAGGCAGTGAAAATCTAGGTCGGAGATGCGCAGTCCAAAGGCACTGTCCTCAAGGACGGATCCATACACCCACATGGAAAGTACGTCCACAAGGGCGACCTTGTCACAAAACCATCTCCGAATCCTCCCCAGAGGAATCCGCTCCCCCAAGGGAGGATTCTGGATATCCCCTCTCCAAAAGTATAGAGAAGGCGAAGCTTCCTCCTAATTTTCGGATGCCACAGTGCGACCTATATGATGGAAGCGGAGATCCTGGAGAGCATGTCTATCAATTTCAAACGAATATGTTACTCCTCCAGGTCTCAGATGCTGTCATGTGCCGAGCGTTCCCAACTACTTTGAGGAAAGCAGCACATGCATGGTTCAAGTCCCTACGACCCAGGTCCATCCATTCCTTCAACCAGTTATCAGACTTGTTCCAAAAACATTTTGTAAGCAGCCGAACTCGGAGAAAGAATTCGGCCAGTCTCCTCAACGTGGTCCAAGAAAGAAACGAATCCTTGTCGCGGTATTTGGGACGTTTCAATGCGGCAACTTTGGAAATAGATAACCTGGACGAATCGGTAAAGTACACAGTTTTTATGCGAGGGCTTCGTCCTACGTCCAAGTTTGCGTTCGCAGTAAATAAGAGTCCTCCAGGAAACATGAGCGCCTTGCTGGATAAAGCCAACAAGTATATCCAGGCTGAAGAATACTTGGAGACCCACAAGGGACAGCGAGGAGACAATGGACATGATCAAGACAAGAGAACTCGCGAAGATAGTCCAAATGGTAAAAACAACTAGTATTTCATGTTGAGTAGAAATGAGACTTACATTGAAATAAACAGAACATGCCATAAGCTAACAGGTATATACTTCTCACTCTCAATTGCGTATACACCATTAATTAAACATGGAAAAGTGGTAACTAATTTGACACAAATACATACTCTGGGTATATATAGGTGTAAATTACGGCTCCATATCAATAACAACAGAGCTGATCTCTTCTCGCATTGGTTCCTCTTGCGGATGAGCCTCAAGTGAAGGAGGTTCATCTTCTTGTTGGACGAGGCAGATGATGTTGCAAGTAGGAATGGCTTGAAGAGCCGGATAAAACCAGCGGAAGAACCTGACAAGAAGGTTGAAGATGGAAGCATCCCATGGAGAGAGGCAGAAGACGATACCGAACACGACCCAGAAATGTGACGGTGCCAAAAATAGAGAGCATGCCAAAAGAATAGTCAGCAGAAGAGAGAAGTCTCCAGCTTGGAAACGAATGGGTCGATGAGCAGCGACGTCGAAATGGAGTCTGATGGAGAACAGAAGGAAAAGCAATATGAAAATGGCAGCTGCAAGGATCAGTTGCAATGGCAACCTCATGATCGGATTGAATTGGAAACTATGGAGGATGAAGAAGAGAACTGGTGGCACAAAGAATCTCAAGTCTATGTTGCACAACATTTTTCTGTGTGTGATTGTTCTGATGGGTACTGAAACTGGAGAGGAACAAGAGCTTATATAATAGTGGAGGAGTTCAGCCCGGTTGATGGGGAACTGAAATTGGAGAGAAACAGGGGCACATACTGCCAAGTTATTAACCCAGTTTAAGGGTCCAAACAGTCTGGGGAGTTCAACCTGGTTCCCATTTGTTTGGGGGCAAAGGATGTGGGCACATGTAGACAATGGTCAATAAAATCAAAGCAAATAGTTGAAACAGTTGGTCTAATAGCCCAAGTTATTTTCCCAGTTTAAGAGTAGTTTAAACAGTTGAGGAATTCAAACCCTGTTCAAACTTGTCTGTAGGCAGAGGATGGCAAATGTGGGAATGGTGATGATTTTCTTCGGTGGATGCTGAAAAGTGAGATGCATGTTGACCAAGACACGTACTACCTAATGGATCCACAAGGAGAGGTAAGAAGTGCTTGACTCTGGCGATGTGCAGAGAGGAAGGAAGTGCTCAACACTTCGTCACTTTGGCCGTAATTGATAACAATGGCATGAAACCATCCATCATCCATCATCCATCATCCTTTAAAGCCAACAGAGAATTTGTTAGCTGCGACAACTTTAAAATTTTGTGTGGAGAGACGCACATACTATACATATTGAATTATGATTTACCATTTTTTTCTGTGTGAGATTTATATCTCAGCAGATCCTCTCGTACGTGACTTTTTAAGTTGGCCAAACACGACAATGGACCTGATTTTAACTTGTCTATAGGACCTGATCAACCCACGCTCTGGTACCGTCTTAAAGCATCTAACTAAAACCAAATGACAATGAGGGGAGACGTCCATAAGATTTTTATATGTAATTGAATTGTTATTCAGGGATTTATATCTTAATGTTTTGGTGCTTAAATCTGTGAAGGTTTTGGGAGATGATAAGAAGCGAGTGCAATTTTGTGAAGGTAACAATTTCAGTACCAATTGATATAGAGGTTACAAGATCCTTGAAATTCGATTTGAGCCCACAAATAACATAGACATTGGAAACCTCATCATCGGATTGAATTGGAAACTTTGGTGAATTGATGGCACAAAGAACCTTAGGCCTATACTCCGTAACATTTTTCTGGGGGTAATTGTTTCGATAATGAAATTGGAGTTGACGCGACCATAATGTAAACAAAAGAAAGGAGGCCAAGTTATTAACCCAGTTTAAGAGTCCAAAGCGTGGCGGAGTTCTATCCAGTTCAAATTTGTTTTGTTTTGCTGGCATAGGATGTGTGCGTAGTGGGCAATGGTCAATGAATCAAAGCAAAGATTCTTCGCTTCTATTTGTTTGTTATGTTAAACGCATGTATACCCCACCAAGACAAGTGTGGAGAAAAGGACTAAATTTAACCACAAGATATCAGAAGACACATTCTTAAGACCTTGTGCTAGTTTGATTTCTTATAGCGTCCAAACGTGATACTTGAAAAACAACTGCATTTTTCATCGTTTTTGTTCCGCCTCAACTTGTCACAATTTTGTACTTAGTACATTCTTTGATGAAATTTGCTAAATACTAAAAGTTAGATAAAAGTTAAGGAACCTTAGATACTGCGCTTTAAATATATCTCTTCTAAAAACGGAATGATGAGAGTATAAGTTATTTGCGCAATTATTAAAAATCAGCCTCTTTTGGCGTTCCAGTGTTCTAGTGTAGGCACATCCTTATTCATTTTTGTCAAGCTCTTTTCATGATCTTCTTTTCCTTTAATTAGCTAACTTGTACTAAACTTTTAAAGTCTCTTCAAGATGTTGGATTTCGTCACGATGTTGCAAGTAATCGACATATTTGCTCAAGGAAAAGAAAAACGTAGAAAGGGCTTACTTTGTCTCTTCGGTTGTCTAAACTCGCAAGTTATTGTTAACAATGGCATAGTACCATGGCCACCACTATCAGTAAAATATATGAAAGAAGGCTGCATCGCCATTTATAAGCACCAGATTTAGCCAAAAGATACTTTCTTAAGGATCGGATACAGAACAAGTTATGTCAGCGCTATTTGTATGTTACTTAAAACTCTAACCTTCCGCTTGCTCCATTTTGGAGCCTTATATTGCATCATGCATTGCTTATTTCTATTGTTTCCCATCTTGATAATATACAAAGAATGCAATTGCACTTGTGTTCGGAGATGCAATGTGCAATACTCCAAAATTTTGGATTTTGGTGAAATTAATATTTTATTAAAAAAAAATTAGCTTAATTTTTACTCATTTGTCCTTAGGGGTATAGATTTGACATTCTAGTACTTTGATTGAGGTATTAATTTTATTGTTTAATGTTATTGAAACGATTTATGATGGAGTTTTAGTGACGGTGTGTAATTGGACTCATTGGCTATAGATTTTTGGCAGCCAATCCTCTCATGTCTATGTTCCACAATATTTCTGTGTAATTTTGGTCTGAAGGGGTAATAAAATTGCAGTTAACACGCAGCATTATATAGGCAAACTAAACGTAGCCTGTCTTGAACCCTTTCTCTAGCTAACCCAGTTCAAGAGTTCATACAGTTAAAAAAGATCAATGGGTTCGTTTTCTCTCTCTACCAAAATTCTCTCTGCCAAACTCTCTCTCTCTCTCTCTCTCTCTCTCTCTCTCTTTAATTCTCCTGTTGCTTTATGAAATTGCAGTATCTATCCTTCATGAACCCCTTAGCTCACGTAAAAGTCCACATTAAAGTTTAAAGTCATCCAATCATAGTCAAGTGGGGAAACCCCCTTCTTTTCCCAAATTTGCCTATAAACCCTTCTTCCCTGACCCGGCTTATTAACCCAGTTCAAGAGTTCAAACAGTTAACACGTACAGAGCATTGCTCGAATACTATGATAGTATTCATTATTGTTGTGCCCCTGCTATAAGTCGGAACAATTGTTCCAGAATCTCCAAGCTATCTGAGTGATCGATAGCATGGAAAAAAGTTGTTGAATCTTGAAGAGTGTTCTGTCAGTGACCTTCGGCACTAAGACTTCATCTTCGGAGGGCAGCTCTCAAGGACAGTGATGCGCAGGGCAGGCTTTAATTTACATACTTCCAATCCGATAATTACTTTCTTTTTTGCTTTGGTTTCGCTGTAGGTTTAAAACATACGTAGAGGTGGTGCCTTTCCGAAAAGGTCTCGGTCCTTTCAAAGCTGGTAGCTGCAGAGAGAACGGAACCGTATGTGATCATAGCTCCGTCATTTCATTTTAAAAGAAAACTAATGCAGCTATTCTCCAGATTAGCCAGACAGAATTAGCCACAACATGGATATTCCTGCATGCGGTCCAAGTCTGAGCAAGGGGTAATTGGTGCCTTTCGTGGACCATTTTCCGTTTTTTTTTTTTTTTTTTTTGGGGTGATGAAATGTCCTTTATGCCAATCAAAGTGTAATTACAACTCAATTGATCATTTCAGTCCTCAAATCAAACATAATTTCTATCTATCTCACTATGACTATACTATTTACATATCCACATAACTATTGAGAATTCTCTCCCTGTGTTAAACCATTTTTAGAATCTTAATCCAGCCCGGAGAAGAGTGCTGAAAATTAGTCGGTCTTTCATCATTGTCATGCAAAAACATGTTGAAAAATAGTGTTGAAAGTACATAGAAATTGTGCATACTTGACATTTGTGTCAATACAACATACTGGATTGGCATAGATGTAGCCATCATCTGAACATCTTAGATCTACCCAGGGGATTAGGGAGCTCAGGTGAGAAGTTTTTGGGAATTTTCGATGTTGGGGATACTTGCTTGACAAGAAGCATGAAGTAGACTTTGACGGGAACATTATAACTATTGAACCAAGTACATTATGCTATCTAGATGCTCACAAACAAGTCAGTCCCTCTGTTATTGTGCCTGCACACATGGCCAGGCAAATCAATGTCATCTTTGTTTCTCGCTGTCAATATGTATATCACAAATAAGACATCCTCCATTAGCAAAAGGCTGGTCTGAAATTGCCAAGAGACATCGGCCCCTCCAACAATTTTTCGGGCCACAAAACAGAACAGGAATTCGATATGAAAGGGTGCTGAATTAAATCTGCAAAGCCCAACTTTGATTGTCTCTTCAATAGTCGAGCCAGGAACTGGCAGCAACATTGGCAGGATGTTTAATGGAGTTTAAGAGAAAAATAAATATGAAAATGGCAGCAAGGAACTGTTAGCACTTGGTGGCACAGAGAATAACATTCGTTTGTGCCCAGGTAGAGGTACGCTGCTAGTGCGTACCTCGGCCAGTAAGCCTGTCTAAAATTCATCAGAAAAAGATTATTTGCCATATGTTTTCTAGAAACAATAGAGCAATTGCTGTAAGTTTGGCTATAGCAAGGCTCACTTGAACTGGAGGTCAAACTCTAGTGATTAAGCCAGTTCAAGGGGTTCAAAGGGCTTAGGCCTCGAACCGGTTCACTTGTGTGATTAATGATAAACCACATGACCAAGATATGTCAAGTAGTCATACAGAGAGAGCCCACCAACAACAAAGATATAAATGGAGAGCTAACCAAGGGAAATGTGGAGAAAACTGGCTTGACCAGATTCACTTTGAAGTTGATTTTCGAAACGTTTTCCCAGTTTCGAAGACTCTAAGATGATCGAAATAATGGCGGAAGGAGTACTTTATCTTGGTCATACTAAGAAAAATATGAACTACCCATTCTTACAAACTAATGAATCAACTGTGTGGAACTGAAAAACATATACAACAATCGGTTCGAATTCCGATAGGTTTATATAACTTCATGTAAATAGTGAAATAATCTAGTACTAGAAGTTGGCTAGAAATGAAAGTTACATTGAAAAACAGGGCATGCCCTGTTTTCTTAGCAGAATAAATAGCCTTGCTGTCAATTCGGCTACAGCAAGGCTCCTTTGAACAGTAGGTCTGACTAGAGTGGTTAAGCCAGTTCAAGGGGTTCAAATGGTTTAGAGCTCGAACCATTTGGATAAACGATTCAAGGGGTTCCAACTATGCTGTAGCATTCTTAAAGATAGATCTTACAAACTAATGAATGAAGATTATGGAACTAAAAAGCATATACATGGATTCATTTGGAGTCCGATGCATACATAAACTCCATGTAAATGGTAAAATCAATCTAGTACTTCATGTGGGCTAGAAATGAAAATTATTATATTGAAATAAACAGAACATGCTATGTTCCGTTAGCAGAATCCATAGCTAACAGGTACATACTTCCCACTCTCAAGTACGTAAACACCATTAGTTAAACATGGAGAAGTGGTAACTAATTTGGTACAAACACATACTGTGGGTATATATAGGTTTTAAATTACGACTCATCGTCGACAACAACAAAGCTGGTCTCTTCTTGCATTGGCTCCTCTTGCGGCTGAGCCTCAAGTGAAGGAGGTTCATCTTCTTGTTGGACGATGCAGATGATGAGGTAAGTAGGAATGGCTTGAAGAGCTAGATACAACCAGCGGAAAAACCTAACAAGAAGGTTGAAAATGGCAGCATCCCATGGAGAGAGGCAGAAGATGACACAAAACACAACCAAGAAATGTGATTGTGCCAAAAACACCGAGCATGCCAACAGAATAGTCAGCAGAAGAGAGAAGTCTCCAGCTTGGAAACTAATGGGTCGATGGGCAGTGAGGTCGAAATGGATTCTGATGGAAAAGAGCAGGAAAAGCAAGATGATAATGGCAGCTGCGAGGATTGGTTGCAATTGCAAGCTCGTTATCGGATTGAACTGGGAAATTTGGAGGATGAAGAAGAGAATTGGTGGCACAAAGAATCTTAGGTCTATGTTGCACAACATCTTTCGGTGTAAATGTTCTTGCAGGGGGTCTCTAAATTATCAGAAAATTCTTGCACAGAGAGAGACAAGAGGAATAAGGGAGAAGGCTAAAATTAAATAGAAGAGTTGGTTAAGAGCGTGGTGAGGGGGAAGGGGGGGGGGGGAGGGGATATATATAGTGGAGCAAGAAAGCGAGGGGATATATATAGTGGAGCAAGAAAGCGAGAAGGGATCCTCGGAAAGTGGGAAGGGGAAAGGCGAAAGGGGAAAAAGAGGAGGGATCCTCACGACCATCCATTGAGGCATACAAGCAAGAGAAAGGGGCTTGTTAGGCATACAAGCGAGAAGGGATCCTCGTCTTCTTGCTAGTGATCCCTCTTCATGCTAGTTATATTAATAATTTAAGACTTGCATTAAACGTCTAAGATTTATTTGGCTGGTCCTTTCACTGACGGAAATTGCAATGAACGTCTAAGATGTATTTGGCTGGTCCTTTCACTTGCGGGACGTTACACGTGTGGGTTATTGACATTTTGGGGCTTACACGTGTGGGTTCTTGACATTGCCAACAACTGGCGCTTGTGTAAGACGGTACAATACACAAAGAAATATAATGGCGCTTGTGTAAGACTCATGCCTCTCCATTAATCTTGCTCCTTCGACGCCGCTCAGTGACAGAATGCTTTGGTTGCTTTGCATTCGAAAAGGTACAAGAAAAAATAATTATATTAAAGAGCTATTATAAAACTGAATAACATGAAATTTTTATATAAATGTGAAAAGACTATCGTACAAGAAATAAATAGAGAGTCCTACATTACTTATGAGGGTTATAGAATATACAAAATACAAATTGACGTGTGTGTGTATGAAGATCACGCGCTTTACACGTTAAATAGTGATTCAAGATAAAGATGTTATAAACGTCAATAAAAAACACGATTAAACTTAATTAGTATGATTATTTTAGTTAAACTATAATAACTATATCAGTTGTGAACTGTTAATCATAGACTCGAGGTATTTTGAAGGTTCATAAAAAAAACATGATTTTACTTTTAAATACAAATAATTAATGTTAATTACCAATAGTATTTTTTATTATTTATTATTTATCATACTTAGTGGGGAGATTGAAGACAAAAATTGGGACATTGAAGACAAAATGGTAAAAGAAAGACCGGACTGCTTGAACCCATTTCATGTAAGTCAAAATTGGGACCCTGAAGACATACATGCCAAACCCAAAAGACTAGAAATTTCTTAACGGGGCGTCGACACATAGCAAGCCCCAAACCAACACAATTATGCCAATCCTCGGAGCTATACTTTTCACATGCAGACACACGGACATACAATTATGCCAAGCGAAAGGCCTACTACTAGTAATGAATTGGGCAAAAACTAAACATCTAACTCATATTATTCTTATGACTCACTCGAATTTTTTACTTTCTCAGATGACGTCCCAGACACTATGGCGCCGATTTTCTATGATTTATGTCCTTCTCTTTATGCATCATCTTAGTACCGCCAGAGCCAGAAGCTTGAGGCCAGATCACTAGCAGCTTTTGCATGTTATGCCCGTATAGCCGTATATCAGGATTGGGTCAATGAATTTTGATGTAATCGATCTTTTCCTCCTTACTTTTGCTTTTGTATTTTGCAAGCCCAAACTCTTTTACTTTCTTTATTGTTTTACATGACAAGCATAGTCATGAGCTATTATGTATAGCCGTAATGGCTAAACTCTGTAATTTTATTTCTTTCAATGCAATTCTCTTTTCTACCAAAAAATAAAAAAAATTATGCCAAGCCTCATACCATAAACGTCACACGCACACCAGGTCACCAAGAAAATTATCCCGAGCCTCAAAACTATAAATTCCTCTCGCAAAGAGAAAGCTATAAATTTGCCAAGCCTCAAAGTTATAAAATTCGAGCACCCGCGTGCGCGCACTAACACACAAAATTATGTCATTAATAATTTTGAGCCGAGAGTAGAAGTTTTCCACACATGGATTGGTTCTTGAAACAGTGAAACACTGTCCAATGCAAACGTTGCTCACTTGTGTGACATGTATTCAATTTGTAAGAAGATAACTAAAAGAAGATAACTAAAACTCTCATATAGCGACAATTAAGAATCGTCAAATGTCTTTAGTAATTTTTATTTTCCGACATTGAAAAAGTATTGTTAAAAGTTATCACTAAAAGTGTTAGCATAACAACTAACTGTATTTACCAATTACTAATGTCATTATACAAGAGTTGTATCTATCTTCCTATAACTTACGCATCAACAAAATTTTTGGGGGAACAACACATGAAAAGAGAAATTTAAATGGTATGAGAGAGAGAGAGAGAGAGCTACATGCTGCTCACAATTTTTCATATAACTACGTTTGTGCCACCCTTACTGATTTACATGCAATTGGACAAGTTACCCACATATCTCTACCTAATCACAGATGTACCATTTCAAAATTTCAGCCCTACTTTTCTACATGCCCACTTCTCTCCAAATAACTATGTCCGTGCCAACACACCTAGGCTAGGTGATGGAGATTTGTTGGCAGCAACGAGCCGGTAAAGAAAATTACAAATGAAAAGATCCATTTTTCCGGGTTTTTGTTGTTGTTGTAAATAACGACTACATCAAATATCATTTCTACTAGTTTGTTTGTTGAAAATGATAAAAGCCCGCACTACTTGCTAGTGCTTGTAAGACTAGTATTGTACAATTTTAATATGCCTCAAGCGGAGCAAAAAGAAAAAAGAACTAATACACGTGAAAACTCAAATTTCGCATATAGTGTTTTTAATGTTATAGTGATGAAAGTAGAGTGAAGAAGATTAGCATTGCTAAGGTAAGATTACGTCTTGCTAGTTGAACTTTGTCAACTTATTGGTCAATATCATTCTCGTTAAGTCAAACGCTTGAGCATGTATGATGAAATTTCTTCCAATAAAAAAACTGAAAAGTACCAAAACAATTTTTTTCAGCTATTGTATAGTGTTACAACAACAAAATTGACAACTATAAATAGGTGGATAATCTTTAGGCCAACTTATAATTGATGCTGGATCCTAGACATTTACTCTTCGAAGTTCTTGTAGTAACTCTCTCTTTTTTATTCCTTTTTTTACTTGAATCATAACTTATTAACAAGAAAAGATATAAAATTTAATGTAGTCTTTCTCAACGGTCAAACCATTGTAAATAATATTTAATATAGTCATTCACTGCAAAAAAAATAAAAAAAAAAGGTACCAACAGAAATGAATCTTCTCATTTTTTATTTTCTTTCCAATTATTGTTGCCAACAAATCTCCATCACTAAGAACGCTGTTGCCGTCTTAAAGTGTTGTAATGGCACAAACGTAATTATGTGGAGAGATTTGGGCATGTTGAAAAGTACGGCTGAAATGTTGAACCAGCGCATATGTAATTTAAGTGGAGATATTCACGAGAAAAAAATTCCTGAAGTAATAAAAATACTGAGCACACAGAGCTTCGTGGTCACCAACCATACAAACCAGTATGTATTAGACCACATCTAGAAGAAAACAAGGGACCAACACCAATCAAAACAACTCTAAACGTGCATGGACTAGGGACCACTAGAAAGATTAGATAAAGAGATGTAATGATGAGTTGATCATAGGGAGCAAAGACAAAATGCCAATTCAAGTAACCATGGCACGTGAAGATCAAGGTAATGGACAAGCTGATGACCTGAGTGAGTAATTAAACAAAGGATTTAGACCTTGACAGTACATGATGTTTACTTAGAAGTAGAGTTGTCATTAGGGCCGGGCGGCCCGCGGGCCGGCCCGTTTTGGCCCGGGCTGGCCCGGCCCCGTGTGTGAATAGTGACGGCCCGCGCGAAGAGGGCCTGAGGCCTGGGCTTGGACCAGGCCGAAAAATCTGGAGAAAATGGCCCGGCCCGGTTTGGCCCGGTCTGCGGCCCGGTTTTTTTGGCCCGGTCTGCGGCCCGGTTTGGCCCCACTTTTTTTGAATCTCTAACTTTTCCCCCCCTTTCTTCCACCCCTTTTCCAAAATTCCACTTTTACCCCCCCCAACAGCTATATAACGGCTAGTTTGGGGGGTATTTTAGTCTAACCAAAATTTTTCACTCCTTTACACTTTTACCCTCCCCAACAACTATAAACGGATAGTTTATAGGGGTATTTTGGTCTTTTGTGAAGTTTCTAAAATCTATAAATTCACACCATTTCTCTCTAATTTTTCACACCAATCTTCTTACTCTCTTCTTACTCTCACAACAAGCTTTGCTACTATTTCCTCTCCAATTACTACTCTTGCTAATTACTACTAATTAGTATTCTTGTTATTTACTAATTGCTAATTTCTCTCTACTCTTGCTAATTACTACACTAGTCTTGCTAAATTTTTTTTAATTACTAACTCTCTAATATTTGTTACTCGTTCATTCTTTTAATTGTTATTTCTTATTACTACTCTTATACTTGTGTATTTAGTTACTCTTACAAAGTTTAGCGTGAAATATGGCTGGATTATTGAAGAAAATGAGGCGTGCATCGTCATCACGAAAAACGTCATCATCATCGCAAGCACCACCACCAGCACAAGCGCCAGCGCCACGGCCATCACAAACACCAGTCCAAGCACCAACACAACCATTCGTTCCTGGACGAATGAGTACAGGCTGTATGATAGATACCCAAGCCAATTGGGAGTTCAATCAAATCATTCCAGATTTTACATACACGCCTGATGAAGACCCCCCGCATTATAGTCAAGGACGCAGCTCGGTTGGCGAAGCTACTACTCCGTGGCCTAATCTCGACCCTATGCCCAGTCATGATGAAGAAGGGCCAAGCAATGCCTCCGGTAACGTGCCAGACGTCCAAAGGGAAAAAAAAAGAAAGCCGAGTGTTGGAATCATTTCGACGAAGTTACGGTGGACGGCATCCGAAAAGCTCGATGTAAGTACTGTCTTAAATTATTTTCGTCTGGTAGTGGTAATGGACATCTTAACAGGCATTACCCTCAGTGTGCACCTCGACAAGGCCACGTCGAACCTACCCAAACGCAGTTATCTTTTGACGGTAAGTTATTTGTTTATAATCAGCGAGAGCAAAGAGACGGTCTCGCTGAATTTGTTATTCACGATGAACAAGCCTTTTCTTTTGCCGATAATCCTAAGCACTCTAGATATATGAACACCTACGTTCAACCTTTGTACAAAAAGGTTCATAGAAACACAACTAGGTCCGATGCACTCCGACAGTACAATGCTGCCAAAGCACGCCTTATCGATTATTTCGATAAATTTGACGGTAAAGTTAGTCTTACTTCTGATATTTGGCAATCTCCTTATACTTTTGTTAGTTATTCTTGTGTGACCGCTCATTGGATTGATGCAGATTGGGTTATGCACAAGAGAATCATCGCTTTCGAGCACTTCCCTTATCCGCACAATGGAATGAACATTGCTACTCTTATATTAAAAGCATGCACCACATTTAAAATTAAGAATAAAATTATGAGTGTTAGTTTTGATAATGCTTCTAACAATAAAGTTATTGTTGCAGCTTTAAAGAAGACGCTTCAACCTGTACTTCATGGTGAATTATTTCATGTTCGCTGTGTTTGTCACATTATTAATTTAATTGTTCAAGATGGTTTAGCTGCTGCAGGAGATATTCTTCTCAAAATGAGGGGTATGACAACGTATGTTAATAGCTCGAGTCCGAGAACACAACAATTTAAAACGTTGTGTGTTCAATATAATATGCCTCGCAAGAGAGCAGTTACAGATATGGTTCACAGGTGGAACTCTACGTACCACATGCTTTTACACATTCTGGCATATCGAGAAGTCTATACGCATTTTCTACTAACCCAGTTCCCAGCCGGCTTGCCAACTCAAGATGAATGGCAGATGGCCACATACCTAGCTAAATTTTTGGAGGTATTCTACACGTCTACCAATTTATTGTCTGGTACGTACTATCCCACCTCTCCTCTCGCTTTAATAGAAATTCTGAAGATGGCTACAATGTTAACCAAATGGAGATATATAGGACAATTTAGGGAAATAGTACAAGTGATGGATGCAAAGTTCAATAAATATTGGCGTAAACTGCCTGCTATTTTTACTGTGGCTACTTGTTTAGATCCTAGATTAAAGTTGCATGGCGTGAACGCCTTGATACAAGAGATATCGAAATTAATGCGCTACACAGCAGATGACACAACCTTGCTCACAGCAAAAGTGAGCAAGAGGTTTGAGGACTTGTTCAACCTCTATCGTAATTCTGCTGACATGCGCGGGCGAGCTACATCATCATCCACTGCTGAGAGGTATTATGCGCCATACCTTCAAGGCTTTGAACATCTAGTAGCAAGACAACTACCAGGTGAAGGTACTTCTAATTCGGGAGGTTCGTAGAATTTTTCCTCTTTTAATGAGATTGGTGTATATGCAAATACTGATCATTATTCTGATTTATCAAGGCAAGAACAGATTAATTTTAATTTGTTAAATTTTTGAAAACAAAATCAAAACATGTATAAAACTTTATCCCAAATTGCACGGGATGTACTGCCAGTGCAAGCCTCCACGGTTGCTTCAGAGTCGGCATTTTCAGCAAGCGGGAGGGTTTTGGATGACAGGAGGAGTCGTCTTAACCCCGAGTCGCTCGAGCTATGTGTATGTTGGAAGGATTATCTTGATGCGAAATACCGCGAGCAAGATAAACCGATTGATGATAGGAAGAGCAGTGACTCGGATATTGAAGTACTTCCGGATGATTAGGTAATTTGTTTTTATTTTCCTCTTTTCGTCCTTTTGGTTGACGCTGCAGATTTCTTGATCTTTGATTGCTGATATTTTGGATAGACATGCATTATTATTTTGATTGTTAGAGTTTTAAGAATAATTTTTTTCACAAAATATACTTTTTTTTCATATATATAAAATAAATTTTTACAAGCAAGATATATATTTTTTCGTATATATAAAAAAATAGGTAACTTCGCCTATTTGTTTACAAGCAGCCGGTCCCAAGCCCGGATAAAAGGAGGAGGGCCTATGCACACATTTATTATTTTTCTATATAAATTGTTATGTGTTAAAATTGAATAACAAGAAGAAAAAAAAAAAGGGCCCGGGCCCGGCCCAAGCCCGACCCTAAATATTGGGCCTAGGGCCAGGGCCTGGACTGGGCCTAGGATTGCCTTCGGCAGGCCCGGCCCGGCCCGGTTGGCAGCCTTCTTGGCCCGGCCCCGGTCCGGCCCCACTGCAGGCTCGATGGGCTTGGGCTGGGCCGGCCCAAGCCCGGCCCTTTGACATCTCTACTTAGAAGACATACCGTAATGCTAAACGACAAAATCACATCAACAGAGTGTTTGAAACTGCAGCAACACTCTACCAAGAAGTTTGACGAGTTTAACCCATGGCAATTTGAAACAGTTATAGCAAGTACGAATTGGACAAAACCAAAGAAAAAGAACATCGATCGAATCCTTTGCACAACAAAACTAAATAGAGTCGAATTATAATTCAGAGTCAAAGAAATAAACCCTAACAAACATAGGATTGACCGGTCCAATGCCGATTCAGATTTCAAAAAGTAAACCTTTACTTCTAATTGCACGATTAAATCCAAAATTTTGATCTTCTCAAAAAAACCCTCAAAGAAATTTGCAAAATCCTAAGAAATCTTTTTCTAAGAATTCTTTGGAGACTCTTCTGAAATTTATTGTTTTCTTATAAAGTATGTATTGTACGTAACTATTAGATACCTAAAAGATATATGCTTATATAACCGATTAGAATTTCAAAATACTCATTATGTCCCCAAGACTCTAATTTTTATTTATTTTTCAAATAAGCAATTAAATATGCGGGTCAAACTCAAGTGATTAAGCCAGTTCAAGGAGTTCAAATGGTTTAGACCTCGAACCGTTCCACTCGTGTGATTAATGATGAACCACAAGACTAATAGGTCTCTGAGTCAAATTGTCATCCACAGAGAGAGCCCACCAAAAAAGATATGCAGAGCCTACCAAGACAAATATGGAGAGAAGGGCTGGCTCAACTAAATTCAGATCTTGAAGTTGATTTTCAGAATAACTTTGATCTTAACATTCTTTAAGCGAATTGGAAAATATAGCAAATCAGCTGAAGAAAAAAATTCTCTTATTTTCGAAGATCGTAAGAAAGATAAAGATTATGACCAAAGGGGTACTTTATTTCGGTCATAGTAAGAAGAACATGACATACATGTTTACGATGTACATCAGCATTTGTGATAGTGAATTGTACAAACTAATGAATCAAGTCTATCTATCTATATCTATATCTATCTATACATATATAAAAGCACGTATGGCCTTAAATGGCTAATCTTTTCTTTCCTTAGACTACCCTTTTCTAATTGATTTTTCCATAAAAAATTAGAGGTGAGTAAGGATATTTTTGACGTATAACATTTACTTTCCATTAAATACCTTTATTTGGAGTTGAGGCTTATTAAAATATAAGGGTGTTCTTGACTTCTTATACATTATGAAATATGTTTCCGGAACGACCCTTATTGAAACACACTAACCTATTAGATATTAGGGTTAATTCTGACTTTTACTCAAAAAAGAAAAACCCAATCTATATAATCATTCAAAACCTATAGAACTCTATTCACCTTAAACCACAGCCCCCAAACCCAACTTGCCTCCATTCACGTTAAACAACAGCCACGGAAGCTCTGAAAATCTCAACCTATATAATCATGCAAAACCTATAAAACTCTATTCACCTTAAACCACAGCCCCCAAACCCACCTTGCCTGAAAAACCCAACCTATATAATCATGCAAAACCTATAGAACTCTATTCACCTTAAACCACAGCCCCCAAACCCACCTTGCCTCCATTCACGTTAAACCACAACCACGGAAGCTCTTCAGGTTATTGCTCCATTGTTCAGGTTCCCATCAAAACCACGACCCTAACAGAGATAACTAAGGTAAGGAGAAGATTGTCTGCTGTTGGAAGCATCTTCAGTTTAGAGAAAAGGGTAGTCTAAGGAAAGAAAAGATTAGCCACCATTCACGTTAAACCACAGCCACCAAAGCTCTTCACGTTATTGCTCCATTGTTCAGGTTATTGCTCCATTGTTCGGTAAATATAAGGAGAAAGCTTTAAGGTAGAAGGTACTTTTCTTATGAACAGCTTCAATTCATTGGCTTTCGTTTATGTTTTTTTTTTTTTTTAATGTTTTTGAAACGATCATAGGATTGTGTGTATTTATAGTTTTTAGTGTGTGCTGTTGCGATGTCTGCGAACGTATTTGCCAGCCCTTCTCCTACAGCTGTAAGCCCTGTGGGTTTGACGCATGCACATCGTGTCTTAGTGGCAAGATTAGGAATTATAGTCATGATCATCCATTGATCTCGACTGACGCGCTGAAACTCGATGGGCTGGAAGTTATTTGTCATGCGTGCCAGAAACAAATAAAAGACCACGCATTTAGCTGCAGTGAGCATTGTGATTTCCTCCTGCACCAAGAATGCCTAGGCCTACTGAAGAGCTCCATACAACACTTCTCTCACCCACGACAGTCTTAGATTCCATAAACGGCCACCATATGAGATTCTGTAGGAACCCATTACAGTAGGTTTTAGGGCTTTATTATATGAGATTCTGTAGGGACCCATTACAGTAGGTTTTGAAGCTTCGAACATGCAGTCTTATGCCGAAGGGACTAGGGCTTTAGCTTCCCTCATAGCATTCCACATTGAATTAATAGTAAGTGCTCCAGTAGTAGTTAGCTTCTACACAATGCGATCAGATGTCTCGGGATTAGGCTCGGGAGTTTGCGCGAGCTTCTTATGTACTTGCCTCAGAGCCAGAGATCTTGGATTATGAGGTTGCCAATCACCGTTCCTTCTGATAACCTGCACTTTTGGATTTGTATGGCTCACAGCATACGCAGACAGGAAAGACACCTTTCCCATCAGCTGGAAATACAAACCAAGCGAGTTTTACTGTTCAATAGTAGATCAAACATCTGATAACTTACAGCAAATGCTTTGACGTAAATGATACTCCGTAGATGATAAAGAACTATAGTTCTCATGGTTATGTGACGTGATACTCAGTGTAAGGCCTCCGAGTACATTTCCGAGTTTCAATGGTTACACGTACTGGACTTCTGAGCAGAACTCTTTGGGTACAGCCAGATTCCAAGTCCATCCCTATGTTAAGGAGAGTTAGCTTGCCATGTAAGCAACACATTTGCATCATGTGAACCAGTCGTGGATAAGCCTCCATCCACATGTATCTGCCGCAAATCATCTTCTTCATTCAAAAGTCAAATTCAAATGCATCATGTGAACCTGCCAAGGATAAGCTTCTATCCGATATGAATCTGCCGCAACATCATCTTCTTGAATTCAAAAGTCAAGTTCAAATGTTTAAAGTGTAAACAGTTAGGCATATATCTCTCCATGTTTTTCTCTCATATCTGGATGTACCTTCCGTGTATATATTACTGCCGAAGGAATGTAGACAGTGAAGCAATACAGAAAAACATTTCAGAAACCCATTTGTTCTTTCACCCTACAAGTCTGCACCCCACCTATAGCACCTTGCAAAGACCTGTAATTGGCCTTCAAGATCTTGCACCATTGGCACGATCGACCTGTTGGGACTAGAGCATTTCAAATGAGTGGTGACAAAGGAGGAGTCACAAACTAGAGCGTGCCATTCTTTGCAAACACGATCTCTGCTCAGTGCAACGTTTGCACAAGCCATTGTGACTGCTCTCGAGAAAGATCACACTTGGAACTGCTCTTTAATTTGTTTCGTAAATGGTCATGGGTATAGGTATTAGGTGCGTTGTCTAATTTTTCAGAATCTCCATCTCTACCAACATAAAGCCATATGAACCAATACCCACTTTGCTCCAATCTTGCAAAAAGATTACCAATTTATTGGTTCTAACTATAAATGCCTTCACAAGTCTATTACTATTGATTTAGTGAGAGATCTGCCGAAAAATATAACTATTAAACTGCGAAAGACGTGAAATTCTTGCCTAAACTACTCGGAAATCGTGATTGCAATGCATGATTGTGGTTTACAAATTTCAGATCTTTGTCAATTTGGTAAAAAAGGACACAAATAAAATGTAATAACATGTTTCCAAATGTGTTTTCTAATCTAAAACGTGATTTGAAAACTACACTTTCAAAACTACCTTATGTGGAGAATTCGTGATTCCGTAAATGGTTAGAAATACTAAATATATGTATAAAAAATTTTGTGCCCCGACAGAGACAAAAACCTCATATACTAGACTAGCCCTTTAAATTAACTCAACCATCTCCACTGGGACGTTCAACTACAAGAGCAAGTGGTAACCACAAACTACTACTAGCAAACATTTTAGTGTTCATAGAGGATCTGTGGGATGATTCTTGGCAATTGCCAAATCGAATCCAAAAATGGTCTTAAGGCTCCTACAGCTTTTGAGAGCGTCCTTTGTGTCTACTTTGGTCTATTGGGTGTGATTAATAGTTCATCCGTCCTGTATTGAGACAATTTGGTTCAGAGTTGGTAAGTGACAGCAGAATGACGTAAATTGCAGTGTCAAATAATTTGGTTGTGTTTGCGCCTTTCTCGACGGTTGTACTCATTTTTGGGTCGTGTGACGGTTGTGCTCTATTATTGCCACTTTGTGCGCCTAATTTCATGTACCGACCTTCTTTTACCAGCCAACCAAATCCATTGCCTTCCCGTACTTGGTCGAACCTAATCCTTTTTCTTCTTACTTCCCTCTCCAAAGATAAACCACCAGCAAAGATGCTATAATATCTACCACTACCGTCTCACCAATTAGGTCTCCACTTTTGCTGTTACCTTGAATTTCAAAAACAACACTGATTGCATCAAAACCATAAACCCAACTTGAGCCCACTTCATGAGTCTTACACTTGATTCATACCTATTAGAAGCAACAAAGAAGAAAGTGTTTGATTAAGGAGGAAAGAAAGGCACACAGTATCTGGTGGGGGTGCTGATATGGGTTTTTGTGAGAGGATGAGCACTTAAATAGAACTTGGAATCCTCGGATAAGAAAGCTACATAGTTTACAAGCCATTATTAAAATATTTGGATATGTATATTGGTGTAGTCATAGTAGTAAAGTAGTATGTGCTATAATCCTTATGTGCTATAGTCACGGTAGTAGTCACGGTAGAATATTCGAGAAAAAAATGTACGAATTTCAATTGCATATGTGCTATAATCCATATCATACTTGCAGCTGCTCTACCTTTTATTCAATTTGCACTCAAATTATGCTCTTTTATTTGCAATTACTCATTCTGATGTCGTAAATTTATGTGATTAATTTTGTATTGTACGGTAGAATATTCGAGACAAAAATGTACGAATTTCAATTGCATGTGCGCTATAATCCATATCATACTTGCAGCTGCTCTACCTTTTATTCAATTTGCACTCAAATTATGTTCTTTTATTTGCAATTACTCATTCTGATGTTGTAAATTTATGTCATTAATTTTGTATTGTAACGTATTGACAGTTAAATTCTTAAACTTTTAGTTGTGCATGTCGTCCTTTAATTTGAGAGGATTAAAGAACCTTTGATGGATTAATTTAAGTGGATTAAAAATAGATATCGTTAGCTTGGGTGTAAAAATTTTGGGAACAATGTAAGAAGGCTTAAGATCTTTGTTAGAAATTAATGTTAGCAATGTTTGCTTTTTGGAGAATAGTTTCATGAATATGATTATTCTTATCCATAGCAATGAACTAATTTGTTTGAGAAACTTATGAACTTGATTGATTGCAACTAATATGCTTAAGATATATACATATATTAGCTTATATATTATCTTTTAAAATATTATCTACAGTTTGTCATTTGGTATTAAAATTTGTTCAATTATGCTAAAGTATACGTTACAATGAAATCAAAATTTGTTCCATTATCTACAGCTTATATATTATTTTTGATTTTTTTTTTTGCTTAATTATCAACCTCATATGTAACAAAAGAAAAATATGTGTGCCCAATAATACACAAGGTGATGTAATAACAGTTTTTGAGTTGAAGTCTAAATGTATACCATTGCACATGGCAAAAAATAAAAAAGAGGAAGATTGAGCCATTGTAATTTAATGTAATATAGCTTTAAGGTATACGGGCATTAGTAGTATTGTAAGCATATTTTTCTATATTTTTTGAATTGACGTCTAAATGTATACCATTGCAAATGGCAAAAAAAAAAAAAAAAGGAAGATTGAGTCATTGTGGACGTTTACTTCCCTCTCCTAATTGTTATTACTAATGAAGAATGGTTTGATGCAGAGTTCTTGAAGCTTAGCGGTTGCACATTCTTCTTAAAATTTTTGCAGTTAATTCATCTATAGCCAATTTCTAAAGGTACGTTTTTAACATTTCTATATCACTTGCTCAGTTAATAGTTTTTGCACTTCAGCGGACTTACTTGTGGTTTTAATTGCTAATTTTTATCATGTATTTTTTTGTATAGCGTATCTACAATATTCTCTATCGAAGACAAATGAATAGGTTATTATCTGAAAGAGATAAGATATCTTAGTAGAATAATAGGAAATAGGAAAAAAAATACTAATAATATATTCTTATACGTATATTCACTTCTAATTTAACCTACAATAGTATATTCCACCTTACATTTCAGAATTGAGGCAAGGCTCTGGCAGTCTTGAAAAAAGGAAGAGTTATGTTGCTAACACTACAAGAAAACTAGCCTATAGTGTCGAAATTGCCTACAGCTCACACGGAGCCGTAGATACAAGTGTCCTTAGACCGACGGGTCAGGCTGAACCGTGGCCATTGCTTCTTCTCGATCTGTGCCGGCCGTGGGAATTGGGTCGAAAATCAGAAAGAGCTTGGTTGTGGGTAGGGGATCAGTCGATCAACAATCTCTCATCACCATCCCCGCGCTAGGAAAATCCTCCCTCGCCTGAAAATTCGTACTTCCAGTTCAAAACCATCCGGAATGTCTCACAGCGACACCGTTCCGCTGCACTCTTCATCCCAATCGGACATCGACGAGATCGAAAACCTAATCAACTCGATCTGCCTCTCTCCAAATCAGCCTCGTAAAATTTCCCAAACAATCTCTCTCTCACGCCAACAATCGGCCGTGCGTGAAGACCAAAAATCAGCCTTCATCCCAGGTACGTACAAAAATTGTTCTCTCAATCTCCCTCTTTCTCTCGCTCTCTCTCAATCTCTTCATCTCTTAAACCCTAGTTCTCCCAATTTGATGTTCTTGGAGTTGCAAAATTAACATGCAAGGAAGGCAGGGGTATCAGTGACTACACACACAGAATATCTCTTCTCTATTTTCTTCCTCTTTCATTAATAGATTGTGCATATGTATCAATACCTTCTACACTTTGTACAGTAGATTCCAACGCCTTGCAATTGAATGGAACTAGAAATGTCAAAAGTGGTTTGCATGTTGTGATCCATTGAGCGAGCTTCACTGAACCTACATGGGAATTCTAGTCTTGGATATACACCATTTGATATATTCTTCCTTTTTGAAGCTTTAATTTTGGCAATTGATGAGAACAATTTATTTTCGTGATATATTTTATTTTGGTTTACCTGTTTCATCTTATGTTAGAGACTTCCATATGTGGCTTTAATGGATTACTTAACTTGTTTTGTCCTGTTTGCGTTTGGATGAATTTGATGAGTGATTGATGCGCTATCGCTTATGATTTGCGATGCTTTAAATGCTAGCTATTATTCTGTCTTTGCACCCAAGCATGTGAAACTGTAATACAGCTTCAGGTAAATTAAAAGAGAGGCTTTTTGAGTTTGTATATAAATAGGTTGACTAATCAGCTTAATGAGGTTAGGTAATCCGTTGCATGGTTTACCTGGGTAATGAGGTTAGTTAATCCACCTTTGTGAGAGGCTCATAGATGTTGCTGCAACATGGTTTACCCGTTCCATGTTTTTTTAGAGCGTACTAAGGTAAACTTCCCTTTTTTTTTGCGTAACTAGATGTGGGCAAGTCTCAGTTTTCGGTGGTTGTTTGTGTTTTGGATGAAGCAATTGGTCGAACAACTGGTGGGCAATGTTTTGGATGAAGCAATTTGCTTCAAAAGTTTGAAACTCAGGTAATTGCTGTTGCTTCTTTGCTTTTCTTTTTGAGAAAATACAGTGGGATAACTGGTTTACTTTCCTTTCTTGCAGAAAACTATCAGTGATATACAAATTGACTATTTAACAAAACAACTTGGCGAGGCTGGTTTCCATATGGATGAGAAATCTCAAGATAATTCCTCATGTCATATTAATGAGTGTACAACACCTGGGAAGTCAAATCTACTGATGACCAAGTCAGAGGCTATTCTCGTGATCAAGCAACTTCAAGAAAAGGTTTCATCATCTATAGGTTTTTTGTTACTTTGCTTTTTCTGGATTTTTCTTTGGTTCGGAATATTTTCATTTTTCTGTCCATTCTTTACCATCAGATCAGAATCCTGGAGACAGAGAAGTCTTCAAGCCTACAAAATTTGGATTCTGTTGTTGAGTTAGCAACAGAACAGAACATATATGCTAGGGAGAAGTATGAAAAGGTAATCATTTTTTGGATCACTTTATGCTGTAAATGGATTTTCTTGATAAGTATTCAAATACATATTAGCTGATGGGGTGCTTCGTTAGTTTTATAACTCATTAGATGAACTAGGTCAATCATCGGGAACTTTAAATGTTGTTGCTTTATTTGAGTTTACTTATCAGTGCAATTCATTATCATTTCGAGGTTTGATCTCTGTTTGACGAGGAAATTCTCTGTGAACATCATGAATGGTAAGAACAGTAATATATTAACATGTAGACAGAGGATTTGGAGAAAGTTGAATTTGTTACGTGTTACTGCTGTTAGTCTTATTTTGTCCCCCTTTTTCCTTTTCCCTTTCGCTAAAAGACGATGTATAGTATTGAGGCTTAACATTGATGTCTGGTCTATTTGACTGTTCTAAGGAATTTCTCTAGTTCAATTTCATCAAGGATAAACGTCTCACATGGTTGCAGAACTATAAAAGAAAAACACTTGCCAGCTCTTCTGGTAAGTTTTGCTAAAATAGATACAAAAAGTTAGCTTGCAGAAGCTTCTTTTGTAGTACATGTGCACTGTGCAGTGTATGCAGGTCTACTTTGTAATATGTTTGTTGGTAGCTTAATGTTTTTTTTTCTTTTTCTAATTGTCATACTTGTACCACCTTTAAGGTTGTAAGAGCTCTCTCTCTGTCTCTCTCTGTCTCTCTCTCTCTGCCTCTGTCTTGTGCACACACACCCAGCTTCTGGGAGATGAGGTCAGGGGTTGTGGACATGTTCATTCCTCCTCTGTTTCTTAAAACGTACAGATCATCATTCTTCATGCCTAGGTGTGACCTAGAAATTTCTCCTCTGGGAAAACCTACGCAAAGAAAGAGCCGCCATCCCATTATTTACTAAAGGGACACAAGGAAAACCCTAAGAACACTAGACGCTGGACTCAGCGTTCAGCACCTCACCTAACCCTAAGCACAGGGCGCAGACTTGCTTCGTCTATTCCACGCACAGGTTCTTTTAAACCATGGTTCTGATGATTTTTCTTAGGTTGGTTGGTAAATAGGTTGCACTAACTGAAAAATTTAGGTTGATGAATTCATCAACCTAAGAATTGCATAGATGCACCTCTGTTTGCCGAGCAGAAAAAATGAAGAAGAAGAAGTGTATACCATAATCTACTATATTTTCCAAGTATTTGAACTTCTTTTCTAATCTGATTGACTCAACCCGCTATTTATCATATTTGATTCTAAAGTCTGAGTATAAAAGATTTAGATAACAAAATCTTCGCATGGATGAGGATTGAGATTCGTTGATGTCGTCTTTGCTGGAGATGTTACTAGAAATGACTGAATGTGGATAAATAAAGTGCTGACATTTACTATAAAGTGCTATGTTTGTGAATGTAAGGCTTTGTTGGTTTGATGTTTGAGAAAACGCAGCATGTCGGAACAATTGATGCTTAAATGTCAGCTCTTTATTTAGCCTGCTTCTGGAACAGGCTAAAATATAGACGTTTCAAGTCTACAAGCCTTAAGCAAAAGGGTCCCAAGTTCTGAGTTTGACATGCTATATGTTGCTATTTCTTTGGCATCGTGTTCTGGCTTCTTTGATACATAAAGTTGTGTATTTTATATATCTACTTAGCTCTATGAAGATGTTTTGAAAGCGCGGGAGGAGGCCAAGGTAGCTAATGAGCAGCTCGCATCTACGGAACTTGGCTAAACTATAGAGTTAAGTCCTTAAAGCATTGTGATTTTAGTTAATTTGATTGGCATGATTATGGTTCCCTTACTGGTGCATCTATTGATCTTGCAGTAGCGGTTCTATAAGTTGGTGCTTGGCAGGGGTGTAGTGATAGCATGGAAATGATTTTGTAAATATTTTTTTTGACAAATAAGGAGCTATGCCTACGGTATGTACCGTAGGCATAGCTTGGGAATAAAAATAAGAATACAGCTATGCCTACGGTACTACCGTAGGCATAGCTATAAAAATAATAATACAGCTATGCCTACGGTACTACCGTAGGCATAGCTGGGAATAAGTGGGCTACGGTATAACCGTAGGCATAACCTTAAATCCCGTAGGCATAGATCTAGGGCATCGCCACTTCTCCCTACGGTAGAGTACCGTAGGGATAGGCTATGCCTACGGGACATGGCACCTATACCTACGGTACTGTACCGTAGGCATAGGCTGGTTTTCTTGTAGTGTAATGATGAACAGAAGCAACGCTATAATAGAGCAAAGAGGAGCAAGAGGATGATAGAAAGAAACTCAATTATAAGAGGACAAAATGATAGTGAATCCACTGTTTCTGGCAACAAAATAAGAAGAAGTCCTCGCTGGTTGCTTCGAGCTCTATTGGTACCGCAACAATTTCAAGGTCACGTTTTTTTCATTATCACAAGTAAAGAAATCAATATACAATAGAAACACACCGATCCCTGAGTTTCATAAATGTAATACTAAAGTATAGCAACTGTTTCTTTATAGGCCAAATAGTATATGTACCTGTGTGCTCTGAGATGCATGAATTAGAGAGCACACCACCTTGCAGTCATTGTAAGGCGAAGAGATTTCAATACGAGCCGCCAAGTTTTTGTTGCCGAAATAGAGATGTTAAGCTAGCTCCTATAGATATTGCAGATGAGCTACTTTTCTTATTCACATCACCATCTGAAGAGGCTGAACACTTTCGAAAGAACATTCGTGCATACAATAGCATATTCTCTTTCACATCCTTTGGAGTTAACTTGGATAAGGAGCTTGCATCAGCAAGGAGTGGTGTTTATACCTTTCGAGCACAGGGACAGATATATCATGATCTTCCAGCTCTCATACCTAATGAAAATGTCCCGCATTACTTTCAACTATACTTCTATGACACCCAAAATGAGATGCAGAATAGATTGAATATACTACCGGATGCAAAGTTGAATGAAGCAGTGGTAAACAAATTGATGAGACTTCTTAAGGAAAACCCTTACTCACAGTTCTTGCGTAGGTTAAGGGATTACCCTTCATTTGAGGAACTTCAAATTCATATTAGAAAGGATGTCAAGTTAGATCAACGGGTTTACAATGCACCAACGGCTGATCAAGTTGCGGCAGTATGGATTGAAGGGAATAATCCAAACATACATCTTGAGAGAGATATTGTAGTTCATGCACACTCGGGACATAGGCATCGCGTGAAGCATTATTACAGTTGCTATGATCCACTACAATATCCTCTACTTTTCCCAAAAGGAGAAACTGGATGGCATCAAGATATAAAAAAGAAGAATGCTTCTAGAGAAGAAAGAACCCCAGTGATGCAAAATTTTAATTCTGCCGCAGATATATTTAGCCGAGAACATGAAGGTAACCTCCATAATTTTATTTTTTTAATCTATCAGAGTACTGCTACTAAATAATAATCTTAACTTTAAATTGTGTTGTAGATGTTGGCAATCAAACTGATGCAAAGGTGTCATGTAGACAATATTATTGTTATAAATTGCAAGAGCGAGAATCCGAGAACTCAACTCTTATGTTGGTTGGCCAGCTCTTACAACAATATGCAGTGGACACGTACATCAAGCTAGAGACAACTAGGTTAGATTATTTTCGAAGGAGCCAGTCAGATATCAGATCTGAACTGTATCAGGGAATTGTAGATATCATAAGTTAATATATTTTTTTAAGATATTCATGTATACTACAGGTTTTATCCTAACATTATCAATTTAATGCAGAATGAAGATTCTAGGTACTACAGAAAGATGGTTGGATGTAAAAATGAAAAGTACAAGTTTCTTATAAAGCTACAGAGAGTCTCTGAAAGTAAAGATGGCAAGACATCAATTATTGCAGAAGCACTAGAAGCAATTGCAGAAAAAAAGACACTAGAAGCGGTTGCAGAGAAAGAGACCATAGAAACAGTTGCGAGCAAAGAGCCTATATTGATTGATGATGACGAGACTCTCGGAAGTTTTCCAAAGAAGAAAAATGTTAAGAACAAAAAAGTTGGGTCCATAACGAAAAACGTCTACAGGAAGAGGATAAAGATTGAGAAAGATTAGCATAGTTTTATTACTTTGTAGAAAAGGAATCAGTTTGAATTATTTACTCATGTTACTTTGACGTTCTATTGTTTCAATATTTTTTTATAAATAATTTCAAGTAGGTTACATTACGACGTGCAACGCACGTGGTCCTTACTAGTGAAACTGAAAAGCATGTACAACGATCCATTCGAAGTCCAATAAGTATATATAATTCGTGTAAATAGTAAAATAATCTAGAACTTTATGTTGGCAAGAAATGGAAATTACGTTGAAGTAAACAAGACATGCCATGTTTCTTTAGCAGAATCCATAGGTAATGGGTATAAACTTGTTACTCTCAAGTACGTATACAATATTGAACCTGCATAAGTGGTAAGTGATTCGATACAAATATGTACAACGGTTATACATAGGTGTAGATTACGGATCAATGTCCACAACAACAAAGCTGGTCTCTTCTTGTGTTGGCTGCTCCTGCGGCTGAGCTTCAATTGAAGGAGGTTCATCTTCTTGTTGGACTGTGCAGATGATGTTGGAAGCAGGAATGGCTTGAAGAGCTGCATAAAACCAGCAGAAAAACCTGACAAGAAGGTTGAGAACGGAAGCATCCCAAGGAGAGAGGCAGACGATGGTACCGAAGACGACCCAGAAATGTGATTGTGCCAAAAACACTGAGCTTGCCAACGAAATAACCAGCAAAAGAGAGAAGTCTCCAACTTGGAAACGAACGGGTGGATGGGCAGTGACATTGAAGTGGAGTCTGATGGAGAAGAGCAGGAAAAGCAATATGAAAATGGCAGCTGAGAGGATTGGTTGCAATTGCAACCTCATTATCGGATTGAATGGGAAACTTTGGAGGATGAGGAAGAAAATTGGTGGTACAAAGAGCCTCAGGTCTATGTTCCACAACATTTCTGTGTGTAATTTTGGTCTGAAGGGGTAATGAAATTGGAGTTAACACAGAGCATTATATAGGCAACTAAAGGTAGCCTGCCTTGAACCCTTTCTCTAGCTGCCAACTTATTAACCCAGTTCAAGAGTTCATACAGTTAAAAAAGAGCAATGCGTTCGTTTTGTCGCTCTACCAAAATTCTCTCTCTCTCTCTCTCTCTCTTAAATTCTCCTGTTGCTTTATGTAATTTCAGTATCTATCCTTCATGAACCCCTTAGCTCACGTAAAAGTCCACATTAAAGTTTAAAGTCATCCAATCATGGTCAAGAGTTCAAGAGTTCAAACAGTTAACACAGAGCATTGCTTGAATACTATGCTAGTATTCATTATTGTTGTGTCTCTGCTATAATTCGGAACAATTGTTCCAGAATCTCCAAGCTATCTGAGTGATCGTTAGCATGGAAAAAAGTTGTTGAATCTTGAAGAGTGTTCTGCCAGTGACCTTCAGCACTAAGACTTCATCTTCGGAGGGCAGCTCTTAAGGACAGTGATGCGCAGGCTTTAACTTACATCTACCAATCCGATAATTACTTTCTTTTTTGCTTTGGTTTCGCTGTAGTTTTAAAACATACGTAGAGGTGGTGCCTTTCCGAAAAGGTCTTGGTCCTTTCGGAGCTGGTTGCTCCAGAGATAATGGAATCGTATGTGATCATAGCTCTGTCATTTCATTTTAAAAGAAAGCTAATGCAGCTATTCTCTAGATTAGCCAGAATTAGCCACAACATGGACATTCCTGCATGCGGTCCAAGTCCGAGCTAGAGATAATTGGTGCGTTTGGTGGACCATTTTCAGAATTTTTTTTGTTGTTGTTGATGAAATGTCCTTTATTCCAATCAAAGTGTAATTACAACTCAACTGATCATTTCAGTCCTCCAATCAAACAGAATTTCTATCTATCTGACTATACTATTTACATATCCACATAACTATTGAGAATTCTCTCCCTGTGTTAGACCATTTTCAGAATCTTAATCCAGCCCGGAGAAGAGAGTGCTGAAAATTAGTCGGTCTTTCATCATTGTCCAGCAAAAACATGTTGAAAAAGAGTGTTGAAGTACATAGAAATTTTGCATACTTGACATTTACGTCAATACAATGTACTGGCTTGGCATAGTTGCAGCCAGCAGCTGAACATCTTAGACCTACCCAGGGGATTAGGGAGCTCAGGTGAGAAGTTTTTGGGAATTTTCGATGTTGGAGATACTTGCTTGACAAGAAGCATGAAGTAGATTTTGACAAGAACATTATAACTATTGAACCAAGTACGTTATGCTATCCAGATGCTCACAAACAAGCCAACCCCTCTGTTATTATGCCCAAACACATGGCCAGACAGATCAATGTCATCCTTGTTTCTCGCTTTCAATATGTACATCACCATTAAGACATCCTCCATTAGCAAAAGGCTAGTCCGAAGTTGTCAAGAAACATCAGCCCCCTCCAACAATTTTTCCGGCCACACAACTGAACATGATTTAGACATCAAAGGGTGCGGAATTAAATCTGCAAAGGCCAACTTTGATCTTCTCTCCAATACTCGAGCCAGGAACTGGCAGCAACATTGGCAGGATGTTTCATGGAGTTTAGGAAAGATGATAATTTGAAAATGGCAGCAAGGAACCTCGTTATCAGATCGAAGTGTACGCTTTGGAGGGTAAAGAAAGAGGTCTGTTGGCACTAGGTGGCACAGAGAATTATATTCGTCTGTATCCAAGTAGAGGTACGCAGCTAGTGCATGCGTAAGCCTGTAAAAATTCATCAGAAAGAGAATCTTTGCCATATGTTTTCTTGAAGCAACAGATCAACTGCTGCAAGTTTGGCTATGGCAAGGCTCACTTGAACTGGAGGTCAAACTCCAGTGATTAAACCAGTTCAAGGGGTTCAAATTGTTTAAGGCTCGAACCGGTTCACTTGGCTGATTAATGATAAACCACATGACCAAGATATGTCAAGTAGTCATACAAAGAGAGCCCACCACCAACAAAGATATAAATAGAGAGCCGACCAAGAGAAGTGTGGAGAAAAGGGCTGGCTTAACCAGATTCATCCATAAGTTGATTTTCAAAAAAGTTTTGATCTTGATATCCTTAAAAGAGAATCGGAAAATATAGCAATCAGGCAAAGAAAAGTTTTCGAAGACTCTAAGATTATAGAAATTATGAGGGAAGGAGTACTTTATCTTGGTCATCTTAAGGAAAATATGAAATACCTCACTATAAGGTAGCTTTCTTACAAACTTATGAATCAACTGTGCGGAACTGAAAAAAATATACAGCAATTGGTTTGAAGTTTCATAGGTATATATAACTTCATGTAAATGGTGAAACAATCTAGTACTTGATGTTGGCTAAAATTGGAAATTACATTGAAAGACAGGGCATGCCCTGTTTCTTTAGTAGAATAAATAGCATTGCTGTAAGTTTGGCTACAGCAAGGCTCCCATTAACAATAGGTCAGACTAGAGTGGTTAAGCCGGTTCAAGGGGTTCAAATGGTTTAGAGCTCGAACCATTTGGATATACAGTTCAAGGGGTTCCAACTATGCTGTAGCGTTCTTAAAGATAGATCTTACAAACTAATGAATGAAGATTATGGAACTAAAAAGCATATACAGCAATGCATTTGGAGTCCGATACATACATATAATTCATGTAAATGGTAAAAACAATCTAGTAATGTAAATGGCTAGAAATGAAAATTACTTTGAAATAAACAGAACATGCTACGTTTCTTTAGCAGAATCCATAGCTAACAGCCTAACAGGTATATGCTTCCTACTCGCAATTACGCATACACCATTAAATAAACATGGAAAAGTGGTATATGCAGATGATGTTGCAAGTAGGAATGGCTTGAAGAGCTGGATAAAACCAGCGGAAGAACCTGACAAGAAGGTTGAAGATTGAAGCATCCCATGGAGAGAGGCAGAAGATGATACCGAATACGACCCAGAAATGTGGTCGTGCCAAGAAGACAGAGCATGCCAACAGAATAGTTAGCAGAAGGGAGAAGTCTCCAGCTTGGAAACGAATGGGTCGATGAGCTGCGACGTTGAAATGGAGTCTGATGGAGAAGAGCAGGAAAACCAATATGAAAATTGCAGCTGCAACGATTGTTTGCAATGACAACCTCATTATCGGATTGAATTGGAAACTACGGAGGATGAAGAAGAGAACTGGTGGCACAAAGAACCTCAGGTCTATGTTAATGTTCCACAGCATTTTTTCTGTGGGTGATTGTTCTGATGGGATACTGAAATTGGACTGGAACACGACAGCAATATATAGAAGAAGAAAGGTGGCTAGTCTTGTACTGCCAAGTTATTAACCCAGTTTAAGAGTCCAGACAGTCTGAGGTGTTCAACCCGGTTCACATTAATTTGTTTAGGGGCATAAAATGTGGGAAAATGGCAATGGACAATAAAGTCAAAGCAAATAGTTTAAACAGTTGGTCTTGAACTGTTAGTCTAATTGCCAAGTTATTTGCCCAGTTTAAGAGTTTAAACTGTCGAGGATTTAAAACCCAGTTCACAGAGGCACCTATTTTCTTATGGGTACATGAGGAAAGAGGTAGGAAGTGCTTGACATTTGCAATGTGAAGAGAGAGGTAGGAATTGTTCAACACTCTTTACTTCGTCCCTTCGGCTGTAATTGATAACAGCGGAATGGCACCATGCATCACCCTTTATGACATAGACTTTCTTTCTGTTAGTCGTGAAAGCATAAATTAAAAAATCAATTGCTTAGAGAGGCGCATAAGACATATATAATGAACTATGGTTTATCATTTTTCGGATGTGAGATTTACATCTCTACTGTCCCCTCACATGTGGCTTTTTGAGCAAGTCAAACATGTGGATGAATTGAATTGGGTGATAGTGAGTTTGATTTTGAATTGTCTACTGGATCTGATCGACCGTTATGTTACCGTCTTAAGATATCCAACTGCAAGCCAAATGACAATGAGAGAACACGCCCACAAGCTTTATATATGTACTTGAATTGTTAATCAAGAATTTATGTCTTAACTTGTTGTGCTTAAATCTGTGAAGGTTTAGGCAGATAATAAGAAACGAGTGCAATATTGTGAAGGTAACGGCTTTAGTGCCAATTGAAATAGAGGTAACAAGATCCTTAAAATTCGATTTGAGCCCACGAATAACTTAGATATTGAAAACCTCATCATTGGATTGAATTGGAAACTTTAGTGAAATGGTGGCACAAAGAGCCTCGGGTGTATCCGTGTATGTTACACAACATTTTTCTGTGTTCTGATGGGGTAATGAAATTGGAGCTGATGACACGAGCATATAGCCATATATAGACAAAAGAAAGGAGACCAGTTATTAACCCAGTTCAAGAGTCCAAACGATGGGGAAGTTCAGCCCAGTTCAAATTTGTTTTGTTTTGCGGGCAAAGGATGTTGCGTAGTGGGCAATGGTCAATGAATCAAAGTAAAGATTCTTCACTTTTATTTGTTTGTTATGTTAAATGCATATCCCATCAAGACAGGTGTGAAGAAAAGGACCAAATTTAACCATAATGTTCACCTAAAGTCAGATCAGAAGACACATTCCTAAAGACTTTGTGCTAGTTTTGTCTCTTATAGCGTCTCTCCGTGGTACTTGCAAAACAACTGAATTTTTCATCGATTTTGTCCCGGCTCAACTTGTCACAATTTGTACACAGCACATTGCTTGATGGAATTTGCTAAATACCAAAAACTAGATAAAGTTAAGGAGCCTTAGATACTCTTTAAATATCTCTTGTCTAGGAAGGGAATGATAGGAGTATAACTTATTTGTGCAGTTGTTAAAATCGGCCTCTTTCGATGTTCGATTGTGTTACACGTTGATATTCATTTTTGCCAAGCTCTTTTCATGATCTTGTTTTCCTTTACTTGGCTAATTTGTATGAAACTTTGAAAGTCTTCAGAAAAGGTTGGATTTTATCAAGATGTTGTACGTAATAGGCATATATGCTCAAGGAAAGGAAAGGAAAGAGGCAGAAAGTGCTTACTTCGTCTCTTCGGCTGCATGAACTCACAAGTTATTATTTTTAACAATGGCATGGCACTATGGCCACCACCACCGGTAAAAAAAATAAGAAAGAAGGCCGCATCACCATTTATAAGCACCAGATTCAGCCAAAAGAGACTTTCTTAAGGATTAGATACAGTTGAAGTTATGTTAGCGCTAATTGTATCTTGCTTAAAACTCTAACCTGCATTGCTTATTCCAGTATTTCCCATCATCACAACATACAAAGTATGCAGTTGCACTTGTTTTCAGAGATGCAATGGATGTGCCATACAGAACATTTGGCGAAAACGAATTACTACGGACATAAATTGTATACTTCCTTAGTTACTCAAAACAATAAAAGGAGAGTGAGTAGTACATAGCTGAACGTGGGAACCCAGATGTAACAGACCAAGAAACAAAAAGCTAATAAATAAACACATGAGTTGAATAGTGGACACTCAAGCCAATTGATATGAAGTTGGCTGAACCCTTATTTTGATTGTAGCAAAAGACCCCAAACTCCTAAGGCAGTACTGCAGGTCCTTTTCACATGCAAGTAGCACCCAATCACCTTCATCATCTTGATATTCAATATGTAAACTTTTTACCTTCAAAGGCAGCCTCTCAGTCAGGTTCTCCACCAACTCTGCCCTTTTTGATGAAAAAAGAATTTGAAACTTTACCATGTCCTTTGCATAGGTTGCCTTTATGGTCACAAGTCTTTCATCCTGCATTCTTCTATTGTCACACGGGGGGTCTCTCCCACTGGATTCTGGGATCCCTTCCTCAATACCTTGAACAAATTCATTAATGTTCTTGAGATTAGAGCGAGTAGGCATAACCTTTTTTCTCTTGCAATTTGGCCACTCATGGATCCCAACAATTCTACATACACGCTTCATTTTAGAATGACTAACTGCAAAAGAAAAGTTTTAATAATCTTGCAATCAGAAAAATAAATCACGTCAAAAAAACATAAGATGATAAGACGAGCCACAATACCGCAAAAAATCTCCGCGACATTATCAAGTGTTGTCATTCCAAGGTATGGTTTGAGATCTTCATATGTAATTTTTTCTTCTTTTTTTTTTTTTTTATATCAGGCATTGTTTTTGTAACGAGGTAAGAGCTACACTTTGCTTTGTTCGACACAATTCTCATATGCTTCTTCCGCAGTCGATTGCTGACTCGATGAACATACGTGCACTACTTTGACCTCGCTTTGTAAGTTTTCGGGAGATCTAATATTTCTGCATTCACTAAAAGAATGAAGCTCATCAGTCAAAGTAAAAACTTCCATGATGTCGGCGGTTAATTCCTCTCCGAGTTCCTTTCCTGAGGAAACTTTAAAACTTCTCAAGTGTTGCTTCATTGTTGCCAATATTGAACCCAACAAGGTCTTGTCATCTCCGTAGATCTCCGTAGTTTTCTGGACGGCATGTGGGCAGAAAGAACTCTAGTACATTAACAAGATCTCCAGTGTAAGAACTCCGCACGGATATTGCAAAAGATCCAAATAATTGACACTTGTGTGCATGGTGTGCCAATGGATACTCAATCATGCTAAATTTGCTAATGTCACTACAAAAGCACGGTCTATGGGATTGAAGTGCCTTCCAAACAATGCCCTATCCCCGTCTTAGGGGCTGATGAATGCAGATATTATGGAAGCGAACCTTATCGCTGCTATTTGCAGTCATCGTCAAGTTATCATAGCAAATTAAGTGAAAGCTGTTGCTGTTCCCGTTCGGATAGTCACCACTTGCCATGGCATTGCTACTTCTGCATGGGCGCCAGATCTGAACAAGAGGTAATTCGTGTGTATCTTCAAGCATTTTCAACATCTTATCAATTTCATCCATTGCATCATGCAATTGGCCCTCCAAATTCTGATTTTCAAAAAAATTTGCCCAAAATTTACTTTCACTACAACTTACTTTCTCCATAAACTTGCAATTTGTGTCTGAAATCCTTAGATCCACAGCCTATAAGAGAATCAGGAGCTCAAACAAAGTATCCAAAGAATCTGGTAATTTCCGAAAGAAAGGATTCTTGACAAGAAGCATGCAGCAATGTGTAAGCATAAAATTAGCCCTACTAAATGAATAAGTAAATAGGTAATGAATATACCAACCTTCTCCCACCCTTTCCTCCCTCAAGAGGGGCCCTAAGACAATCAAGGTTAGCCTAAAAGGTATACCAACAAATTACTTTGTTAAGTTATCATCTGCTCTAACCCAATGCAACCGATGATGAGCGAAGTGGGACGAAGGACGTTGTCGCCATCACAAGGAGGAGAAGAAGCATGAGGGAAGTCACAAGCGGGGTGAATCTCGTGACCACAAGGCTCATGTAGGGCCTAGAAGAGGATGCTGCTACTGTGCAGGTCCGCATTACAGAAAGGATTGCCCACACAAGGGCAAGATGATTGCGTTCCTCGAGAAGCAGAAAGACAGCAAGGGGGATTCTTTCAGAAGCAACGGGGAGGCACGCATGGGGGCATTGCAGATGGTCAATGCGTTCGTGCAGAAGTCAAAGGAAGAAGTTGTCAAGAGGAAGAAGAGCAAGAAGAGACGTGACATGCTATACACAACGGTGGACGTTGCAGAGAAGAATCAAGAAGCGCTTATGGCTAACGGGGCTACCCACAACTTCATGAGTCCAAGGCTTGCCAAGTGGCCTGGGCTAAAACCAACTAAGGATGGGAGTTGGTTCACGGTGGTGAATGCCGAGGAGCGACCGACGAAGGGAGTCGTAAAAAACGTCAATTTGAGGATCGGCGGATGGACAGAGAAGGCCGACTTCAACATCATCGACATGGATGAGCTTGAAGTGGTGCTTGGGATGGACTTCATGGAGTAGTCGAGCACTATGCTCAATCCATATTGTGGGGTGATGATGATGGCGGGTAAAGAAGACCAACCGGAGTGGATGATCTCGTTGGTGTCCAAGGATGAGGCTGACGCACGTAAGGGGATTATTGTGTTACAGCTGGACAAGGGATCGATGTTATGCTACAGTGAGCGACAGATGGGGCCGAGGACCTACGTAGTTGATATGCTTAAGAAGACAGTCACAACAGAGAAGTTCAAACATTGCTTGAACTTGATTCATCTTCTTTCTTGATGAGTTCAAGGTGGAGTGCATCCCTACCTTTAAAGGGGATGCAAGGTGGAGTACATGAAGAAGGTACTGAAGGCATATTACATTTTCCCTATGGAGTGGTTTGTTAAAACAAGCCAAGGTGGAGATTGTTGATATATGTCTTGTATTTATGTCCCATATTGGTTACTCAAAGAAGGTTACAACTTAGCCCTTAGTATATAAAGACATCTTGTTCCACATTAGTTAGAAAGAGAAGATCACTGATTATCTCTACTATAAGTAACTTGTCTTGTATTTTGTTTAAGGTCAAGAAAGTAGAGTCCTTCTCTGAATAGGCAAACAAGAGAGAAGAGATGAGAGTCTTTCTTTGAGTAGGAAAGAAAGAAAGAAGAGTCCTTCTCTGAGTAGATAAACAAGAGAGAATAGTCCTTCTTTGAGTAGGAAAACTAGTGAGAGAAACACGCGAGGGAGTGTTGTAAATCTGACTTGTGCAAAGTGGATTTGAGTTCTCTCAGTTTTCTTGTGCTCTCTTGTTTGGATATCGTGTTCTATACATATTTATCAAGAGCGATTTCGTAACAGGATCATCTCCAAAAGTTGCCTTTACAGTCCTGTACTATCCAGCGGAGATGTAGTAAAATCACCAACTTGAGCAGCCTCTCCGAGTTCCTTTCCTGAGGAACCCTTAAAAACTTCAAAAGTATTCCATTACTGTTACCAAGAATGAGCCAAATTAACAAGATTTTTGTCATCTCCATTGTTCTCTGGGCTGCAAGAAGGCTGGAGCAGAGAGTGTTGAAAATTAATCACTCTTCCATTATTCTCCAGCAAAAGCATATTGAAGTAATCACATAAAAGTTATGATATTTGATATTTGCGGCAACACAACATACTTGCTTTGCATAGTTGTAGCTTGCATCTGAGGCTCTTAGACCTAACCCAGGGAATTAGAGAGCTCAAGTGAGAAATTTTTGGGAATTTTCAATGTTCGAGATAATTGATAAGAAGTATGAAGTAGAGTTTGCACATTGTAGCTACTGAACCAAGTATACGCTGCTATCAGATGATCACAAACAAGTCAGTCCCTCTATTACTATGTCAGCACACACAACCAAACAGATCAATGTTATCTTTGTTTCTCACTTTCAATATTATATCACCAATAAGACATCCTCTGTGTACCTCTATCGGGCATGGACGAATGTTATTCTCTATGCCACCAAGTGCTAACAGTCCTCTTTCTTTACCCTCCAAAGTGTACACTTCAATCTGATAACGAGGTTCCTTGTTGCCATTGTCATATTCTTTTTCCTCCTAAACTCCATCAAACATCCTGCCAATGTTGGAGTATTGAAGAGAAAATCAAAAGTTGGGCTATGCTGATTTAATTCAGAACCCTTTTATATCGAAATCATGTTCAGTTGTGTGGCCCGTAAAATTGTTGGAGGGGGCCGATGTCTCTTGAAAACTCCAGACTAGCCCTTTGCTAAATGGTCAATAAAATTAAAGCAAAAATTGAAACAGTTGGTCTAATTGCCAAGTTATTTGCCCAGTTTAAGAGTTGAAACAGTTGCTTCGGCTGTTATTAATAACAATGGCATGTCACCATCCAAAACCCTTTAAAGCCAGCAGAGACTTTCTTAAGGATCAAATAAAATTCAAATTTTGTTAGCTGCGCAAACTTTCAACTCAAAACCAATTGTATAGAGAGACGCACATAGTATATATATTGAACTATGATTTACTATTTTCTTAATGTGAGATTTATATCTCCACAGATCTTTTCACACGTGGCATTTTGAGTGGGTCAAACACGTGAATGAATTAAACTAGGTAATATTGGATTTGATTTTGACTTGTCTACTGGTCCCGATCGACTCGGTCTGATACCATCTTAAAGCATCAAACCCAAAATCAATTGATAATGAGGGGAGACGTCCATAAGATTTATAAATGTAATTGAATTGTCAATCAAGGATTTATATTTTAATGTTGTCGTGCTTAAATCTCTGAAGGTTTAGGCAGATGATAAGAAGCGAGTGCAGTATTGTTAAGGTAACGGCTTGAGCGGCTTGAGTCCCAATGAAATAGAGGTAACAAGATCCTTGAAATCCGATTTGAGTCCACGAATAACATAGATATTGGAAACCTCATCATTAGATTGAATTGAAAATTTTGGTGAAATGGTGGCACAAAACCATTCTGTTTGTAACGTTCTGATGGGATAATAAAATTGGAATTGACACGAGCATGTAAACAAAAGAAAGGAGGCTAAGGGGCCGTTTGACAGGGTTTTTTTTTGCTCTTTTTTTTTTCAGTATTAAAAATTGAAAAAAATAGGAGTGTTTGGTAACACATTTTTTTTCAATTTAAAAAGTGACTTTTTAAATTGTAGAGTAAAAAAAAAAGAGGAAAAAGCTCTTTTTGTTTTCACTTAAAATTTTTTTTTTAGACCTCCACCACAACACACCCACCGACGGCAACCACTGCCCGGCAGCCACCTCCGGCCACCACCGCCGCCCGACAGCCACCTCCAGCCGCCGGCAACCACCACCTGCCGGCTGCCACCTCCGGCCACCACCGTCGGCAGCCATTGTCGGCGACTGCCGCGACAACCGGCGGCTGCCTGCCGGCCACCACCACCATCGACCACCGCAAACCATCACAAAAAAAAAGTCAAAATAAAAAGGGTTACCAAACACCAAAAAAAAAAAAACTAAAAAAAAGAGGTTATCAAACACCCACTTGTTTTTGTAAAAAAAAATTTAAGCTGCTCTTTAAAAACTGAAAACCAAAAAAAAAAGTTCTGTCAAACAGACCCTTAGTTATTAACCCAGTTCAAGAGTCCAAACCGTGGGGAAGTAAGTCCGGTTCAAATTTGTTTTGTTTTGCGGGCTAAGGAGTATGCATAGTGGGTAATGGTCAATATATCAAAGCAAAGATTCTTCACTTTTATTTGTTTGTTATGTAAGAGATATGTGTGAAGAAAAGGACTAAATTTAGCCATAAAATACAGTGTTCAGCTAAAGTCAGATCAGAAGACACATTCCTAGAGACTTTGTGCTTGTTTGATTTCTTATAGCCTATAAGAGTGACACTTGCAAAACAACTGCATTTTTCATCATTTTTGTCCCGGCTCAACCTGTCACAGTTTGGACGCAGTACATTACCCGATGAAATTTGTTGAATACCAAGTACTAGATAAAAGTTAAGGAACTTAGATATTGCCCTTTAAATATCTCTTTTAGGAAGAGAATGATAGGAGTATAACTTATTTGTGCAGTTGCTAAAATCAGTCTCTTTCGATGTTCGATTGTGAGCACAACCTTACACACTGATATTCATTTTTATTAAACTCTTTTCATGATCTTGTTTTCCTTTACTTGGCTAACTTGTACGAAACATTGAAAGTGTCTCGAGAAGGTTGGATTTCATCAAGATGTTGCAAGTAATCGACCTATATGCTCAAGAAAAGGAAAGTGGTTGGAAGTACTTGCTTCATCTCTTTGGCTGTCTAAACTCACAAGTTATTGTTAAAAATGGTATGGCACAATACCCACCACCGTTAACAAAAAATAAGAAAGAAGCCCGCATCACCATTTATAAATTCCAGATTCAGCCAAAAGTAACTTTCTTAAGGATAGGATACGATTGAAGTTATGTTAGCGCCAAGTGTAACCTTTCACTTGCTCCGTTTTGAATCCCTCTATTGCACCCTGCATTTCTTATTCCAGTATTTCCAATATACAAAGAATATAGTTGCACTTGTGTTCAAAAATGCAATGGATAGCTAACGAAAACGAATTCACTACAAGAAAAATGCTTTTTAGCGACGGAATTTAGCGATGGAACTTTTTCCGTCGCTAAAAGTCACCTTTGCCGACGGAATTAGGCGATGGAATTAGGTTCCGTCACTAAAAACGCTGGAGGGAAAAAATGCGCGGGAAGGAAAAATAGGCGACGGAAATTTCCGTCGCAAATGATTTAGCGACGGAATTTAGTGACGGATTTCACCGACGGAAGTATTTTCATCGGTAAAGGTATTATTTTATTTTTTTATAAGAGAAAAATATTTTTACTAATTATTGAAAATAGAAAAATAACATATAAAAAACATAAAAAAAACAAAACAAAAGAACATCATCCAAGGGTTTCATCGGCCAAAAGAACAGAACAGGAGAGCGGCGCCACCGTCCCGCTCACCCCCGTCGTCGTTGTGGAGCAACCCTTCGCGCGCGCCTCCGTCACTCCCACTCTGAAGGTTTGTGCGAAGCCTTCTTCCAGTTGATAGAAGTTTTCTGTACGTTTGGGTCACTAACTGTTACGGTTTGATTTTGGTATAATCAAATTAGGGTTCTTATTTCAATACATTTGGGTCTTCAATCTTCCGATCTTCCTCTGAGTCTCATCTTCTTGCCAGGTAATTTCTTCCTCTCACTCTCACATCTCAACTCTTTCTCTAGCTTTAATTCTAAATCTTGTGATAATCCCTTGCGAGTACGTTATTTAAGGTTGTGGTTTGAGGCTTTCGGGTTCGAGTTGGGGTTTTGTGTATGTTCTTGATTCGTTTGTAGTGATCTTGCGGATTTGTTTTTATTGAGTTGGGGTTTTGCGTATGTTCTTGATTCCGTTTCTGATTTTCGGTCTAAATCATACTATACTCCATGTTGTTATTCACTTTTTTTATTATTGCCGTTTCTGGAATCTATATCAACTCAAGAGCTGGCCAAAATTTACAAGAGAAATATTCACACGTACACTTTCTGGGAAAGTTACAAGTATTTGCATAGGCAGTGTTGGATGCAAACTGATTTATAGTTAATGGCAGAAATTGCTTTGAAATTATGTGAGCACAAGCATCGATGAGGTACCTTGAGCATACAACGAGGTTTAATTTAATTTGTAGCCGGCAAGAGTCGTTATCAAACTGGAATAGGTAATCAGAAGTTTAATGTACAAGGAAATCCTAACATATGAACTTTGATCATATAGATCACCACCCTCTACAAGCATTCTTAGGTATGATCTTTGAGTCAAATATTACCTGCTGTAAATGAAATGCAAGATCTCAATGAAATCTGTAGCAACTAAAGGAGGAGGACAAACATCCATTTTCTTTAGTTTTGTCATGTTCATGCATGACAAAACAGTGTCTTGTGGGTCTCCTTATTCAGCTTTGAATTCGGCGAGTCAACCTAATTTCTATCTACTAATAGAAAAGTGGAACAACGCTTGATTTAATCCAATCGAGTTAATCTAATCTCTTCCTCTTAACACACGTCTGTGTAGACAAGAGATCAATGATTAACATACTGTGCTGCACATCTGCACACTAATGGATCATTATTTTCTAGATGTCACCAATGTAGTGTATAATTCTCATTCTGATGCATAGTACCAAATGATAGGTTGCTCCCGGCTGGCTACCCATACACTTTTTGAGCTGAGTTTGCCTACCTAACTTCCAAGGTAGGCAAAAAGGGAGCTAGTGAGCAACTGAGAGGAGTTTCTTAGGTCTGCAATTTGAAGGAGCTTAATGCAGGAAAGTTCAGAAATTGAAGAACCTCCCTTATGGGATCATTCAGGAAGTGAAGAGAATGGTTCATGCTGAAGTACTTGCAGTGGAAGTTCCGAGAAATCAACTCGATTGGGAACTCTGCTCTAGCTGGGGCATATCTTACAGAGTTACAGTAGCTTCATTTCTTATACAAATGTTGTCAAATACTTGCTACCTTTTTCTTTCAGTTTCCCGTTTGGTCTTGTTTCTTATTAGCTCGGGTTATCTGCCTCCTGAGCATTATGCACCTTCGAGAGTTGTCCTTAGCAATATTGCTAAGGACAACTCTCGAAGTAATTGTCTACTTCCTTTGTTACTCAAGATAATAAAAGGAGAGTGAGTAGCACATAGCAGATCATGGGAACCAGATGTGGCAGACAAAGAAACAAAAAGCTAATATACAAACGCATGAGTTGAACACTGAGCATTCAAGTCAGTTGTTATGAAATTGGCTGAACCCTCATTTTAATTGTAGCAGATGACCCCAAACTTGTGAAGCAGTACTGCAGGTCCTTTTCACATGCTAGTAGCACCCAATCACCTTCATCGTTGTGATATTCGATACGGAAACTTATGCCCGTCAAAGGCAGCCTCTCAGTCAGGTTCTCCAATAACTCTGCCATTGTTGATGAAGAAGTAATTCGAAACTTTATGTTGTTGTCTGCATAGGTTGCCTTTATGGTCACTAGTGTTGGTGCTGCGTCCTGCATTCTTCTATTGTCACACGAGGGGTCTTTCCTACTAGATTCCGGGATCTTTTCCTCAATACTTTGAACAGATTCGTTCAAGTTCTTGAGATTAGAGTGAGTAGGCTTAACCTTTTTTCTCTTGCAAGATGGCCATCCAAAGATCTCAACAGATTTACATGAGCGCTTCATTTTAGATCGACTAACTGTAAAATAAAAGTTCCAATAATCTCGCAATCAGAAAAAATAAATCACGTCAAAAAATAGAAAGATGAGAAGACAAGCCACAATACCGCCAAAAATCTCCGCAACATTATCAAGTGTCGTCGTTCCAAAGTATGGTTTGAGAGCTTCATGTGTAATATCCTTTCCTTTTTTTGACATCAGGCACTGATTCTGTAAAGAGGTAAGAGCTATTTTGCTTTGTTCGACACCATTCTCAGATGCTTCTTCCGCAGTCGATTGCTGACTCGACGAATCTACCTGCACTACTTCGACCTTGCTTTGTAAAGTTTTGGGAGATCTAATAGTTCTGCATTCACTAGAAGAATAAAGCTCATCGGTCAAAGTAGGCACTTCTACTGCGCTTTAAATATCTCTTTTAGGAAGAATGATAGGTGTAATATCCCACATCGGTTGTGGGAGAGTTTGTGATTGGCCTTATAAGACCCTGTTTATGAACTCATAAGTACCTACTTGGCTAGCCCTTTTGAGGGAGGCGATGCCATGTGGTGGGGTTGTGGACCGGGTCGTTACAGATGGTATCAGAGCTGACTTTCGAAAGCTCGGGATGGGCTATCCAGTCGGGTTGCCAATGGTTGGGGGAAACGAAGGCAAGCCCCGGTATATCCCACATCAAGAGGATGGTTAGGGCAACGAATGATGAGCCGGGTATATCCCACATTGGCTAGAGAGGAAGATTATGGGCTATGTGTGATCGAGTCTTAGCGAGGACGCTAAGGAATAAGGTGGGGAGATTGTAATATCCCACATCGGTTGTGGGAGAGTTTGCGATTGGTCTTATAACGAATGATGAGCCGGGTATATCCCACATTGGCTAGAGAGGAAGATTATGGGCTATGTGTGATCGAGTCTTAGCTAGGACGCTAAGAAATAAGGTGGGGAGATTGTAATATCCCACATCGGTTGTGGGAGAGTTTGCGATTGGCCTTATAAGACCCTGCCTATGAACTCATAAGTACCTACTTGGCTAGCCCTTTTGAGGGAGGCGATGCCCTGTGGTGGGGCCGTGGACTGGGTCGTTACAGTAGGAGTATAACTTATTTGTGCAATTGCTAAAATCAGTCTCTTTCGATGTTCGATTGTGAGCATATCCTTACACACTGGTATTCATTTTTGTCAAGCTCTTTTCATGATCTTATTTTCCTTTATTTAGCTAAGTTGTTCAAAACTTTAAATGTCTCTAGAAAAAGTTGGATTTCATCAAGATGTTACAAGTAATCGACCTATATGCTCAAGAAAGGGAAAGTGGTTGGAAGTACTTGCTTCATCTTTTTGGCTGCTAAACTCACAAGTTATTGTTAATAATGGCATGGCACAATACCTACCACCATTAACAAAAAAAATAAGAAAGAAGCCCGCATCACCATTTATAAATTCCAAATTCAGCCAAAAGTAACTTTCTTAAGGATAGGATACAATTGAGTTATGTTAGCGCCAAGTGTAACCTTTTGCTTGCTCCGTTTTGAAGCCCTCTATTGCACCCTGCATTTCTTATTCCAGTATTTCCAATATACAAAGAATGTAGTTGCACTTGTGTTCAAAAATGCGATGGATAGTTGACGAAAACGAATTGCTAAGGATGACTCTTGAAGTAATTGTCTACTTCCTTTGTTACTCAAGACAATAAAAAGAGAGTGAGTAGCACATAGCAGATCATGGGAACCAGATGTGGCAGACCAAGAAACAAAAAGCTAATATACAAACGCATGAGTTGAACACTGAGCATTCAAGCCAGTTGATATGAAATTGGCTGAACCTCCATTTTAATTGTAAGAGATGACCCGAGACTTGTGAGGCAGTATTGCATGTCCTTTTCACATGCTAGTAGCACCCAATCACCGTCATCGTCTTGATATTTGATACGGAAATTTCTGCCCGCCGAAGGCAGCCTCTCAATCAGGTTCTCCAATAACTCTGCCATTGTTGATGAAGAAGTAATTTGAAACTTTATGATGTCGTCTGCATAGGTTGCCTTTATGGTCACAAGTGCTGGTGCTGCGTCCTGCATTCTTCTATTGTGACACGAAGGGTCTTTTCTACTAGATTTCGGAATCCTTTCCTCAATACTTTGAACAGATTCGTTCAAGTTCTTGAGATTAGAGTGAGTAGGCTTAACCTTTTTTCTTTTGCAAGATGGCCACCCAGAAAGAGCTATTTTGCTTTGTTCGACACCATTCTCATATGCTTCTTCCGCAGTCGATTGTTGACTCGACGAATCTACCTGCACTACTTCGACCTTGCTTTGTAAGGTTTTGGGAGATCTAATAGTTCTGTATTCACTAGAAGAATGAAGCTCATCGGTCAAAGTAGGCCCTTCTACAATGTCGGCGGTTAATTCCTTTCCGAGTTCCTTTCCTGAGGAAACTTTAAAACTTGTCAAGTGTCGCTTCATTGTTGCCAATATTGAACCCAACAAGGTCTTGTCATCTCTGTATTTTATAGGACGACATTTGGGCAGAAAGAACTCTAGTACATAATCAAGATCTCCGGTGTAAGAACTCCGCACAGATATTGCAAAAGATAAAGTTAATTCACACTCGTGTGCCCGGTGTGCCAATGGATACTCAATAATGCTAAATTTGCCAATGTCACTGCAAAAACACGGTCTTTGGATTCGAAGTGTCTTCCAAACAATCCCATGTCCCCGTCTTAGGGGCTGATTAGTGCACTCCTCATGGAAGACAATAGACTTCTCGTTGAGATCTGTAATCATCCTCAAGTCATAATTGCAAATTAAGTGACAGCTATTGCTGTTCCCGTCCATATGGTCGCCACTTGCCATGGCATTGCTACTTTTGCATGGGGCCCAGAACTGAGCAAGATATAATTCGTGACTATGTTTAAGCTTTTTGAACATCTTACGAATTTCATCCATTGCACGCAATTGGCCTTCCGAATTCTGATTTTCAAAAAAATTCGACCAAAATGTGATATATATATATATATATATATCAAATAACAGAATACTGAAAATCAGTTTAGAAGTATGTATATTACAAATTTTACTTCCACTACGACTTACTTTCTCCATAAACTTGCAATTTGTGTTTGAAACCGTTAGATCCGCACCCTATAAGAGAACGAGGAGCTCAAACAAAGTATCCAAAGAATCTGGTAATTTCCGAAAGAAAACATTCTTAACAAGAAACATGCAACAATGTGTAAGCAGAAAATTAGCCTTGCTATATGACTTGGTAAATAGGTAATGAATATATTAACCTTCTCCCACCCTCAAGAAAGTTCCTAAGACAATCAATGCTCATGAGGCTCTGGAACAAGCCAAAGCTCGACACAATTTGTCCTATTGTCTGATCTCCAAATCTAGCGTTTCTTATTAACTTTTTGTTTTAGTTTAGAACGTAAGGGTGTTAAATAGCCTCATAAGTTCATATTAATGTAAGTTGCATAAGTGAAAATCAGGTTTCCTTAAGAGAATAAACTATCAGCATATTTCCTCTGGGATCCTTAGACTTTACGAATTGCTTTATAGGCCGAGTTATTCGTTTTTTCTTATGCACTCTTTGATATATTTTTAGCCCCTCCCATTCAGGTGGTAAACAAAGTCCCCTAATATTATCTCATGCTTTCACGGGTATTCTTTTCAAAGGGATATCCCTTTTTTTATTCCGTAGTTCAGTGATTGCGGGAGGATGTCCCTGTAGAATTTAGATCTCCAAGCTGTACTGGTGGCTTTTTGACCCAAAAGGAACAATAAAATGAAAAAGAAAAGTAGTGGAGGCGTCAACATGAAAAATTGAGAATTCATGGATTAGGTGAACCTGTAGCTCCGGGACAATAAGCGGAAGCTTGAAAAGGTACAGGTGGCTATGGTTGAGTGAAACGAACTCAAGAACACCAATGCAGCGTCCGCAGGAAGAAGGTTCGAGTAGTGGCAAAGTTACCATCGACTTGACACCGCAATTTACGGCAACATCACGGAGTGGAAACTCGTTGCAAGAGTACCGACTCACATCTGGACTCGACTCGAGCAACTTACGGCTGAACACGCGACCAGGCGGACCACTGCTGGTCCCCTCTCCTTCCTCAACGTTGCATTCAAAACTCTCGCAGTACTTCCTGTACGACCATAGTCCTTCATGCGTTTTAAGAACCCCTCCAAGAACAAAAGGCTGGTGTGAAACTGTAAGGAAACTCCGACTCTCTATCCTTCTGGGAGCCCAAAACTGAATCATAATACTCTCCTTCACCAATTGGAATATCCACCTTAATTTGAAAAGCGCAGTTTTGATTTTCTCTGTGATAACCCAATCGCCGCTAAGTGTTTCAGGTACTGAGCCGAGCAAATCTGTATACGTTATATCAAGGTTAGTTCCATCAGTGCAGCAACATACTCGATCAGTACTCCCTCCATTCCGTTGTTAATTTTTGGTTTAACATTTCTTATGCAGATATTGACTCTCCGGTTATTGTTATTTAGGGTGTGTTTGGATATAGGATTTGAAATGGAGATTTGACTTTGAAAGGATATTTATAAATTATTTGGACAAAATGATAGTTCAAAAAAGAAAATTTTTGAAATTTCGAATTGATTTGAACTAGTTATTTGTCAAATCCACTCTGATAAGTAATTTACAAACCTACAATAACTAATTTCCTATTTTTTAAGAATCTTGTCTCCTACTTTTTTTAACAACATTTTATTTCTTTTCTTCCAAACAAAATATTTTAAAATGATAAAATTTGTAAATCATGGAATTTCGAAACGAGAGAATTTAGAAATACTCAATATTTCAAAATCTCATATCCAAACACACCCTTGTTGAATTTGATCGTAACGTAGGTCTTTGGAAATTAAAAGTCAACCGACGGAGGTAGTATTGACGTTGAGAGTCAGACGGTTTACCGGAGGGGACATCTGTTGGAATTTGCTGATTCTGATCGCCGGCTACTGGTTTGCTCCAGTAACAGTAACAGTTGAATGTTATTTCCTTCCAGCATAGACTCCCTGCTTTTTCCTTTATGTAATCCGGAGGAGGATGTCCTCGGAGTTGGAATAAGCTTGCGCCATCGTCCTCGCGGTTGCCTTCCCCAGACTGTGCCATGGTGCTACCTTGCCGTATCAGTGACATTGGAGATGGTGCCCCATATAAAGGCAGCAGCCGTCTTGCCTTTTTACCCTTCTGACCTTCTCCAAGACCTCTTGCTTAATTTCCCCCTTTTTAAATTGATAGCTTTGGACAATACGAGTAATGTTTAAAGAAATCAATAAAACTCCAAAAAAACAAGGTATCGAACGAATCGTCTCAAAAGCCTAAAAGATATCGCATGTTGTTGCTAGGGTTACGACAGGTATGTTGTAACCCTAGTTACATCCGTCCGATTGAGTTTGGTGGAAAAGAATGGCTCATCCAAGCCCCACCACCATCTGGCCAAAACACCATTGTCGTCCACCATTTGAGCCAAACGCCAGTGCCTTCCAAATCCCCACCACCGCCAACGTCGACAACTTCCACAGTCAGCATCTCCACCATCAGCACTCCTTATTCCACCAAAATCAAACCCTATAATCAACTTCAAAACTAACGCCAACGTGCTATCGCACCAACACCGCCTTCAAAAACCAAAGCTTGAGTTAGTTCCTAACAAAAACTAAAATCAAAATCCTAAACCAAAGCCAGCGCCATCGTGCCACCACCATCTCCAAAACAAAGGGCAAAACCCGGACCTAACTAAAAAAAAAACTCTTCTAGTTGGACATGTGGTGCCAATGCTCAAAGTTTGGCTACAGCAAAGGCTCACTTGAACTATAGGTCGAACTGAACTGACTAAGCCAGTTCAAGTGGTTCAAAATGGTTTATGACTTCAAACCGGTTCATCTGTGTGGTTAATGATAAATATTGTGGCCAATGGGATAGGCATCCAGAGAGAGCCCACCAAAAAGACAAATAGGGAGCCCACCAAGACAGGATTGGAGAAAAAAGAGGTGGCTGGACCAAATTCATTTTGAAGCTAATTTTCAGAGTACTTTTGTTCTTAATATTCTTAAAAACGAATCGGAAAATATAGCAAATCAGCTTAAAACAAAATTTTCTTTTTGTTTTGAAAAGTATAATTTAAGTTCGTAAAAATTTAAAGAAGATAAGCAGGAGGAGTATTTATTTTGGTTGTATTGTAAAAATATGACATACCCATTTCCACTATACAGTAGCAATCTAAAAAAATCTTGCAAACTAATGAATCAAGACTATGGAACTGAAAAACATATAGACGATTCATTTGAAGTCTGATACGTATACGTTGTCTGTGTAAATGGTAAAATGCATTAGGACTTTACATTGAAATTGACATGCCATGTTTATATAGCTGAATACATAGCTAATGCGTATTAACTTACCACAACCTTTTGCACATAGACTACACAGTATGGAATATGAAAAGTGGTAATAGTGACTCAGGCAAAAAATTTGGGCAAGATGGCACGGAACAAGTACACATGAAGAATCTAAATGTAGGATGCCCCTTAATATGTTATCTCAAAGATGCTTTAATGCTAAATAGCATTGAAAAGTGGTTAAAATCTTCATAACAATCTGAATTTAGAAACTTCTGTTATAGAGGGCTAAATATTCAATCTATTGAAAGCCTTACCAACTACCGTTCAAACTTAAGCGCAAGTTCGGCTCTGTTAACACTACGTTGTGCAGCAGCCAGCCCTAAAAAAGTGTCTGCACATCCCCCCTCCCGAAGTTTGCTCTGCCGCCCCTTCCTCCTTCAGCTTCCATGGCTGTGAGGTTGGAAGGGGAGGTCCCCCCTGTTCTCCTTTTCCTTCATCTCATTTGCATATCTTCCTCCCTTTCCTACGGCATCCCACCGTGCCGATTCCCAACGCCCACCATCATCTTCTCCCCCCCTCCGATCTCCACAATCACCTCAGATCGGAACCCCTTCAGCCCCAAAGGTACCCCACCCATTTCGCTACTCTCAAATCTGAGAGTTTCTCTCAGATCCGTCGTTGTCTCCGGATCGCTATTCCAGCGGGTTTGGTTCGAAATCTCTGATGCGGGTCCGAAAAGGTGGGATTGTGGTTTGAAAATACCGGAGCTACTAGATTTGGAGGATGCATATTCCCTTCGAGCTGTGGATCGCTTTGATCTGGCCTTGGGAGGACCCCCCGCCACCATCTATGGTTCCGATGTTGACCGCGGCAGTAATGTAAACTGCCACTCTAAGTGGCACAAGGCTCTAACCTCTGTTTCAATGGGAGCGAGGGATCTGATGCGTGTTCTTGCATCTCCCCGATCTGGCGACCCCTTAATTTGGTACTCCCAAATACGGGTAGCCCTTATGTTTTTTGTTGTTTTCCTCCAAGGCTATGTTGGCCATTTTCGGGACCATCCGTTCGGATGTGATGTCTCTGTCTTTCCAAGAATGCTCATTTGGGTGTTGCCTTTAGTTTGTAATGGTTAAATTTTATTAATGCAACTTGCTTAGAAAAATAAAATAAAAACTTAAGCGCAAGTTGCCAATATTCATGATTTTTTTTTTTTTTTGGTAAACATCGAGAAAGTAGACATACGCTGCTAGGGAAAATAGTGAGCAGAGAATAAATTATTACCCATCAGTGGATGCAAATTTTGCCAATTAGTATCAGGGAGTTCGTCTACACCAAGAATTGCAAAAGGTAGTGCCGAAATCCCCAAATTCTGTTGTTTATTTGCAAAGTTTAATATAGAAAGGTGGAAGAACCATTGGATTAGAAAAGCATGTAAAGAGCTGGGTAGATTAGGAAAAGCACAGAAGTAAAAAAAAAGAAAGAACCATAAAATATTAGGTTTCTTCTTGAGCTTTTACTTTATAAACTTTGGTGGAAATGACAAATTTTAATTGCATGGAATGAAAGGGAGGGCACCATCGTCGGAAGACTGGAAATATACATACATGTACATATGACAAGTGGTTTACTGGCGCAAGCACACCTGCACATGCCCACCCGTGCTTGTGCCAATTTTACTATCAGGTAACTAATTTGATACAAACATATACAAATGCGTGTATATAGATAGGTGTAATTTACGGATCAATGTCCACAGCAAAAAAACTGGTATCTTCTTGCATTTGCTGCTCTTGCGGCTGAACATGATCAATTGAAGGAGGCTCATCTTCTTGCCAGACGATGCAGATGATGTTAGAAGCAGTAATGACTTGTAGAGCTGCATAAAACCAGCGGAAAAACCTCACCAGAAGGTTGAAAATGGAAGCATCCCAGAGAGAGAGGCAGAATATGATACAGAACACAACCCAAAAATGTGATTGTGCCAAAAACACTGAGCATACCGACAAAATAATCAGCAGAAGAGAGAAGTCTCTAGCTTGAAAATGAATGAGTCGATGGGCTGAGACATCGAAATGGAATTTGATCGAGAAGAGCAAGAAAAGGAATATAAAGATGGCAGCTAGGAGGATTGGCTGCAAGTGTAACCTCATTATCGGATTGAATTGGTAACTTTGGAGGATGAAGAAGAGAACTGGTAGTACAAAGAACCTCAGGTCTATGCTACACAACATTTTTATCTGTGGAAATGTTCTTATGGGGTAATGAAACTGGAGTGGAAACAAGAGCAAATATATAGGGGCGAAAGTGAACGGTTGGTCTCGTTGCCATGTTATTTGCCCAGTTCATGAGTTTAAACAGTTGAACCCAGTTAAGTTTGTTTGTGGGCATTGTTGCTGCTAAAAATATGCTCCGCGTACTTTGCGGAACCCGAGCCTGGACCGATGATTTGCAAGACAGAAAACGAGTGACCGCCAGGTGGGGTTCCCAACGGAGAACTCTCTGATGCTTAAGTCAGAACGCAGCTACAGGATAATAACTCTGAAAAAGCATGAAAGACACAATGTGTATCTGTGTGTGTAGTTGTCCCATACTTGGGGGTAGACCCCTTTATATAGGGATAGGAAGAAGAGTCCTATTAGGACTAGGCTGAGGACTAATCCAATCAGGATCGTGTTAGGATCCTCGAGGATCACGTCACGATCTTTAAGGACTCTTTTAGAATCCTGATAAGGTAATCATCAATGTCCCAGTTTGGTATTCCCCAATTATTGGGAGTTATATTTGAGTTATATCATAAGCCCCCCACTTCCTTAGCTAAAATGTTTGGCTAAGGAAGTTTATACCTGGTGTCTCGAGACAAGCGTCAGATTTGTAAGTGATTCTCATCCACTTGTAGGGGTAACAATATTTCTCTCCTCCATGTGCTCCGAGCTAAGCGAGAGCTTAAGCCTTAGAACTTTGCCCAAGTAGGACGTTAGAACCCTAGCTCTCGAGAGCTAAGTCTTAGAATGTCGCTTGAGTAGGCTATTCGGAATCATCTTTAGAAAGACGAATCATGGGATCTCGAGATCCTTTAGAGGCTGTGCCCCATGGTAGCCTCTCTCGGGGGAGGACACAAAGTTGTGCATGCAAGTTGTTGCATGTGCTAAGTGTTTGAATGTCCCCTCGAAGGGTCATCTCTCCTTTAGAGGGTGTTCATTTTGTGCAAGTGTGTGTTCTTGAGCCAGAGCCGACCACATCATGCTTGCGTTTTACTTTGTCGCGAACTCTTATCATCAGCTAAGAGCTGGCAAAGAAGCCTCGCACTCACGTTTGGCTGGGTTTTGAATTGACAAAGAATGGTGAGGGGATGAAGTCCCATAGTCCTTTGTTGTTTCACGGGTTAGAACTGTAGCTAAACCGTTCGGATAGAACTCGAGTTTTATCCTATCACCCTTAGGGCTGTTCGTCCCTCGAGGGTTTGACGGAATTTAAGAATTCTCGTCATACACGCCCTCAGGGGCGGATGGAGCCGGAGCTCATGTAATTACCCTCGAGGGTTTGACGGAATTTAAGAATTCTCGTCATACACGCCCTCGGAGGCGGATGGAGCCGGAGCTCATGTAATTACCCTCGAGGGTTTGACAAAATTTAAGAGTTCTCATCGTACGCGCCCTCGGGGGTTTAACGAAACTTTAGAGTCCTCATTGTTCGCGCCCTCGGGGGTTTAACGAAACTTTAGAGTCCTCGTTGTACGCGCCCTTGGGGGTTTGACGGAACTTAGAATTCTCATCGTATACGCCCTCAGGGTTTTCTTGTCCTTGTTACCGCGGTGCTAAATAAGAAGCCGCGGGTCATGAAGCCCGTAATATGGTCGATGTGGCGAACCTTTCTTTCTGATAAGACATAAGGCATTAAGCATGTATGATCTCATAAAATATAAAGCCCCCCGGCCTTTGAGAAGGTGTGGATATATAAAGACGGCTTTTAAGCCCATATGTTGGGCCCGGTCGCAAGAAGACCTGTACGAGCAAAATAGAAGATCGTAATCCGCCTGCTTGACTAGACAAGCATATAGAGCTAGAGGAAGCAGAGTCTGTCGCAGTTTATCAATATGCTGAGAAGCAACTAGATTCAGTTTGTTGGTCGCATGAGCTTGAGCTTGCAGTTGTACCGGCATATTAGTGATTCTTATTAGCAGAGGCTGACGATATTCTCTGATCCACTGATTGAGGTCACTGTGTGACCGAACATCACGAAATAATAAGAAATGCCGAGTCGGCAAGAAGCTGCAGCAGAAACCCTAGGCGTGACTTCAAGTCACAGGGTGCTGTGAATTTGTTCCTCGCTTTACGAAGCGATTTATACGTCATTGTTGATGCTTATGGGCGCAGTTTAAGCCTTTTTCTTTCTCTTCTATGCACCTTTTCTTCCATTGACAGAAGCATGATTGCCTTTACCGTCGGATAGATCACGTTGCCAACGCCAAGCGAAGGAAGAGAAGCGATGGGTCACTCCGGTTGCTAAAGACCCACCGACCGATGCATCACTGGATGGAGAGCCGATTGGTGAAGGTACGACAGTTGTTTGGCGGTGCCGCTTTCGCCGATCGTGGCGGACGGCGGTGGAGCTTTCCTGTAGCCGCGGTGGCACGGTACCAGAGCTGAAGGGGGACCGATGGTGGCGTGAATTGGAGCTGGTACGGCGATCACATGGTGGTGCCACTGTTGGCTCAGATTTGGATGAGTAGGTGGCCGACGGTGACCGACTGGTTGCGACGGTACTCTTGCGACGCCGCCCCTCAATTGGGCTTCGCCATGGTGAGGCGGCAATGGCCGATTGTGGTGGAGCCGATTCTTTGGACGGCGGTGACCGGGCGGCGTTGCCTTTGTCGTGGTGGCGCCTCGAAGGTTGTGGTGATGGCGGTGCGTCGATGAACGGATCTCAGAGAAAGGGTAGCAATCCCTCGGTATACGTGTCGATGGCCTTTCACCGGTAGTGGGTGGCCTGGCTATGAGCGGGGTCGGCCGGCACCTTGCTGGAGGAGACGTCGCGGTGGCGGCGTTGGGGTCCTGACCCATGGCCGGCGGTGCTGCCGTGGTTCTCTTCATCTTTCTACTTCTTCCTTTTTTTTTTGTTGACGTTGCAGTAGCACTAGCTTCACGGCGACAGCTTTGTTCTAACCCAAAGTCATCTTTTGTTCTTTTTTTTATTGAGACGACAATTGAATCAGTGGCGGCGATTCTGTAGCAGTTTTGACGAATAGTTGCTAACAATTCGCGGTACAACCGTATAGGTTTCTTGAGGTCGAACGGCTAGGTTGGCGGGTCCCACGGATGGCGCCAATCTGTTGCTGCTAAAAATATGCTCCGCGTACTTTGCGGAACCCGAGCCTGGACCGATGACCTGCAAGACAAAAAACGAGTGACCGCCGAGTGGGGTTCCTGGCGGAGAACTCTTTGATGCTTAAGTCAGAGCGCAGCTACATGATAATAACTCTGAAATAGCATGAAAGACACAATGTGTATCTGTGTGTGTAGTTGTCCCATACCTGGAGGTAGACCGCTTTATATAGGGGTAGGAAGAAGAGTCCTATTAGGACTAGGCTAAGGACTAATCCAATCAGGATCGTGTTAGGATTCTCGAGGATCACGTCACGGTCTTTAAGGACTCTTTTAGAATCCTGATAAGGTAATCATCAATCTCCCAGTTTGACTAGGATTGCCGGGTATTCCCCAATTATTGGGAATTATATTTGAATTATATCAGGCATAAAGTTGGAAAGGAAAAAATTTGGCTGCTACTCCGGTTGGAGGAATCTTTCTCCTACCCCCTATATATCGACAATCAATCGTCTCTAAATGTTTCTAGTGACTTTTATTTAGTGACGTTAAAAAAGTGCTGTCAATAATTGTCCCTAAAAGTGTCAGAAAAAAAGTCACTAGAAACATTTAGCGACTATTATTACTATACAAGGGATTGGAGGAAGATTTCTACAACCCGAGTAGGAGTCAAAGTTTGTTCAGTTGGAAAATGTGAGAATGGCTATTAACTAAAAGTAATTTTCTTTGCTTCTATCTATTTGACTAGTTAAACGCTTGTCCCTCCCCCACACGTGAGGAGAATATGACTGAATGAAGACTCAAATGCATCAAATGCAAGATGACCAAGACACCTCTTTTCTTATGGATGGATTCACAAGGGGCAGACGTAGGAAGTGCTTGACATTGACAATGTGAAAATAGCTACAATATTTTATGCAGCAATAATTAATGATCGTTAAATATTTTTAGTGACTAAATAAAAGTAACTGACAAGATTTAGGTAGATGATTCAGGCATATGGTGAGAAGCAAGTTCATTTTTTTTAGGGTAACGGCTTCTTTGCGAATTTAAATAAAGGTAACATGATTCTTGAAATTTGATTTGAGCCCACAAAATTGTTCTGACGGGTTAACGAAATTGGAGTTGACACGAGAAAGAAACGTGGCTATTGGTCTAACTCCCAAGTTATTAACCCAGTTCAAGAGTCCAAACCTTGGAGGAGTTTGTCTTGTCTTGCAGGCATAGGATGTGGGCAAATGTGGGCAATGGTCAAGGAATCAAAGCAAAGAAAACTGGGAGCTTGAAGTTTTCTTGGATCATCTCCATAAGTTGCCTTTACGGTCCTGTACTATCCAGGGAAGATGTAGTAAAATCACCAACTCAAACAGAGAATTCCTCTCCGAGTTCCTTTCCTGAGGAACCCTTAAACTTCAGAAGTATTCCATTACTGTTACCAGTATTGAGCCAAATTAGCAAGATTCTTGACATCTCCATTGTTCTCTGGGCTGCAAGAAGGCTGGAGAAGGGAGTGCTAAAAATTAATCACTTTCTCATTATTGTCCAGCAAAAGCATATTGAAGTAGAGAGTGTTGAAATTACATAAAAGTTGTGATATTTGATATTTGCGGCAACACAACATACTTGCTTTGCATAGTTGTAGCCCGCATCTGAGGATCTAAGACCTAACCCAGGAAATTAGAGAGCTCAGGTGAGAAATTTTTTGAAATTTTCAATGTTCGAGATACTTGATAAGAAGCATGAAATAGAGTGACCAGAACACATTGTAGTTACTGAACCAAGTACATTGTGCTATCAGATGATAAAAAACAAGTCAATCCCTCTGTTACTATATCAGCACACAGCCACGCAGATAAATGTCATCTTTATTTCTCACTTTCAATATTATATCATCAATAAGACATCCTCGATTAGCAAAAGATTAATCTGAAATTGTCAAGAGACATCTGCCCCCTCCAAACAATTTTTTGGGCCACACAATTGAACAGGATATCAGTATAAAAGGGTGCTGAATTAAATCTACAAAGCCCAACTTTGACTTTTTCTTCAATACTCGAGCCAGGAGCCGGTAGCAACATTGGCAGGATGTTTGATGGAGTTTAGGAGGTAAGTGAATATGAAAATGGTAGCAAGGAACCTCGTTATCAAATTGAAGTGTACACTTTGGAGGGTAAAGAAAGAGGACTTTTACCCCTTGGTGGCATAGAGAATAACGTTCGTATGTGCCCAAGTAGAGGTACGCAACTAGTGCGTGCCTCGCCTCCGATGGTAAGCCTGTCTAAAATTCATCAGAAAAAGATTCTTTGGCATATGTTTTCTAGAAACAACAGATCAACTGGTGTAAGTTTGGCTATAGCAAGGCTCACTTGAACTGGAGGTCAATTGTAGTGATTAAGCCAGTTCAAGGGGTTCAAATTGTTTAGGGCTCGAACCGGTTCACTTGTGTGATTAATGATAAACCACATGACCAAGATATGTCAAGTAGTCATACAGACAGAGCCCACCGAAAACAAGGATAGAAATGCAGAGCCCACCAAGAGAATGTGGAGAAAAGGGCTGGCTTAACCAGATTCATCTTGAAGTTAATTTTCAGAATAGTTTGATCTTAACATTCTTAAAAGTGAATTGGAAAATATAGCAAATCAGGTTAAGAAAAGTTTCTATCAGTTTCGAAGACCCTAAGATTATAGAAACTACTCCATATGACGGAAGGAGTACTATATCGTGGTCACTTTAAGAATAATATGGCATACCCCACGGTAGCATTCTTAAGAATTAATCGTATAAACTAATGAATCAAGTGTATGGAATTGAAAAGCATATGCAGCGATCCGTTTGAAGTCCGATAGGTATATATATTCCATGTAAACGTAGGAACAATCTGGTAGTTGATGTTGGCTAGAAATGGAAATTACATTGAAATAAACAGGGCATACCCTGTTTCTTTCGAGGGAATCCTGGCTGGTCACACCAGAGAGGTTAAACCAGTTCAAGGGGTTCATATGGTTTAGAGCTCAAACCATCTTACAAACTAATGAATGAGGATTATGGAACTAAAAAGCATATACAGCAATTCATTTGGAGTCCCATACGTACATACAATTCATGCAAATGGTAAAAACAACTAGTATTTCATGTTGGGTAGAAATGAAAATTACATTGAAATGAACAGAACATGCCATAGCTAACAGGTATATACTTCTCACTCTCAATTGCGTATACACCATTAATTAAACATGGAAAAGTGGTAACTAATTTGATACAATTACATACTCTGGGTATATATAGGTGTAAATTACGGCTCCATATCAATAACAACAGAGCTGGTCTCTTCTTGCATTGGCTCCTCTTGCGGCTGAGCCTCAAGTGAAGGAGGTTCATCTTCTTGTTGGACGATGCAGATGATGTTGTAAGTAGGAATGGCTTGAAGAGCCGGATAAAACCAGCGGAAGAACCTGACAAGAAGGTTGAAGATGGAAGCATCCCAAGGAGAGAGGCAGAAGATGATACCGAACACGACCCAGAAATGTGGTCGTGCCAAGAAGACAGAGCATGCCAACAGAATAGTCAGCAGAAGAGAGAAGTCCCCAGCTTGGAAACGAATGGGTCCATGAGTAGCGACGTCAAAATGGAGTCTGATGGAGAAGAGCAGGAAAAACAATATGAAAATTGCAGCTGCGAGGATTGGTTGCAACTGCAACCTCGTTAACGGAATGAATTGCAAACTATGGAGGATGAAAAAGAGAACCGGTGGAACAAAGAACCTCAAGTCTATGTTCCACAACATTTTTCGGTGTGTGATTGTTCTGATGGGTACTGAAATTGGAGAGGAACAAGAGTATATATAGTTGAGGAGTTCACCCCAGTTGATGGGTACTGAAATTGGAGAGGAAGAAGAGCATATACTGCCAAGTTATTAACCCAGTTTAAGAGTCCACATAGTCTGAGGAGTTCAACCCGGTTCACCTTTGTTTTGGGCATAGGATGTGGGTACATGTGGGCAATGGTCAATAAAATCAAAGCAAATAGTGGAACAGTTGGTCTAATTGCCAAGTTATTTGCCCAGTTTAAGGGTTAAAGCAGTTGAGGAGTTCAAGCCCGGTTCAAATTTGTCTGTAGGCAGAGGCTGGCAATTGTGGGAATGGTGATGATTTTCTTCGGTTCTATGTCTTTAACGCCTATGCCACCACAACCCGTTTTGAGGTGGATGTTGAAAAGTGAGATGCATGTTGACCAAGACACGTACTACCTAATGGATCCACAAGGAGAGGTAAGAAGTGCTTGACTCTGGCAATGTGCAGAGAGGAAGGAAGTGCTCAACACTTCGTCACTTTGGCCGTAATTGATAACAATGGCATGAAACCATCCATCATCCATCATCCTTTAAAGCCAACAGAGAATTTGTTAGCTGCGACAACTTAAAAATTTTGTGTGGAGAGACACACATACTATACATATTGAATTATGTTATGATTTACCATTTTCGGTGTGAGATTTATATCTCAGTAGATCCTCTCGTGCGTGACTTTTTAAGTGGGCCAAACACGACAATGAACCTGATTTTAACTTGTCTATAGGACCTAATCAACCCACGCTCTGGTACAATGAGGGGAGACGTCCATAAGATTTTTTATGTAATTGAATTGTTATTCAGGGATTTATATCTTAATGTTTTGGTGCTTAAATCTCTGAAGGTTTTGGGAGATGATAAGAAGCGAGTGTAATTCTGTGAAGGTAACATTTCTGTACCAATTGAGATAGAGGTTACAAGATCCTTGAAATTCGATTTGAGCCCACAGATAACATAGACATTGAAAACCTCATCATCTAGGGGTAATTGTTTGGATAATGAAATTGGAGTTGACGCGAGCATATACGTAGACAAACGAAAGGAGGCCAAGTTATTAACCCAGTTTAAGAGTCCAAAGCATGGCGGAGTTCTATCCGGTTCAAATTTGTTTGGTTTTGCTGGCATAGGATGTATGCGTAGTGGGCAATGGTCAATGAATCAAAGCAAAGATTCTTCATATTAGTAAAATATATGAAAGAGAGGCGGCATCGCCATTTATAAGCATCAGATTCAGCCAAAAGATACTTTCTTAAGGATCGGATACAGAACAAGTTATGTTACTGCTATTTGTATGTTACTTAAAACTCTAACCTTCCACTTGCTCCGTTTTGGAGCCTTATATTGCACCACACATTGCTTATTTCTATTGTTTCCCATCTTCATAATATACAAAGAATGCAATTGCACTTGTGTTCGGAGATGCAATGTGTAATATCCCAAAATTTTGGATTTTGGTGAAATTAATATTTTATTCAAAAAAATTAGCTTAATTTTTACTCATTTGACGTGAGGGGTACAGATTTGACATTCTAGTACTTTGATTGAGGGGTCAATTTTATTGTTTAATGTTATTGAAACGATTTATGATGGAGTCTTAGTGATGGTGTATAATTGGACTCAGCTTAACCCCCTTTTTCGGCAAATTTAGATAAGTTAGGGGCGTGATCGATATTTTTAAAGATATATTCAGCAAATTCTATTTAGGGTTTAGGTGGCTTAAAAGTATCGTTACTTTTATTTTTGGGCTCATGAGAAGAGAAAGAAGGACAATCGATAGTCTCATTCGCAATAGATTTTTGGCAGCTGAGAGGATTGGTTGCAATTACAACCTTATTATCGGATTAAATGGGAAACTTTGGAGGATGAGGAAGAAATTTGGTGGCACAAAGAGCCTCAGGTCTATGTTCCACAACATTTCTGTGTGTAATTTTGGTCTGAAGGGGTAATGAAATTGGAGTTAACACACAGCATTATATATGCAAACTAAACGTAGCCTGTCTTGAACCCTTTCTCTAGCTAACCCAGTTCAAGAGTTCATACAGTTAAAAAAGATCAATGGGTTTGTTTTCTCTCTCTACCAAAATTCTCTCTGCCAAACTCTCTCTCTCTCTCTCTCTCTCTTTAATTCTCCTGTTGCTTTATGAAATTTCAGTATCTATCCTTCATGAACCCCTTAGCTCACGTAAAAGTCCACATTAAAGTTTAAAGTCATCCAGTCATAGTCAAGTGGGACATCTCCTACCAACCCCCTTCTTTACCCAAATTTGCCTATAAACCCTTCTTCCCTGACCCGGCTTATTAACCCAGTTCAAGAGTTCAAACAGTTAACACGTACAGAGCATTGCTCGAATACTATGCTAGTATTCATTATTGTTGTGCCCCTGCTATAAGTCGGAACAATTGTTCCAGAATCTCCAAGCTATTTGACTGATCGTTAGCATGGAAAAAAGTTGTCAGTGACCTTCGGCACTAAGACTTCATCTTCGGAGGGCAGCTCTCAATTAGGACAGTGATGCGCAGGGCAGGCTTTAATTTACATACTTCCAATCCAATAATTACTTTCTTTTTTGCATTGGTTTCGCTGTAAGTTTAAAACATACGTAGAGGTGGTCCTTTCCGGAAAGTTCTCGGTCCTTTCAAAGCTGGTAGCTGCAGAGAGAACGGATATTCCTGTATGCGGTAGCTCCGTCGTTTCATTTTAAAAGAAAACTAATGCAGCTATTCTCCATATTAGCCAGAATTAGCCACAACATGGATATTCCTGTATGCGGTCCAAGTCTGAGGAAGGGGTAATTGGTGCGTTTCGTGGACAATTTTCCGATTTTTTTTTTTTTTTGGGGTGATGAAATGTCCTTTATTCCAATCAAAGTGTAATTACAACTCAACTGATCATTTCAGTCCTCCAATCAAACATAATTTCTATCTATCTCACTATGACTATACTATTTACATATCCACATAACTATTGAGAATTCTCTCCATGTGTTAAACCATTTTCAGAGTCTTAATCCAGCCCGGAGAAGAGAGTGCTGAAAATTAGTCGGTCTTTCATCATTGTCATACAAAAACATGTTGAAAAATAGTGTTGAAAGTACATAGAAATTGTGCATACTTGACATTTGCGTCAATACAACATACTGGCTTGGCATAGTTGTAGCCATCATCTGAACATCTTAGATCTACCCAGGGGATTAGGGAGCTCAGGTGAGAAGTTTTTGGGAATTTTCGATGTTGTGGATACTTGCTTGACAAGAAGCATGAAATAGACTTTGACGGGAACATTATAACTATTGAACCAAGTACATTATGCTATCTAGATGCTCACAAACAAGTCAGTCCCTCTGTTATTATGCCGGAACACACGGCCAGGCAGATCAATGTCATCTTTGTTTGTCGCTTTCAATATGCATATCACCAATAAGACATCCTCGATTAACAAAGGCTGGTCTGAAGTTATCAAGAGACATCGGCCCTTCCAACCATTTTTCGGGCCACACAACTGAACATGAGTTCGATATAAAAGGGTGCTGAATTAAATCTGCAAAGCCCAAGTTTGATTGTCTCTTCAATACACGAGCCAGGAACTGGCACCAACATTGGCAGGATGTTTGATGGAGTTTAGAAGGAAAATAAATATGAAAACGGCTGCAAGGAACCTCGTTATCAGATTGAAATGTATACTTCGGAGGGTAAAGAAAGAGGACTGTTAGCACTTGGTGGCACTGAGAATGACATTCGTCTGTGCCCAGGTAGAGGTACGCAGCTAGTGCGTGCCTCGGCTGGTAAGCCTGCCTAAAATTCATCAGAAAAAGATTCTTTGCCATATGTTTCTAGAAACAACAGATCGACTGCTGTAAGTTTGGCTATAGCAAGGCTCACTTGAACTGGAGGTCAAACTCTAGCGATTTAGCCAGTTCAAGGGGTTCAAATGGTTTAGGGCTCGAACCGGTTCACTTGTGTGATTAATGATAAACAACATGACCAAGATATGTCAAGTAGTCATACAGAGAGTGCCCACCAACAACAAAGATATAAATGGAGAGCCAACCAAGAGAAATGTGGAGAAAAGGACCGGCTTAACCAGATTCATTTTGAAGTTGTGTTTCAAAATAGTTTTGATCTTAACGTTCTTAAAAGCGAATCGGGAAATATAGCAAATCAGTTTAAGAAAAGTTTCTCCCAGTTTCGAAGACTCTAAGATGATAGAAATTATGGCGGAAGGAGTGCTTTATCTTGCTCATATTAAGAAAAATATGAAATACCCCACCGTATGGTAGCATTCTTACAAATTAATGAATCAACTGTGTGTTTGGCTACAACAAGGCTCCCATGAACAATAGGTCAGACTATAGTGGTAAAGCCAGTTCAAGGGGTTCAAATGGTTTAGAGCTCGAATTATTTGCATATACAATTCAAGGGGTTCCCACTATGCTGTAGCATTCTTAAAGATAGATATTACAAACTAATGAATGAAGATTATGGAACTAAAAAGCATATACAACAATGCATTTGGAGTCCGATACATACATATAATTCAATTCATGTAAATGGTAAAAACATTCTAGTATTTCATCTTGGCTAGAAATGAAAATTACATTGAAATAAACAGAACATGCTATGGTTCTTAGCAAAATCCATAGCTAACAGGTATATGCTTCCCGCTCTCAATTACGTATACACCATTAATTAAACATGGAAAAGTGGTAAGTAATTTGATACAAACACATAATCTGGGAATATATAGGTCTAAATTACGGATCAATATCAATCACAACAGAGCTGGTCCCTTCTTGCATTGGCTCCTCTTGCGGCTGAGTCTCAAGTGAAGGAGGTTCATCTTCTTGTTGGACGATGCAGATGATGTTGCAAGTAGGAATGGCTTGAAGAGTCGGATAAAACCAGCGGAAGAACCTGACAAGAAGGTTGAAGATGGAAGCATCCCATGGAGAGAGGCAGAAGACGATACCGAACACGACCCAGAAATGTGATGGTGCCAAAAACAAAGAGCATGCCAACAGAATAGTCAGCAGAAGAGAGAAGTCTCCAACTTGGAAACGAATGGGTCGATGAGCGGCAACGTCGACATGGAGTCTGATGGAGAAGAGTAGGAAAAGCAATATGGAAATGGCAGCTGCGAGGATCGGTTGCAATGGCAACCTCATTATCGGATTGAATTGGAAACTATGGAGGATGAAGAAGAGAACTGGTGGCACAAAGAATCTCAAGTCTATGTTGCACAACATTTTTCTGTGTGTAGTTGTTCTGATGGGTACTGAAACTGGAGAGGAACAAGAGCTTATATAATAGTGGAGGAGTTCAGCCCGGTTGATGGGGAACTGAAAGTGGAGAGAAACAGGGGCACATACTGCTAAGTTATTAACCCAGTTTAAGGGTCCAAACAGTCTGGGGAGTTCAACCCGGTTCCCATTTGTTTGGGGGCAAAGGATGTGGGCACATGTAGGCAATGGTCAATAAAATCAAAGCAAATAGTTGAAATAGTTGGTCTAATAGCCCAAGTTATTTGCCCAGTTTAAGAGTTCAAACCCGGTTCAAACTTGTTTGTGGGCAGAGGATGGCAAATGCTGGGAAATGCCGACGATTTTTATTTGTTTGTTTATTTAAACGCCTATCCCACCACGACGCGTGTGAGGACTTTATGATGAAAAGTATAATGCATATTGACCAAGACACCTATTACCCAAAGGTTCCACAACTGACTACACAACGATCCACAAGTGCTTGTGCAGAGAGGAGGGAAGTGCCTTCGTCCATTCGGCAGTTTAACAGTAGTTTAACCAGTTTGAGGGGTTCAAACCCGGTTCAAATTTGTTTGTAGGCAAATGCGGGAATGGCGATGATTTTCTTCGGTTCTATTTGTTTGCTTAAACCTGGATGATGAAAAGTAAAAGCATGATGACCAAGACACGTGTTACCTAGTGGATCCACAATTAAAATTTTGTTAGCTGCCAAGACTTTCAAAAACTCAAAACCCATTAAATGCATAGACGCATATGGCATATATACTGAACTATGATTTACTAGTTTTTTCGGTGTGGGATTTATACGCCAACAAATTCCCGCGCGTGACTTTTTTAATGGGCCAAGCTTGGGATGAATTAAACTGGGTGACAGTATATTTTATTTTGATTTGTTTACTGGACTTGATCGACTTGTTCTGATATCATCTTAAATTATTCAACTTAAATTTTATTGACAATGAGGAGAGACGCTCATAAGATTTATATATATCATTGAATTGTTAATCAGGGATTTATATCTTAATGTTGTTGTGCTTAAATCTTGCTAAAGGTTTAGGCCGCCTAATAAGAAGCGGGTGCGATATTGTGAAAGTAATGGCTTCAATGCCAATTGAAATAGAGGTAATCAAATTCTTGAAATCTGGTTTGAGCCCACGAATTATATAGATATTAGAAACAGAGGTAATCAAATTCTTGAAATCTTGAAATAGAGGTAATCAAATTCATCAGAAAATGATTCTTTGGCATATATTTTCTAGAAACAACAGATCAACTGGCGTAAGTTTTGCTATAGCAAGGCTCACTTGAACTGGAGGTTAATTCTAGTGATTAAGCCAGTTCAAGGGGTTCAAATTGTTTAACCAGATTCACATGACCAAGATATGTCAAGTAGTCATACAGAGAAACTCCACCAATAACAAGGATAGAAATGGAGAGCCCACCAAGAGAAATGTGGAGAAAAGGGTTGGATTAACCAGATTTATCTTGAAGTTGATTTTCAGAATAGTTTGATCTTAACATTCTTAAAAGTGAATTGGAAATATAGCAAATCAGGTTAAGAAAAGTTTCCCTCAGTTTCGAAGACCCTAAGATGATAGAAACTACTCCATATGACGGAAGGAGTAGTATATCGTGGTCACATTAAGAAAAAAAATGGCATACCCTACTGTACGGTAGCATTCTTAAGAATGTATCCTACAAACTAATGAATCAAGTGTATGGAACTGAAAAGAATATACAGTATTCAAAGTCCGATAGGTATATAATATATATAATCTATGTAAATGGAGAAACAATCTGGTACTTGATGTTGGCTAGAAGTGGAAATAAACAGGGCATGCCCTGTTTCTTTAGAGGGAATCCTGGCTGGTCACACTAGAGAGGTTAAACCAGTGCAAGGGGTTCATATGGTTTAGAGGTCAAACCATCTTATAAACTAATGAATGAGGATTATGGAACTAAAAAGCATATACTGCGATTCATTTGAAGTCCGATGCGTACAAATAATTCATGGAAATGGTAACAACTAGTATTTCATGTTGGCTAGAAATGAAAATTACATTGAAATAAACAGAACATGCCACAGCTAACAGGTATATACTTCTCACTCTCAATTGCGTATACACCATTCATTAAACATGGAAAAGTGGTAACTAATTTGATACAAATACTTACTCTGGGCATATATAGGTGTAAATTACGGCTCTATATCAATAACAACAGAGCTGGTCTCTTCTTGCATTGGCTCCTCTTGCGGCTGAGCCTCAACGGAAGGAGGTTCATCTTCTTGTTGGACGATGCAGATGATTTTGCATGTAGGAATGACTTGAAGAGCTGCGTAAATCCTACGGAAGAACCTGACAAGAAGGATGAAAATGGAAGCATCACAAAGAGAGAGGCAGAAGATGATAACGAACGCGACCCAGAAATGTGGTTGTGCCAAAAAGACGGAGCATGCCAACAGAATAGTTAGCAGAAGAGAGAAGTCTCCAGCTTGGAAACGAATGGGTCGATGAGCAGCGACGACGTCGAAATGGAGTCTTATGGAGAAGAGCAGGAAAAACAATATGAAAATGGCAGCTGCGAGGATTAGTTGCAATTGCAACCTCATTATCGGATTGATTTGGAAAGTATGGAGGATGAATAAGAGCACTGGTGGCAAAAAGAACCTCAAGTCTATGTTCCACAACATTTCTCTGTGTGTGATTGTTCTGACGGGGTACTGAAATTGGAGAGGAACAAGAGCATATATAGTTGAGGAGTTGAATCCGGTTGATGGATACTGAAATTGGAGAGGAACAGGGGGGGGGGGGGGGGCATAGGATGTGTGTGGGCACATGTGGACAATGGTCAATAAAATCAAAGCAAAATAGTTGAAAGCAGTTGGTCAAATTACCAAGTTATTTGCCCAGTTTAAGAGTAGTTTAACCAATTGAGGGGTTCAAACCCGGTTCAAATTTGTTTGTAGGCAGAGGATGGCAAATGCGGGAATGGCGATGATTTTCTTCGGTTCTATTTGTTTGCTTAAACCTGTTTGCAAAAACTCAAAACCGATTAGATGTAGAGACGCATATGGCATATATACTGAACTATGATTTACTAGTTTTTTCAGTGTGGGATTTATACGCCAACAAAACTCCTCACGCGTGGTTTTTTTAATGGGCCAAGCTTGGGATGAATTAAATTAGGTGACAGTAGATTTTATTTTGACTTGTTTACTGGACTTGATCGACTTGCTCTGATATCATCTTAAATTATCCAACTTAAAATTTGCTGACAATGAGGGGAGACGCTCATAAGATTTATATATATAATTGAACTGTTAATCAGGAATTTATATCGTAATGTTGTTGTGCTAAAATCTTGCTGAAGGTTTAGGCCGATAATAAGAAGCGGGTGCGATATTGTGAAAGTAACGGCTTCAATGCCAATTGAAATAGAGGTAATAAGATCCTTAAAATCCAGTTAGAGCCCACGAATAATATAGATATTAGAAATCTCATCATTGGATTGAATTGGACACTTTGGTGAAATGGTGGAACAAGGAACCTCAGGTATATGTTCCACGAGCATATAAACAGAAGAAAGGAGGCCCAGTTATTAATAACCCAGTTCAAGAGTCCAAACCGCGGGGAAGTTCAGTCGGGTTCAAATTTGTTTTCTTTTGCGGGCTAAGGAAGATTCTTCACTTTTATTCGTTTGTTATATACATGTTAAACTCATATCCCACAAAACGACTGCACTTTACATCGTTTTTGTCTCGGCTCAACTTGTCATAACTTGTACTCAGTACACTACTTGATGAAATTTGTCCAATACCAAATACTAGATAAAAGTTAAGGAGCCTTTAGATACCGCCCTTTAAATATATATCTTCTAGGAAGGGAATTATAAGAGTACAGCTTATACAATTACTAAAATCAACCTCTTTTGATGTTCGATTGTGAGCACATCCTACACTGATATTCATTTTTATTAAGCTATTTTCATGATCTTGTTTTCCTTTACTTGGCTAACTTGTACGAAACTTTGAAAGTCTTTGGAGAAGGTTGGATTTTATCAAGATGTTGTAAGTAATTGGCAAATATGCTCAAGGAAAGAAAAGAGGTAGGAAATGCTTACTCGATCCGTCTCTTCCACTGTATGAATTCACAAGTTATTGTTAACAATGGCACCGCGCCATGGCCACCACTACCAGTATAAAATAAGAAAGAAGGCTGCATCGTCATTTATTAGCACCATATTCAGCTAAAAGATACTTTCTTAAGGATTGGATACATTTCAAGTTGTGTTTCCGCTTACTCCGTTTTGGAGCCCTATTACTTCCGGTACTTCCCATTATCACAATATACAAAGAATGCAATTGAACTTGTGTTCAGAGTGCAATGTGTTCAGAGATGCAATGGATGTGCCATTAATGACATTTGGCGAAAACGAATTGTAAGGACAAAAATTGTTTATTTCCTTAGTTACTCAAAACAATAACAGGAGGGTGAGTAGTACATAGCTGGACATTGGAACCCAAATGTGCAGACCAAGAAACAAAAAGCTAATATGCAAATGCATGAGTCGAACAGTGGGCATTCAAGTCAATTGATCTAACATTGGCTGAACTCATTTTGATTGTAGCAAATGACCCGAGACTCCTGAGGCAGTCAGGTTCTTTTCACATGCAAGTAGCACCCAATCACCTTCATCATCTTGATATTCAATACGTAAACTTTTTACCTTCAAAGGCAGCCTCTCAGTCAGGTGCTCCACCAACTTTGCCCTTCTCGAAGAACAAGGAATTTGAAACCTTATGATGTCATTAGCATAGGTTGCCTTTTTGGTCACAAGTCCTTCTATTGTCACATGAGGGGTCTCTCTTACTGGATTCTAGAATCCCTTCCTCAATACCTTGAACATATTCATTCACATTCTTGAGATTAAAGCGGGTAGGCTTAACCTTATTTCTCTTGCAAGGGGGTCACTCAGAGATCCCAAGAGTTCTACATACAAGCTTTGTTCTAGATCGAGTAAAATGCAAAAGAAAAGTTCCAATAATCTCACATGTAGAAAAATAAATCACGTCGAAAAACCAAAAGATGAGAAGACAAGCCACAATACCGCCAAATATCTGTGCGACATAATCAAATGTCGTCATTCCAAGGTATGGTTTGAGATCCTCATATGAATTTTGTCTTCTTTTTCTGATTTCAGGCATTGTTTTTGTAAAGAGGTAAGAGGTACGTTGCTTTGTTCGACACCATTCCCAGAGGTTTCTTCCTCAGCAATATCTGACTCGACGAATCTACCTGCACTAATTTGACCTCGGTTTGTAAGGCTTCGGGAGATCTAATAGTTTTTTGCATTCACCAGAAGAATGAAGCTTATAAGTCAAAGTAAAAACTTCCACGATGTCGGTGGTTAATTCCTTTCCGAGTTCCTTTCATGAGGAAACTTTAAAGCTTCCCAAGTGTTGCTTCATTATTGCCAATATTGAACCCAACAAGGTCAAGTCATCTCCATAGTTTTCTGGACGGATATGAGCACAAAGAACTCTAGTACATAATCAAGATCTCCGGTGTAAGAACTCCGCACGGATATTGCAAAAGAGCCAGTTAATTGATGCATGTGTACGTGGTGTGCCAATTGATACTCAATCCTACTAAATTTGTTAATGTCACTCTATGGGATCGAAGTGCCTCCCAAACAATCCTCTATCCTCATCTTAGGGGCTGATTAATGCAGACATAATGGAAGGCATACGCATCAGAGCTAGGTGCAGTCATCCTCACATGATTATAGCAAGCTAAGTGATAGCTATTGCCGTTCCCATCCAGATAGTCAGGGTTTCCCATGGCATTGCTACTTCTGCATTGGTCTCAGGTCTGAGCAAGAGGTAATCGGTGTGTACTTTGAAGCATTTCCAACATCTTACAAATTTCATGTCTTGTATGTGATAGGCCTTCCAAATTTTGATTTTCAAATAATTTTGCCCAACATGTGATATATCAAAGTACAGAATACTGAAAATCAATTTAGAAGTATATATATTGGACATCTTACTTCCACTACAACATCTTCCAACATGCAAGACATGTAAATTTGTAAGCTAATTTATGTTGGAAAATTTGTTTTTAACATTCTTAAACGTGAACCGGAAAATAAAGCAAATCAGCTTAAAACAAATATTCTTTTTGTTTTGAATAATATAATTTAAATTCGTAAAAATTTAAAGAAGATTAGATGAAGCAGTATTTATTTTGGTTGTATTGTAAAAATATGACATACCCATTTCCACTATACAGTAGCATTCTAAAAAGTCTTGCAAAATAATGAATCAAGACTATGGAACTGAGAAGCATACAGAGGATTCATTTGAAGTCTGATACGTATACGTTGTCCATGTAAATGGTAAAATGCATTAGGACTTTACATTGAAATTAACAGGACTTGCTCTGTTTATATAGCGGAATCCATAGCTTGTGACACCCTCAACCCAAGTGACATCACCGGGCTGAGTTATCAACCATAATCACTTTCAAAATCCTGTGCTGAATACAGAGCAATTACATCCTCATACTCATACATCATTAATAGACGCTCCAAATTGCGTCCTTACAAAAAATTTCTTACAAACATACATCATATTGCAGCGGAAGACTTTCAAGTCTTTAAACAACATGAAAGTATACAACCTAATATACGACTGTAGTCGTAGGACTCTTATCAACCTATCTCGCAACACATTCTTCATTCCACCATTCCTAGCTGTTCTTACCTCACACAACTGATCCCCTTACTCAACTTTTCTAGCTTGTGTCTTTTTCCTTACTAGAAGGTTCTCCTTGATCAACCTCATAGCCTGCACAATACAACATAAGGAATGAGCGCAAATCGCCCAGTAAAGACAACACGAGGAGTATCGTGTACAAATGATTCAAAAGACTCGGAGGAATAATGATCATCTCAACGATAGCAATAAATCAAGAGTAGTCAATAAATTTCAGCTTCAACATAACTTGTCAAACGATAATTTTTCTTTCGTTAGACTGAGCGGCTTTAAGGCCCAATAGAACAGCATTACTGCCACCTCATCATGGACAAGACTGACTGACCGACAGACAGACTGACTATGCAAGTGAACACTAAAATAAGAAATTGAAAAGATAAACATCAACGAAATACAAGTCATTAAAATCATTAACATCAAAAGAAAATCAAATGCAATGCAACTCAGACACGACAGACTAGACTTGACCAGACATGACAGACTCGACTCGCGCGCCCTACATCCTTTTTGCCAGTGATCATGTTTCACAGGCCAGACATGACAGACTCGACTCGCGCGCCCTACATCCTTTTTGCCAGTGATCATGTTTCACAGGCCATCCTCATCATATTGATGTCCCATTTTACGGGATGTTCATCTCAGTCTCAAATAAATAGAAGAGACACTGTCAACAGGCAGGGAACTCATTTAGAGTGCTTTCCCTAACCACGTTACAGCCAAGCAACATGACTTCATCAACGGGGCGGACTAAGGGAAAGTTTATTCCACCTTATGTCCTCAACAACATAGCTCAACAAGGAATACCGGATCAAAAGATCAACCGGTGTTCAGACTTAACAACAAGAGTTCAACATAACATCATCAACATGGCGGACTTGGGAGAATATTACCGCAAGCCCTCAACAACATTCTTGCATAAGAGGAATGTCGACTACCAATAAATGTCAACATTTCACAACAACACGTAATGACCTCAACAACATCATTATCAACGATAGGGCGGACTCGGGAGAAGATTACCGCAAGCCCTCAACAACATTCTTACATAAGATGAATGTCGACTACCAATAAGTGCCGACATCTCACAACAACACACAACGACCTCAACAACATCATCATCAACGATAAGGCGGACTCGGGAGAAAATTACCGCAAGCCCTCAACAACATTCTTACATAAGATGAATGTCGACTACCAATAAGTGCCGACATCTCACAACAACACACAACGACCTCAACAACATCATCATCAACGACAGGGCGGACTCGGGAGAAGTTTGCCACAAGTCCTCAATAGTGTTCTCAAAGAGAAGAGATATCGACTATCAATAACTGTCAACATCTCACAACAACCACACGATAACCCCTTCACAACGCCATCATCAACTTCAAGTATACTAATCGAATCGAATCATAGCATACTGGGACACCCATCATCATCACTAAATTTTATCAACAGGACGGACTAAGGGAATTATTCTACCCTAAGTCCTCAACAGCACAATTCAAATATACATATAACGGTCACAATGACTACCGGTGACCCATCATAACAACAAGAATTCAACAACACGTCATCAACATGGCATGCTAATCGAACAATGAATTAGCATATCAGAATCGTATTGTCCTTACCTGATTGGCTTATAGCCGAAGCAACTCGCAATCTCTGATCGCAACGAGCTGCATCACCTAGTCAAATAATACTCTGCTCGTTAGAAATCATTCCACATATATGCACTCTCAATTCTACCCCTTCCCATTTAATCATTTATAGCGTCTTACGACAGCTTGTTAATTCGATCCAATAATTGGATCCTTAACCTAGCTTATCAACGCATTAGCAATAGCCACTATCTCATTATTTCAACGTATTATCATCATTCATCACTTCCCACCATTTCAAACGCTGAATTACACGCGTTCCCTAAAATTTGGCGTCAATATGGCAAATTATCAAAATACCCCATGACGATTCACTTCCACTCAAACACCCCAAATCTGCTTCAAAACAACCTCTCAGGTGTTTTACAACTCTTTTCGGACTAAAAAGTCCTTTGAAAAACTTTATCGGAAAAATTACCAAAATACCCCTCTCCGGGCGGCAATTTACCAAAATGCCCCCTTGAGGGTTCCCAGCATCATAAAAATCTCAAAAGTGCTTTAAAACGCTATTTTAAGCCTCCTGAATTCATTCTTGAGCTAAAAAGTATTTTACAGAATTTTCGCCCAAAAATCCCGAACCGGCTTCCGGACCGAGCGCTTAAAAGCCCGTTCGACCAAAAATGGCTAACGACTTCGGAATGACCCGAACTCTTGGGAAATGGAACTTCTCAGCATCATAGAGTCCTCATAAAAGTTTTGCGCAAAATCGCGATCGTTTGATATTTTAAATTTCACTGTAAAGTTCCAAACTTCCCGCATCCGTTCACCCCTTTCTCGACCTCGGAAAAATCTGAAATTTTTCCACAACACAAGTCTCCTAAAAATAGCTAGGGTCTATTTTTTGCACTTTGGCTAAATCTAACCCTAACTATTTTTAAAAATTCGAATTAGAAACTGTTTAACTAATTTCCACCTTTAGTGACAAAAACAGTCACTATTCACATCAACACACACACTAATTCACCTTCACGCACACACACTTATCTTCTTCCTCCTTCAACAGTTACACACCTGGGCACATTTCTCTTCCAATCACACATGAACTTCTCACGAACTCATCTTAGATCACTTACACACATTATAATACACCCAATTCATGCCCTAAACTCATTATTATGCATCAATTTCGCACAATTAAACCAATTGAATTCAAACCCATGAACCAAATTGAAGAACACACACTTAATCACACACCCACGCACACTGAAATCAACCCAATCCAAGACCCTAGTTCGTTTTCTCTTTTCTTGTTGGATTAGGGTCTTATATTCATAATTCCAACAAGAATTCATCCCAAATTCTCCATTTCCAATCAATTCGTACCTACCCGAATATATAGATATATATATATATATATATATATATGGGAGCTGATCCGTTGAGAGCGTGGGCAAAATAGGAGATCTTGCAAACGCGATCTGGCCGTCCATCCTGAAAGATGGACCGCCCAGATCGCGCCTTTTTCAAATACTGTCAGTCGTCCGCGACACTATATCGCGGACAGACTTTTTTACCTTTTTGCCCCTCCGCCCCGTCCGCTAAACTGTGTCGCGGACGGACTTTTTTTTAGTTTTTTTTAAGCCCGTCCGCTACATAATGTAGCGGACAAATTTTTTGACAAAAATGACAGTCTGTTACGTCCGCTACATTATGTAGCGGACGAGTAGACAGAGACTACTCTTTCTTTCCCTTTTTCGGTCCTTTCTCTCACTGCTCACGCATCATTTTCGGTCCTTTCTCTCACTGCTCACGCACCACTTCCGTTGCCTACTTCTGCCGGCCATGCCCCATTTTCCATTTTGATCAACGAAGGCGAAAAGCAGTGTCATAGCTGGGTATGATTTTCCCCTTGCGGACATTGACGTAGGCCTCGCCCTCGACCTTCTCGACCTTGGTGGTCTGGATGAAAAGGTTGGGCTTGTTCCCGGAATGCTTTTTGAGATGAAGAAATGGACACTGCTTTTGAGATGAAAGAAGACTTTGGATGAAAAGGTTTCCCCTTTTCGGCCTTGCTTGAGCTTGGCGCGGATCGAGAATACATCAGTGTGTACCCACTGGCTCGTATGTAGAGGAGACCTGTGATGGGTGGTGGTGTGTGTTGTTCGCCGTCATCGAAGTGCAGCAGCGGGATTAACAGACGAATAAGAGCACCATCCGCGTCGGCGGCTGCGGGTGCCGGGTGCTCGTGGGCGGAGCTGTGGAGGAGGTGTGTGGAGGTGGTGAAGCAGCACAAGACGCGGCTGTACATACTCTGTCGGTGCGTCTCCATGCTCCTCTGCTGGCGCGCCCATGCTATTCGTGACTGATCATCGCAAGTCATATTAGCTCCTTTCTTGTTTGCAAGGTATTAACGTGTACATATCACCTGTAATTACAGCTGCAACAAGTTGCCGGCGGCATCTTGGCCTCGCCGGCCCAGCCCAGGGTGAGGCTGATCTCATAGCTGGGTATGATTTTCCCCTTGCGGACATTGACGTAGGCCTCGCCCTCGACCTTCTCGACCTTGGTGGTCTGGATGAAAAGGTTGGGCTTGTTCCCGGAATGCTTTTTGAGATGAAGAAATGGACACTGCTTTTGAGATGAAAGAAGACTTTGGTAACAGAGCTTGTTGTCTTGTTCCCATATGCTTTCTAAAGAATGCTTTTGTGTCTGCCTACTCCTCCGCTATATAATGTAGCGGAGGAGTCAGGAGGGTATTTTAAAAAAAAAAATCGTCCGCTACATAATGTAGCGGACGTACTTAATAAAAACGTAAAAAAAAGATTTGGACTGTCCGCGACACAGTTTAGCGGACGGGGCGGAGGGGCAAAAAGGTAAAAAAGTCCGTCCGCGATATAGTGTCGCGGACGACTGACAGTATTTGAAAAAGGCGCGATCTGGGCGGTCCATCTTTCAGGATGGACGGCCAGATCGCGTTTGCAAGATCTCCTATTTTGCCCACGCTCTCAACGGATCAGCTCCCTATATATATATATGGATCGTGATCCATTGCTAGCGCTAGCAGGTCCGCTATATAATGTAGCGGACGTAAAAATGCCCCCTTGAGGGTTCCCAGCATCATAAAAATCTCAAAAGTGCTTTAAAACGCTATTTTAAGCCTCCTGAATTCATTCTTGAGCTAAAAAGTATTTTACAGAATTTTCGCCCAAAAATCCCGAACCGGCTTCCGGACCGAGCGCTTAAAAGCCCGTTCGACCAAAAATGGCTAACGACTTCGGAATGACCCGAACTCTTGGGAAATGGAACTTCTCAGCATCATAGAGTCCTCATAAAAGTTTTGCGCAAAATCGCGATCGTTTGATATTTTAAATTTCACTGTAAAGTTCCAAACTTCCCGCATCCGTTCACCCCTTTCTCGACCTCGGAAAAATCTGAAATTTTTCCACGACACAAGTCTCCTAAAAATAGCTAGGGTCTATTTTTTGCACTTTGGCTAAATCTGACCCTAACTATTTTTAAAAATTCGAATTAGAAACTGTTTAACTAATTTCCACCTTTAGTGACAAAAACAGTCACTATTCACATCAACACACACACTAATTCACCTTCACGCACACACACTTATCTTCTTCCTCCTTCAACAGTTACACACCTGGGCACATTTCTCTTCCAATCACACATGAACTTCTCACGAACTCATCTTAGATCACTTACACACATTATAATACACCCAATTCATGCCCTAAACTCATTATTATGCATCATTTCGCACAATTAAACCAATTGAATTCAAACCCATGAACCAAATTGAAGAACACACACTTGAACACACTTAATCACACACCCACGCACACTGAAATCAACCCAATCCAAGACCCTAGTTCGTTTTCTCTTTTCTTGTTGGATTAGGGTCTTATATTCATAATTCCAACAAGAATTCATCCCAAATTCTCCATTTCCAATCAATTCGTACCTACCCGAATATATAGATATATATATATATATATATGGATCGTGATCCATTGCTAGCGCTAGCAGGTCCGCTATATAATGTAGCGGACGTAAATTATCGTCCGCTATATTATATAGCGGACGGCAAAACAGCGCTAGCAACTCTGCTAGCGCTAGCAACGGATCAGCTCCCTATATATATATATATATATATATATATATATATATATATATATATACATACATATATATATATATATATCTATATGTACCATATTCTCAAACGAATTTGATCAATTTCCACACTTTAGGGTTCAAGATCATACCCCGTTGGGGTTCGAATTCAACTTTTCTGCTCTTTCTTTCCTTCCCCTCCTTCTTCTTCCTCCTTTTTCCCTTTCTTTCCTTCTCTTTTTCCTTCCTTCCCGTGGCTGCTACTGTGCACGTTTTCAGCTGTTCTTCACTTCTTCTTATTTCTGTTTTCCTCCCCAAACTTTCCTTTTATATTTTCCTCATTAATCTCCATCCATCAATACTTTATAATTTCCCACCATGACTCAGGTTATGGCAAGCAGGAGGTGGCCATCGTGCATGGCCTGTTTTCCCCAGGTTATGCCACATTTTGCAAAGTTTCAAAATTTGCACTTTGGCCCCTCAAGTTTCTAAAATTGCATTTTGACCCCTCGACTTTGGAAAATTACAATTTGACCCCAAAATCACCCTAACCCTCCATTTAGCTCCCTAATACTTCATTATCATCAAAAGGATGCTACTTAATAAAGATAGCACCCCTTAATTAATCAAACTCGCGGTTAAATAAATCTCCGGTATTTTCTGGGGTATTACATAGCTAATGCGTATTAACTTACCACAATCATTTGTGCATGAACTACACAATATGAAATAAGGAGAAGTGGTAACAGCGACTGAGGCAAAAAATTTGGCAAGGCGGCACCGAACAAAAACACATGAAGAATCTCAATATAGGATGCCCCTTAATATGTTATCTCAAAGATGCTTTACTGCTAAATAGCATTGAAAGTGGTCAAAATTTTCATAACAAGCTGAATTTGGAAAAGCTTAACTTCTGTTATAAAGGGCTAAATATTCAATCTATTGAAAGTCTTATCTACTATTGTTCAAACTCAAGCGCAAGTTGCCAATCTTCATATATATATATATATATATATATATATATATATATATATATATATATATATATATATATATATATATATATATATATATATATTGGCTAAAACCCATACTTGGTATCTAGTTGATCTTCTTCCTGGAAAAATAGCCGTTGGATGCAAATGGGTCTATAAAATTAAGACTCGCTCTGATGGCTCTATTGAGCGTCATGAGGCCCGTTTGGTAGCAAAGGATTTCATACAGGAATATGGTATTGACTACGAAGAAACATTTGCTCCTGTAGCTCGCCTTACCTCTGTTCGTAGTTTACTTGCAGTTGCTGCTGTTCGCAAGTGGCCTTTATTTAAGATGGATGTCAAGAATGCATTTCTTAATGGTGATCTCATCGAGGATGTCTATATGCCGCCTCCTCCAGGATACTCTTATCCTCCGAACAAAGTTTGTCGGCTTCATCGTGCAATATATGGTCTCAAACAAGCTCCTCGTGCCTGGTTTGCTAAGTTCAATTTCACTTTACAGCAATTTGGTTTTGCATCAAGTGCATATGATTCTGCACTCTTTATTAGAAAAAATGCCCAAAGAATCATACTTGTGCTTCTCTATGTGGATGATATGATTATCACAGGCAGTGATCTTAATGGCATTTCTATTCTTAAGCAAGATCTTAATCTCCATTTTGAGATGAAAGATCTTGGTACACTCAGTTACTTTCTTGGACTTGAAGTTTTCACTGCCTCTGACGGATACTATCTTTCTCAAGCCAAATATGCTTCTGATCTTATTTCTCGTGCTAGTTTAACTAATAGCAAAACCGCCTCTACTCCTCTTGAGCCTAATGTGACGTTTACTCCTCTTGATGGTACACCTCTTCGTGATCCTACTTTGTATCGTACTTTGGTTGGCAGTCTTGTGTACTTGACTGTCACTCGCCCTAATATTGCATATGTTGTGCACTTGGTTAGTCACTTTCTCTCTGCTCCACGTACGACTCATTTTGCCGCAGTCCTTCATATTCTTCGATACATCAAGGGTACCTTATTTCATGGATTACATTTTTCATCTCATTCCTCTCTTGAGCTACATGCATATTCTGATGCTGATTGGGCTAGGGATCTTACCGATCGACGTTCTACTACTGGTTTGTGCTTCTTTCTTGGTACCTCTCTTATTTTTTGGACAAGCAAGAAACAGACCCTCACAGCACGTTCTAGTACGGAAGCTGAATACCGAGCACTGGCTGATACAACTCAGGAGTTTTTATGGTTGCGTTGGTTACTTGAGGACATGGGAGTTACACATTCTGCTGCTACACCTTTATATTGTGATAATCGAAGTGCCATTGAGATTGCTCACAATGATGTGTGATGCCAAGGAAAGTGGGTTCGTACATACGTGGAGATGCCACAAGGAATGCAGTCCGAGTCAGATACCAAGTATGTTGATGTGAGACACAGCAAGGGTGGAACAAGGGCAGAGACCAAAGGCTTCCCAGACAAAACTTGAGGGTGGCAGTGCAGCGAGGGCGATAACGCATGATGAATACACGGCGACAGTCACAGTCCGATGCTTAGGTCCAGAGTCAGGGTCCTGTATGTTTCTCTCTCTAAGATTCTAGAGTGAGAAAGTGAAAATGTTCTAAAAATGTCCAACCGTCAATGTTCCGTCCCAAATGAATTCTCAAAACCTCTATTTATAGAGATTGAGACGATGATGTCATTAACCGACGCGTGGCGCCCCCCGGGAGTGACACGTCACCGGGGGGTCCCCAGGTGCCAGTGCTCCACTGACTGTCGGATCGCATATTCACCCTGCCTACCCCGCACAGTGTCGCTCTGTCTGTTTGGAAAGACTGGCTCCCACAACGTCGGTGTGTCCAGAGACCCCTTGATCTAGCCATCAATCCAAGCCCTTGCAGAGTCCCACAGGCCTGACAGCGGTGGGGGAGACCCGACACCCAACTGCCAGGTGAACTAGGTGTGATGCCCTTCAAAGACCTGCTCCCGTCTCGGAATGACCCGGGGGTCATAGTCCCTAGGGGTGCCGACGTAAGCCCCCAGTGCCGGAGCACGTAGGCCAGTCACGCAGGCACCCTGACGGAGATAGTGTCCCGGAGGAGTCGCCTATTCCACAGGCCGAGGTAGCATCCCGGAGGAGCCGTCTACCTGGCAGAAAGAGAGTCTTCATGCCAGAGCACTTTGAGCTCTCTGGCAGAGATAGTGTCCCGGAGGAGTCGCCTATCCCCGCGGGTGAGTCCTTGTGCCGGAGCACTCGGAGCATGTCAAGGTAGCATCCCGGAGGAGCCGTCTACCCGACTGGCCGAGGTAGCATCCCGGAGGAGCCGTCTACCTGGCAGAAGGGGAGTTGAAAAACTCTCTGGCGGAGATAGTGTCCCGGAGGAGTCGCCTATCCCCGCGGGTGAGTCCTTGTGCCGGAGCACTCGGAGCGCGTCAAGGTAGCATCCCGGAGGAACCGTCTACCCGACTGGCCGAGGTAGCATCCCGGATGAGCCATCTACCTGGCGGAAGGGGAGTTGAAGAGCTCCCTGGCGGAGATAATGTCCGGAGGAGTCGCCTATCCCCGCGGGTGAGTCCTTGTGCCGGAGCACTCGGAGCGCGTCAAGGTAGCATCCTGGAGGAGCCGTCTACCTGTCAGAAGGGGAGTTGAAGAGCTCCCTGGCGGTGATAGTGTCCCGGAGGAGTCGCCTATCCCCGCGGGTGATGTACACTCCGGAGAATGGGTCGAAGTATGTTCCACGACCAAGGCAAGGTGCGCAGGGTGTGGTGAATGAGTCTGGTGCCCGGGGGCATGTAACATGATTGTGGCGTATGGGCGCGATGAAGTGAGTAAGGTGCCGGGGGCATGTCTGTGTTAGTGGCACGGCGCATGGGTGCGACGGAGTGCGTATGGTGCCGGGGGCATGGTAGTGTGACAGAGAGCCTGGGGGCATGGCTGTATCAGCAGCGCGGCGCACGGGTGCGACGGAGCATTGAAGTGCGGCGCCCGGACGCAGGCGACGGGGGTCGCGGAGTTGTGTGCGGGCGACGGGGTCGCAGAGTTGTGTGCGGGCGACAGAGGGTCGCGGAGTTGTGTCCGGGCGACGGGGTCGCGGAGTTGTGTCTGGTCCCTTGAAGAGAAGCGAATGTGTTACGTATGGAGAGCAAAGGCTAACCCATAGGGGAAGTCCAAGGCCAACCCTTAGGGGTAGGCCAAGGCCAACGCCAAGGGAAGGCTGAGGCCGACCCCCAAGGAGAGGTCAAGGCCGAGGCCGACCCCAAGGGGAAGGCCAAAGCCAACTTCCTGGCAAGTGCCATGGTGCGCCGATGGGCGAAGTGCGACGGTCGAAGCGTGATGTGGCGTCGCACAAGGATAAGTTTCTTAGTGACGAAGTCACGTCACGAAAGTGAGAAGTGCACGTGACTTGAGCGTGCGTGGTTTGACCGGTTGCGAGCGTTGAAAATGTCTGTTGCTTGTGCGGACGTGTCATGCAAAATGGGACCACATTGGGCCTTTGGGTGCGACCAGGATAGGTTGGGAACAATGTGTTTCATGAGCGCACCAAACACATTGAGATTGATTATCATTTTGTACGACAGCATGTTGTTCGTGGCACTATTTGCTTGCATTCGGTCACTTCTCACAATCAAACGGCAGATATTTTTATCAAATCACATCCTCCAGGGCGACTTCAAGAGTTAGTTTCCAAACTCCAGTTGATTCGTTCTCTCCCACCTTGAGTTTGAGGGGGGGGGGGGTTAAGATTATTTGTAAGATTGTATATTGTTGAGGGGTTATATTGTTATTTTTCTCTAATCTAGAATATTCGGATACTACATCCATGCCTTATGTTGTATACATGTAATATATCTTCTCTTCTAACATAGATGATGTCGGAAGCAGGAATGGCTTGAAGAGCTGCATGAAACAAGCGGAAAAACCTGACAAGAAGTTTGAGAACGGAAGCTTCCCAAGGAGAGAGACAGAAGATGATAGCGAACACGACCCAGTAATGTGATTATGCCAAAAACACTGAGCATGCCAACGAAATAGCCAACAGAAGAGAGAAGTCTCCAGCTCAGAAACGAACGGGTGGATGAGCAGTGACGTTGAAATGGAGTCTGATAGAGAAGAGCAGGAAAAGTAATACGAAAATGGCAGCTGCAAGGATTGGTTGCAATTGCAATCTCATTATCGGATTGAATGGGAAACTCTAGAGGATGAAGAGGAAAATTGGGGGCACAAAGAGCCTCAGGTCTATGTTCCACAACATTTCTGTGGGTAATTTTGGTCTGAAGGGGTAATGAATTGGTCTGAAGGGGTAATGAAATTGGAGTTAACACAGAGCATTATATAGGCAACTAAAGGTTGCCAACTTATTAACCCAGTTCAAGAGCAATGGGTTCGTTTTCGCTTAACGTATCACACAAATTCAGCCAAGGATAGTGCAGCTTAAATCTTGGCTAAGCTCTAGGATCTTGACAGCCCAGAATCATGACCTCCATGATCTATTACCTTTCCTCTTGTACAAGCTTAAGTTTTGGGCTTAGTTCTAGCATTGTCATATGTATAGCTTAATTTTAGGCTTTACTTTTGTTCTTTGGTGTATATAAATACAGCTACATGTAAATGACAAAGAGATATCCCCGAAATCAATACCATTTTAACATGGTATCAGAGCCTACAAACCCATCCAATCTTCTCAAACCCAAACAACCAATTTCTTTCAGGCATTTCAGCAAACACCTAGCCTACCCTCTAATTTCCTGATCCAATATATTGTTCCGTGGAAGCCACAAACCCATCCCATCTAATCTGACCATATATTCATGGCTTCTTTCACAAACCCAGTCACCTCTGATCCAACCTCCCCATATTATCTTCACAACTCTGATCAACCAGGTACACCACTAGTTACCCAACTGCTCAACGGTGACAATTATCCTACGTGGAGTCGAGCTGTGATTATGGCCCTCGAAGCAAAAAATAAGCTTGGTTTCATTGACAAAACCATCAAAAAAACCCGCTGCCGACTCTGCTGAACTCTCCTCTTGGTCACGCTGCAACTCCATGGTCACTTCTTGGCTTATTCACTCCACAATTCCTGCTATTGCCAATAGCATTCTTTGGACAACTATTGCTAGTGACGTATGGGTTGATCTTCATGATCGATTTTCTCAAAAAAATGCTCCCCGCATCTTTGAGATACGGCGAGCCATCTCCAACAATGCGCAAAATACAGATTCAGTTTCTACATATTATACCACCCTCAAGGCCTACAGTGACGAACTCTCTTCGTACCGAACACCACCCACTTGCACATGTGGTGCCATGAAAACCCACACTGATTTTCTTGAGAGCGATGCTTTCACGAATTTTTTACAAGGACTTAATGAGTCATATGCCTCTGTACGAAGTCAAATTCTACTGATGGATCCCCTTCCATCCATGGCAAAAGCCTATTCCTTGATCTTACAAGAAGAGAGACAACGCTCACTTCACGATTCTCGACAAATTTTACCTTCTCCAGCAGCGATGGCTACAACTCACAAGCCACCAAATTCTTCTTCTCGTCCAACTGCTCGGCAAGACAACATTAACCGTCCTCGCTACCACTGTAACTACTGCGACATGGATGGTCATTCAGATAGTCGCTGCTTCAAACAACATGGCTATCCCCCTCGGACTAATGATAATGGCTCAAACCGTGGTAGCCGATCCCATTATCAATCAGTAACTCGTGGTCCTACACGACAAGCATCTCGCGGTTCAGCTCCTATTTTTGGGAATCCCTCTCAGTCTAATGTTGTGGCTTATGACGAACCCACATCAAGCGTTAATGCTCCATCACTCACTGCTGATCAAATCCAGCAACTTCTGATGTTGCTCCCTACTGGTAATCCACATCCATTAGCTAATGTTGCAGGTACATCATTTTCCTTCTCTACCTCATCTACTCACCCATTATGGATTATCGATACTGGAGCCACTGATCATATGGTTTCAGATATCACATTTTTTTTCTCTCGTACACCATCGTCTTCATTTATTCGTTTACCTAATGGGTCTCATGTTCCTGTCACTGGAATTGGTAGTGTCCCTTTATTCCCCAACCTCACTCTTCCTGATGTTCTACATGTTCCTTCATTCCACTTCAATTTGTTGTCTATTAGTAAATTAACCGCTCAATCTCCTTACATTGTCACTTTTTTTCATGACTCTTGTACTTTTCAGGACCCACAGACGAATATGATTTTGGCAACGGGTAAACGGCGCGGTGGTCTTTACTTCTTGGACTTATCTCCATCTATGGCATCTACAACGCTTCCTGGCTCACACTTCGATCTATGGCATTGGCGTTTTGGTCATCCCGCTTTTTCTCTCTCCCCCAAACTCACAGCATTAGATAGTACTATTTCCATTTCAAATAAATGTACTTGCACTGTATGCCCAGTTGCCAAACAAACTCGATTACCTTTTCCAACTAGTACGATTCGTACAAAGTTCTGTTTTGAGTTAATTCATATTGACATTTGGGGCCCTTACCGCACAGCCTCTTTATCTGGTGCACATTATTTTCTCACTATTGTTGATGATTTTTCTCGTAGCACATGGGTTTATTTATTGAACCATAAAACTGAAGCCAATAGTCTAATCCGTTATTTTTTCACTATGGCCAAAACCCAATTTGACGCTTCCATTTGCCAAGTTCGCTCAGATAATGCTTGTGAATTTTTTTAACAAAGATACTTATCAATTCTTCCATTCTTTAGGTGTCAATCAACAATCTAGTTGTGTTTTTACTCCTCAACAAAATGGTGTTGTGGAGCGTAAACATCGTCACCTCCTAAACATTGCTCGAGCATTACGATTCCAAGCTAACTTACCATTACAATTTTGGGGAGAATGTGTCCTTACTGCAGCCTACCTTATAAATCGTCTACCATCTCCTATCCTAAAATATAAAACCCCTCATGAAATTCTTTTCCAAAAACAACCTAATGTATCACATCTTAAAGTTTTTGGTTGTCTTTGTTTTGCTCGTAACACTAATATTTCCCACAAATTTGACAAACGTGCTTCTCCTGCCATTTTTGTGGGATATCCCTATGGTCAAAAAGGTTTTAAAGTCTATGACTTATTCACCAAGACCATTTATGTTACGCGTGACATTGTCTTTCATGAGACCATTTTTCCTTACCATATCCATCATTCTCCCACCCTTTCTTCTTCTTCCGTTTTTCCTTTACCTCCAGCTGAAACAGAGTCACCTTCTCCCAGACCCACCTCTCCTATTCTTAACCAACTACCTGTTACACCTTCTTCTCTTTCCCCACCTAGTGATACACATTCCACTCCTATGTCTCCTGCTCCTAATGACCCTGTTATATCCATTGGTAGACCTCTTCGAACTCATAAACCACCAAGTTATCTCAAAGATTACCATGTGTCTATTGCCCGTTCTAATTCATCTTCGTCTACTAGACAAGGTACATGTCATCCTCTTGCTTTTTCCTTGAGCTATCATCGTTTTTCTTTACCTCATAAAGCTTTTCTTACTGCCTTAACTGTTACTAATGAGCCAACTAGTTTCCACCAGGCCATGAAATTTCAGGAATGGCGAGATGCAATGCAATCCGAAATTGTTGCCTTGACCAAAAACAAAACTTGGTCACTTGTTCCTCTACCTCCTGGTAAGACAGCCATTGGGTCTAAATGGGTTTTCAAGATTAAACGTCGAGCTGATGGATCTATTGAACGCTACAAGGCTCGTCTTGTTGCTAAAGGCTACACACAAATTGAGGGAATTGATTACCATGACACCTTTGCACCTGTTGCCAAACATGTCACTATTCGTGTTCTTCTCACTATTGCTGTTGCACGTCATTGGCCAATTCATCAGTTGGATGTCCATAATGCTTTCTTACATGGAGACCTTGCTGAAGATGTATACATGACTCCACCACCTGGTTATCGACGCAAAGGGGATCATCTTGTTTGCAAGCTCCAAAAGTCCCTCTACGGTCTCAAACAGGCTCCTCGCAATTGGTTTTCTAAATTTTCTAATGCTCTCCTGAGCCTTGGCTTCATCCAGTCAAAAGCTGACTACTCTTTATTTATTCTTCGTCAACAAGGTGCTTTAGTTTTTGTTCTTGTTTACGTTGATGACATTCTTATAACAGGTTCAAATGTCACTTTACTTCAATCTATCAAAGCTCGTCTTTGCGGCCAATTTCATACAAAGGACTTAGGTTCTTTGAAATATTTCTTGGGCATCGAAGTTGCACGCTCATCTCGTGGTCTATATCTCTGTCAACACAAGTATACCCTCGACATCCTTGATGACTGTGGCCTCACTGGTGCTCGCCCATCCGAGTTTCCCATGGAACAAAACTTAAAACTTTCAAATTCAACAGGAGCCATACTCTCTGATCCATCTCCGTATAGAAGACTGGTTGGTCGCCTAATCTACCTTACTGTCACTCGTCCTGATATTGTTCACACTGTCAATATATTAAGTCAGTTCATGCATTAACCTCAGCAACCTCATCTTGATGCTGCCCATCGTTTAATACACTATTTGAAAGGTTCTCCCGGCCAAGGCATTTTTCTTCATAGCCAGTCTGATCTTGCATTAAAAGCCTTTTGTGACTCTGACTGGGCAAGCTGCCCCATGACTCGACGTTCCACAACAGGATATTGCATTTTCCTTGGTTCGAGTCCCATTTCTTGGAAGACAAAGAAGCAAACAACTGTTTCACGATCATCTGCTGAAGCTGAATATCGTTCTATGGCTGTTGCAACATGTGAACTTACATGGCTTTCATTTCTCTTACGAGATCTTGGCATGCCTTTGACAACTCCAGTACCCCTTTATTGTGATAATCAAGCTGCTCTACACATTGCTGCCAACCCTGTTTTTCATGAACGTACTAAACATATTGAGATCGATTGCCATGTCGTTCGTGAAAAATTGCTCAAGGGTTTGATCCGCACCATTAAAATTTCTTCTCATGATCAACTTGCTGATTTGTTTACAAAGTCTCTTGGTCGTGATCAATTTCAGTATTTAAAATCCAAGTTGGGCATTTGTGATCTTCATGATCCAACTTGATGGGGAGTCTTAACGTATCACACAAATTCAGCCAAGGATAGTGCAGCTTAAATCTTGGCTAAGCTCTAGGATCTTGACAGCCCAGAATCATGACCTCCATGATCTATTACCTTTCCTCTTGTACAAGCTTAAGTTTTGGGCTTAGTTCTAGCATTGTCATATGTATAGCTTAATTTTAGGCTTTACTTTTGTTCTTTGGTGTATATAAATACAGCTACATGTAAATGACAAAGAGATATCCCAGAAATCAATACCATTTTAACTCTCTACTAAAATTCTCTCTGCCAAATTCTCTCTCTCTCTTAAATTCTCCTGTTGCTTTATGAAATTTCAGTATCTATCCTTCATGAACCCCTTAGCTCACGTAAAAGTCCACATTAAAGTTTAAAGTCATCCAATCATAGTCAAGTGGGGAAACCCCCTTCTTTTCCCAAATTTGCCTATAAACCCTTCTTCCCTGACCCGGCTCATTAACCCAGTTCAAGAGTTCAAACAGTTAACACGTACAGAGCATTGCTTAGATACTGTGCTAGTATTCATTATTGTTGTGTCCCTGCTATAAGTCGGAACAATTGTTCCAGAATCTCCAAGCTATTTGAGTGATCGTTAGCATGGAAAAAATTTGTTGAATCTTGAAGAGTGTTCTGTCAGTGACATTCGGCACTAAGACTTCATCTTCGGAGGGCAGCTCTTAAGGACAGTGATGCGCAGGGCAGGCTTTAATTTACATACTTCCAATCCAATAATTACTTTCTTTTTTGCTTTGGTTTCGCTGTCGGTTTAAAACATACGTAGAGGTGGTGCATTTCCGAAAAGGTCTCGGTCCTTTCAAAGCTGGTAGCTGCAGAGAGAACGGAACCGTATGTGATCATAGCTCCGTCATTTCATTTTAAAAGAAAACTAATGCAGCTATTCTCCAGATTAGCCAGCATTAGCCACAACATGGATATTCCTGCATGCCGTCCAAGTCTGAGCAAGGGGTAATTGGTGCGTTTCATGGACCATTTTCAGAATCTTAATCCAGCCCGGAGAAGACAGTGTTGAAGATTAGTTTTCATCATTGTTCAGCAAAAACATGTTGAAAAACAATGTTGAAGTACATAGAAATTGTGCTACTTGGACATTTACGTCAATACAACATACTGGCTTGGCATAGTTGCAGCCAGCATCTGAACATCTTAGACCGACCCAGGGGATTAGGGAGCTCAGGTGAGAAGTTTTTGGGAATTTTCGATGTTGGAGATACTTGCTTGACAAGAAGCATGAAGTAGATTTTGACAAGAACATTATAACTATTGAACCAAATACGTTATGCTATCCAGATGCTCACAAACAAGTCAATCCCTCTGTTATTATGCCCAAACACACGATCAGGCAGATCAATGTCATCCTTGTTTCTCGCTTTCAATATGTACATCACCATTAAGACATCCTCCATTAGCAAAAGGCTAGTCTGAAGTTGTCAAGAAACATCAGCCCCCTCCAACAATTTTTCGGGCCACACAACTGAACAGGATTTAGATATCAAAGGGTGCTGAATTAAATCTGCAAAGCCCAACTTTGATCTTCTCTCCAATACTCGAGCCAGGAACCGGCAGCAACATTGGCAAGATGTTTCGTGGAGTTTAGGAAGACGATAAATATGAAAATGGCAGCAAGGAACCTCGTTATCAGATCGAAGTGTACGCTTTGGAGGGTAAAGAAAGAGGACTGTTAGCACTTGGTGGCACAGAGAATTATATTCGTCTGTGCCCAAGTAGAGGTACGCAGCTAGTGCATGCCTAAGCCTGTCTAAAATTCATCAGAAAGAGAATCTTTGCCATATGCTTTCTAGAAGCAACAGATCAACTGCTGCAAGTTTGGCTATGGCAAGGCTCACTTGAACTGGAGGTCAAACTCCAGTGATTAAACCAGTTCAAGGGGTTCAAATTGTTTAAGGCTCGAACCGGTTCACTTGGCTGATTAATGATAAACCACATGACCAAGATATGTCAAGTAGTCATGCAAAGAGAGCCCACCACCAACAAAGATATAAATGGAGAGCCGACCAAGAGAAGTGTGGAGAAAAGGGCTGGCTTAACCAGATTCATCCATAAGTTGATTTTCAAAAAAGTTCTGATCTTGATATCCTTAAAAGAGAATCGGAAAATATAGCAAATCAGGCAAAGAAAAGTTTTCGAAGACTCTAAGATTATAGAAATTATGAGGGAAGGAGTACTTTATCTTGGTCATCTTAAGGAAAATATGAAATACCTCACTATAAGGTAGCTTTCTTACAAACTAATGAATCAACTGTGTGGAACTGAAAAAAATATACAGCAATTGGTTTGAAGTTTCATAGGTATATATAACTTCATGTAAATGGTGAAACAATCTAGTACTTGATGTTGGCTAAAATTGGAAATTACATTGAAAGACAGGGCATGCCCTGTTTCTTTAGTAGAATAAATAGCATTGCTGTAAGTTTGGCTACAGCAAGGCTCCCATTAACAATAGGTCAGACTAGAGTGGTTAAGCCGGTTCAAGGGGTTCAAATGGTTTAGAGCTCGAACCATTTGGATATACAGTTCAAGGGGTTCCAACTATGCTGTAGCGTTCTTAAAGATAGATCTTACAAACTAATGAATGAAGATTATGGAACTAAAAAGCATATACAGCAATGCATTTGGAGTCCGATACATACATATAATTCATGTAAATGGTAAAAACAATCTAGTAATGTAAATGGCTAGAAATGAAAATTACTTTGAAATAAACAGAACATGCTACGTTTCTTTAGCAGAATCCATAGCTAACAGCCTAACAGGTATATGCTTCCTACTCTCAATTACGCATACACCATTAAATAAACATGGAAAAGTGGTAACTGATTTGATACTAACATATACTCTGGGAATAAATAGGTGTAAATTAAGACTCAATATCAATAACAACAGAGGTGGTCTCTTCTTGCATTGGCTCCTCTTGTGGCTGAGCCTCAAGTGAAGGAGATTCATCTTCTTGATGGACGATGCAGATGATGTTGCAAGTAGGAATGGCTTGAAGAGCTGGATAAAACCAGCGGAAGAACCTGACAAGAAGGTTGAAGATTGAAGCATCCCATGGAGAGAGGCAGAAGATGATACCGAATACCACCCAGAAATGTGGTCGTGCCAAGAAGAGAGAGCATGCCAACAGAATAGTTAGCAGAAGAGAGAAGTCTCCAGCTTGGAAACGAATGGGTCGATGAGCTGCGACGTTGAAATGGAGTCTGATGGAGAAGAGCAGGAAAACCAATATGAAAATTGCAGCTGCAACGATTGTTTGCAATGACAACCTCATTATCGGATTGAATTGGAAACTATGGAGGATGAAGAAGAGAACTGGTGGCACAAAGAACCTCAGGTCTATGTTAATGTTCCACAACATTTTTCTATGGGTGATTGTTCTGATGGGATACTGAAATTGGACTGGAACACGACAGCAATATATAGAAGAAGAAAGGTGGCTAGTCTCGTACTGCCAAGTTATTAACCCAGTTTAAGAGTCCAGACAGTCTGAGGAGTTCAACCCGGTTCACATTAATTTGTTTAGGGGCATAAAATGTGGGAAAATGGCAATGGACAATAAAGTCAAAGAAAATAGTTTAAACAGTTGGTCTTGAACTGTTAGTTTAATTCCCAAGTTATTTGCCCAGTTTAAGAGTTTAAACTGTCGAGGATTTAAAACCCAGTTCAAATTCGTTTGCGGGCCGAGAACGTCAAATGTGGAAATGGCACAATGAATTAAAAATTCTATTTGTTTGTTTAGTTAAACTCCTATACCACCACGACACGTGTGAGGGCTGAACGATGAAAAGTAAAATGCATCTTCACAAAGGCACCTATTGTCTTATGGGTACATGAGGAAAGAGGTAGGAAGTGCTTGACATTTGCAACGTGCGGAGAGAGGTTGTAATTGTTCAACACTCTTTGCTTCGTCCCTTTGACTGTTATTGATAACAATGGAATGGCACCATGCATCACCCTTTATGACATAGACTTTCTTTCTATTAGTTGTGAAAGCATTTAATTAAAAAATCAATTGTTTAGAGAGGTGCATAAGACATATATAATGAACTATGGTTTATCATTTTTCGGATGTGAGATTTACATCTCTATATGTCCCCTCACGTGTGACTTTTTGAGTAGGTCAAACATGTGAATGAATTAAACTTGCTAATAGTGTGATTTTGAATTGTCTACTGGATCTGATCGACTCGCTCTGCTGTTATCTTAAAGTATCCAACTCAAAGTCAAATGACAATGAGGGGAGATGCCCACAAAGCTATATATGTACTTGAATTGTTAATCAAGAACTTTTATCTTAATTTGTTGTGCTTAAATCTGTGAAAGTTTAGGCAGATAATGAGAAGCGAGTACAATATTGGGAAGGTAACAGCTTTGGTACCAATTGAAATAGAGGTAACAAGATCCTTGAAATCGGATTTGAGCCCACGAATTACATAGATATTGGAAACCTCTTCATCGGATTGAATTGGACACTTTGGTGCAATGGTGGCGAAAAGAGCCTCAGGTGTATGTTCCACAACATTTTTGCATGGTCTGATGGGATAATGAAATTGGAGCCGATAACAAGAGCATATCTATATCTATACATATATAAAAGCACGTATGAGATTAAATGACATATCTATAATTGATTTTTTTCATAAAAGGTTAAGAGTGAGTAAGGACATTTTTGACTTAGAACGTTTCGTTCCCATTATATATCCTTTTTTGGAGTTGAGGCTTACTAAAACATAAGGGTGTTCTTGACTTATTATATAATATCAAGCATTGAACTATCTTATTTGGAGCATAGTATATTATTAAATATAAGGGTTATTACGACTTTTAAACAAAAAAGAAAAACTCAACCCTATATAATCATGCATGGTCTCCAAAATCTAGCTCACCCATGCCTCTATTAACGTTAAACCAGAGCCCCCAAAACTTCCACACGTTATTGCCTCTATTGCTGCAAATTTTAAGGAGGAAAATTTAAGGTGAAAGGTAATTTTTTATGATTAGCTTAATAGTTTTAATTCCTTTTTCTTTTTGTCTTTTCTTTTTAAGTTTTTTTCCACATTTTTTTTCTTTCTTTTTAAGTTTTTTACCCACTAGCCGTCATTAACGCACCACAACATGAAATCAAACTGATCCTAAAAGTAAGTTGCGCTCATCGTCATGGTCATCTATGATCTAACTGTTGATGTAAGACAGGAACGATGATCCTTGAAGTTGAGTTTTTGCATTGTTCTCTTGAATCTGCGGTATATTCACAATCACAACGCTGTAAAAGTGTCTTGTAGACTATGTAGACCTCGTAACCAAAAAAAAAAAAAAGACTATGTAGACCTTTGTCATATCTCTTCATATATGAGAACAACCGGACCTCCTGGATAATCCTATTTCGTCCAAACAGATCTCAAAGCTACAGGAATACATAGCCAAAAGCCTGCTGTCTTCTGCTCCGTATTTTAAAGAAGACTGAAACTCAATAAAAGTTAAAAAAAAATTCTCACTGGACCCGCCAAATCTGGTCGCTTCACAGGGACGACGATCAAGGATGGTTGGTAGGCAGTAATTTCTTGACCGGTGAGACAAGAGGCAGCACGCCTAGGCCTTGCATAGGGCAGAAAAAGCCTTTTGCAACTGTTTGACCACGGTTTAGGGAAATTTAGGTGTTTTGTGTAGTTGGACGACTTGCTTAGAGATCAATTATCCCTTGCCGGTTTTCTCAATTAAAACCTGAAGTGTGTACTCAGTTTGTCAAATACTAATACCTTGAGGGCGAAATTCGTCATATAATAGCGACGATGCGTGTCTTCAAGGAGCATGCATGTGTCTTCTAAGGAGAAAACCTCTGCATGCATGCGTGAATCTGCTTTGCGAGCAATTAATGGTGTTCAAAAAGTTGAAACAGTTGGAATAACACATTTTTTTCAGCACATCAATATCAAAATAGAAAATTTTGTACTCGTACTAGAAAAAAAAAATCTCTTTATTGCATTCAAGAAACATTAGTTATTGATATTGTATCGTTACAAGAAACATTTTAGTCACGGGTTAAGTAATTTCTCAACAAAGAAACAACAATCGGAGGTTGTTTAATTTTTTTCTCCTTCACTGTGCTCTCCCCTCTCTAAAAATTCATTTTATGTTGCATATTTCTCTTTACCATTTTGCATTTAATTCATCCTAAGATATCTTAGTAGAATAATATAAAGTAAGAAAAATAACATACCTATAGTATATTCCCATACGTATTACTAGAGTATATATATCACCGTACATTTCAGAAATGAGGTAAGGCTCTGACAGTCTTAAAAAAAGAAAGAGTTGTGTTGTAAGTGATGAATAGAAGCAACATTATAATAGAGCAAAGAGGAACAAGGGATAATAGAAAGCAACTCAGTTATAGGAGGACAAATGATCCTGAATATGCACATTCGGGCTACAAAATAAGAAGAAGACGCCACTAGTTGTATCGAGCTCTATTGGCACCACAACACTTTCAAAATCGCACATTTTTATCATTATCATAAAAAAAAAATATACAATACACAAACTCACACATAAGATTCATAAATACGACAATAAAATACAACAATTGTTTCTCTATAGGCCAAACATGATATACGTCTATTTGCTCTTGTGATAAATATATGCTAAATTACATGCAAAAAATACTTATGATGTACTACTAAGATAAAGAAAGTCGTATTAAGTAAAAACAAATGATAACTTTAGAGTACACTATTATGTGTTTAGACAAAGAAAGCTTTTAAGTACAAATAAAATAGGTAACACTAATATTAAGCGCAGGTTTAGACAAATTGTACTTGGAATCTGATACTTAAGTTAGAAAAAATAAAAGAGGGACTTGCACTGTACTTAAATTTTCAAGTAAGATATACATAAAAATTGTAATAAGATCAGATCATTGTCAAAAAAAATAAAAAATAAAATAAGGAGGCTATTTTGACCCCCCAACAATCTATCGCTACAAGAAAAAGGCAATCACATAAAGAAACAAGATAGATAATTAATGATACCAAAAGTTCTACGTGATGATATATTAAGCTTCAGTAGAGATGCTCATTGGAAAAATGACAAAAACTTTAGAAGTGAACGATATAAATTTTGGAAGATCTTTGAAAGTTATAGCTACTAAATTTGTTGCCTAAGTAAGTGAGTTTTTATATGTGCACCGTTACAAACTTTGTTGTACATTTATTAGTCATAACTACTTTCCGTTAGACATAATACTTTACTTTAGGAAATTCTTTTTGGGTAAATTTTTTAACTCTCATAAATATCACGTAATTATAATTCAAACTTCTTTTCAATTTTACTTCCTTGACGTATATACATGCATAGAAATATGTTACCTGAAATTGGACAACTCCTATATATACACTTGACATTATATGTCTATAGAACACTTTCTTTACTTTTATTACTGCAATGTCAAACTTATAGAGATTCGTGAGGAATTAAAATTTGTGCAAGATGTTTAAAACTGATTACAACATCAATGTACCTTGGATAACAAGATATAATATGAAACATGCAGGATTCTCTTTAGGGGCAACTTGATGTGGTCATTACTGACATTTAAAAGTCAGGTTTGAAAGTAAGATCATATTTTATGCAATGAATTTTCCATACTTCGAGTCTTTGATTATCCGCTAACAACTAATTTACTTATTATTATTTAATTATAATATTATTTTAATTTATTTGAATTTTTTTCACCTAGGTTTAGAACATAATTAAGGGTATTTTAATTACAGCAATCTGGCTCAGCCCCGCCGGCCTCCACGTTATCGCACCCTGTCCGACCGCCTCCATTGCCATAAGCGTCCTCGACAGTAGCACAAACATGAAAATTTCAAATCTGTCAAATCAGTCATAAACTTGTAACATTAGTTGAGTGTGTGTAGGCGTGTTAAATAGAGGTATGGTAGGTCGTGGAAGGCTAATTAAGGGTGATTGTGGTTTGAAGAGGATCAACTTGAGGCGGTGGTGGGCGGTCTGGCGACAGTGGGTGAATTGGACAGGTGTTGGATTGATTGGATGCAATGATAGGCTGATTAATCATGGTGAAAGGCTGCTCTGATGATGGTTAATGGCGGCGGCTGCCGTGGTGTTGGGTAGTAGTTTGATGCAAATAAGAAATCTTATACATCTTCTTCCAGATTTTAAACCCAAATTCAAAATTTCATTTTTGTTCATTTGGTTTGCTGGATCGTAATGGTTTGTTGCAACTGATCAGAATGAAAAAGCTATAAAAATCGATTGGGAGGAGAAGGCTGAAGAAAGGTGAGAAAGCTGAAAAACACGATGATGGTGGGATGCCATTGTGGTTGTGGCCGGTGGTGGGGCGTGTGTGCATGTGTGTGTGGGTGGGGGGAGATTGGTGTGTTATCTCTATGTGTATTGAAGCTGAAGAAGCGTAAATGGATGATGGTGGTGGTGGGGCTGTATGATGAGATGAAGGGATGTAGAATGACATTTTGAAGAATTACATTCCTAAGTGATGGGCATTCTAGTCCATCCTTTCAACATTTTCGTTCAATCAACGGAGATAAGTGCTATTTGTTCCAACTAATGAACACGCATGTAATTTTATCCTAACCTCAAGATCGTGAGTGTAATTAACCCTATAATTTTCTTAACACTCAAAATGTTTTGCATATATGATTTTTTTTTCCTTTAAATTTTGATGATACATGTCTTTATTTAACGAATGATTTGAGTTAACAATCATTTTTGATAAACTTTTGTTGAGTTTGTATTTATATTAAAACTGCAATGCCTATGTATAAATATAGGGTAAAGAACGTAGCTTTGTTAGCACTATTGAAGTTACTTAGGTCATTACCACTATATGATATCAACTTCACATATTCATTTCATAGTATAGATTTCAAAATGACACACATGACACACATATACATGGAATTTTTAGATGAGTAGGTGTGGTATTATTATATAAGTCTGTGTTAGAAATAAAAGTTATATACTAAATTACATGCACAACTAAGGTAGCGTTTGACAGAGTTTGCAATTTGCATTTTTTTTATAACTGAAAAAAGTTTTGATTTTTTTTTCACTAGTTTAAAAAATGTTGTACGTTTGACAAGGTTTTGGTTTTCAAAAAATAGAAAACCAAAGCGTTTGATAGTACAGCTCTTTGAGTTTTTTTTTTACATTCTCACGTAGTTAAACAATTATTACAAAAAAAAAAAAATGTGTAAAAACTCACACCATCAACAATAACAATTCAAGTAAATTACAATGTCTTACAAATTTCAACGATTGAAATGTATCACATTTTGCAAATCTCATAACTTTTATATCCATAATCCAAGATTCAAGTGGTATTAAACGAATCTCAACAATCAATCAACCTCTTCTATCCCAAATCTTTTCAGCAATGTGGTTTCTAACTACCCTCAGTCTCTGTTGTTACTGAGGATTACTTAGATACATCAGGGTTTGATCTTGTGAATTGGTTTGATCGCCTTAAAAAAGAAGGGTGTTTTTGACTTCTCATAAATATCTTTATTAAAAAATATTTTTTATTAGAGTAAAGGATTGTTTTGACTTTTATTGAAAGAGAAAAAAAAGAAGAAAAAACCCTATGAAAATTCTATAATCGTACGCTATAATTATTGAAAAAAATTCCTATCAGACCCTACTACCTCCATTCACGTTAAACTTCAATTACCTTAGAGTTATTACATGTTCTACATCATATTGGATTAAAGAAAATAAGTTGTAGAGAAAAAAGTTTTCTATAGGTTTTTTTTCGAGAAATGTAATATATATAAACTAAATTGAATATTTTGTCAGAAACTCAATCATTTTTAATTTCTTATTTCATATTTGTATGTGGATGCATATACTATAAATTTGAATTATTTTGCATGTATATAGATTTTAATAAAAATATATTAATACATTGAAACTACCGTAAACCTGAAATTTAATTTTAGATTTTGAATACTGACATATTGGTATAAGGAAGCTATCGTAAAATTGGAGTTTTTTAGGATTTCTAAATGCATATGTAATCTTGACAAGAATTAAATGGCTAATCCTTTTTTTTTTCTTCCTAAAGATGCCCTTTTTAAACTGAAGTGTTCATACAAAATTAGTATAAATAAATTAGGAATGTTTTTTACTTGACACTTTTTTTTCCTATCAAATACCCATTTTGAATTAAGTGTTGTTAAAAAAATAAGGATGTATTTGCCTTCTTTTAGGATATCAAGCATCTTTACTTAGAATACCCTTATAGGAATCTATACTTCGGTTAGAGTTTAGGGTTATTTTATCTTTTAGTAAAAAAAAAAGAAAAAATTATGAAAACAACCTGTAACATCACTCTTCAACTCCTGCATGTTCTTTGATTACCAAAAAAATTCTATCAAAACCTACCGCCTCCATTCATGTTAAAACTAAATACCCCAAAGCTACTGCATTAATGAAAATATTTTCTCCATCAATTTCAATTAATGAAAAGAACTTGCGGACAACAGTGTTTTTTATAGTTTATAAGAATAAATATAATATACCTACACTAAATTGAATATTTTGGCAGAAATTCAATTCTTTTTAATTTCAATAATTTTGCGTGTATATATATTTCTATTGAAACATATTCATACATTAAAACTATCATATAACTGAAGTTTAATTTCGTTGAGGACACATATTGGTGTAAGAAAGCTATTGTAAAAATCGGAGCTTTAGAAATTTTAGATGCATATGAATCACTAGATCATACAACTCTACTCTTAATTATATATAATTTGAGTTCATGGCAAGTACATAATCTTATACTTGTATTAGAGTTATTAGAATACCCTTATTTGCATGACAATATATTCTTCATAAGGTTATTGTCTTTCTATAATCTACTATATCCTGAAATATCATATATTTACATGATTATATATTATTTGTATAACTATTGTCTTCGTATATTTCGCTCTTATAAAGATTCTAATTTATTTCGAATCAAATGATTATATATATATATATATATATATATATATATATATATATATATATATATATATATATATATATATATATATATATATAGCTTAAAAACTCTCAAGTTTTGATACGCAATGGGTTAAATAATTTTAAAAAAATTCTTAAACTATTTTAAAAAAATTCTTAAACTATTTTTTTTTTTTTTTTTAGTTTTTTAAAGTATTTTAACTTTTTAAAGGTGAGGTTAAATTCTACCGTTTTGGCTATCTTTAACTATTTTGACACTAAAGATGTTCACTAATCATCTTTTAGTGACAAAAGACTATGAACATAACCAAACAGGTAAGGATCGAGCTACAGCGTATAAATAATCTCGAGGGATTAAAATGACTAAACATTTTTCATTAAAAATATCCCTTTCAGAAATCAAAGGTTTGCAAAAATTAAGTGTATTTTTTAATTTTAAGGAGGTGAGACTAAAATTACAAAAAAAATTTTTTTGGCTAAATATAAACAATTTGTTGTTAAAGAGTTAGAAGTTCACTAATGCATTTTTAAGTGACAAAAATGTAGGAGTGGACCTAGCCCATTCTTATAAATACGATGCCAAGACTATGTTCACCTTTAAAGAAAATCCTATCAAAACATAACTTAAAAAAATTATCAACATCAAAATAACCCATGACCCTGAGGTTATGGTGAAGTTACCATCAATGACACTAAGTTTCAAAAGGTAAAGTTGTATTAATCCGTTAAAAAAAATACTTTTTTGCTTATGTCATCAAGACATATTTTTTAAATGTCAATACTGCCCTCATTTTAATCTACAAAGTATATACAATATAAAAATTTACAAATTCTAATTTTGCAAATTTGAGTTTCAACCTAAATTCTCCCCCCACCTCGTTGCTGAACTTTCCTCAGCAAGCACTCAGCCATAAAGTTGGCAAACTGGCCCATTTCTACCTGCCTCATCCCGGCGCCGACGAACGTTAGCCTCCATATTATCCCACCCCATTCGGCCGTTTCCACCACATACGTCCTCGGCATCAGCACAAACATGAAAATCTCAAAGTCGTCAATTAGTCATAAGTTTGTAACATTAGTGGAGCGGAGGGTGTGTGTGGGTGTAGGTGTTTTAATTAAAGGTGTGGTGGGTCGTGAAAGGCTGATTAATGGCGATTGTGGTATGTGGATGGTCGATTTGAGGCGGTAGTGGGTCGTCTGGTGGCGGTTGGTTGACGTAAACAAGAATCTTATACATCTTCTTCTAGATTTTGAACCCCAAATTCAAAATTTAATTTTTTTTCATTTAGTTTGCTATATCGTGATGATTGGAGCAGAAAAAAATAGAGAAGAAAATAAAAAAAATTTTGAAATTAAATATGAATCACTCTGTGGGATCAATAAGACAATAAACTAATGACGATTTGAAATTGCTAATACCATCTGAACGTGCTTATGCAAGGGCAAAGCTAAATTTATCTGTTGGGTAACGGGTAACCTAATGACAATCTCAAATAGCAGACTATCATAAAGATTCAAGCATTTAACACTTAAAGGCTGAATTTGCTCGTCAACAAAACTCAAAGGCATCTAACACATCATTTCACATTAAACAGTGTGGTATCTAACACATCAAGACAAATCAAATGTGGTAAATCTGAGAGATAAAGGCGGCAGTGGCGGCGTTGCAAGATGGAGACAGATTAACTGTGCATTAACAGATGCCTTACCATCTATTGGAGAGGATTAAGATGCGATAGAAAAGAGGAAAAAAAGGAACCATACCTTTGCAAGCTGGAGCTGCGTCGGAGAAAGGAGGTGAAGGCTATGGTCGGTGGAAGCGATATGGGCGGTGGGCTGTGGAGCTGAGAGAATGGGAGTGGATGGCGATGGGCTTCGATTGCGGCTGTGGAGATAAGCAGACGAGAGAAAAAGAAAAAGCCATCCTTAATTTTAGATGGCTTATATAGGACGAAAAATTGCAGATTTTGTTGCTGGTGAGGCTCGAAGCCTCGACCTCATTAAAGGGGCCTGCGAAAAAAGCATGAAAATGGGTTTTGGAAATTAGAGAAAATAGCAAATCTGGGTTTTTGGAAGTGGGCCTTCTTTCCAAAACTCTTGGCTCTTTTTTGAAAACAAAAACCGAACCAAACACCCCAAAAAAGCTAGGCTTTTAAAAAATTTAAAAACTGGGCCAAAAAATAGGAAACCAACTACATTGCTAACAGGGCCATAAATAGCCTTATTGTACTACTAAGATGAATTAGGTCATGCTGAATAAAAATTTTAAAAAAAAGACAATTTAGAGTACAATTTGAAGAGAAATTTAGAGTACACTATAATTTTTTTTTATTGAAAAGTAGAAAAAAAGAAAGTATAATAAAGATTAAACGTAATTTTCGACAAATTGTCCTCGAATATTAGAACTTAAGATTAACAAAAGTTGAAAAAAAACTTGCTTTGTACTTTAATCTTAAAATAAGAGATACATGAAAATTATACTTCTTTTCGTCCTAAATTATTTGATCAATATGTATATGTGACTGCACACTTATTTAGGATATGAGTCTTACTTTATGAGCTTTTCATTCTATTCCAAGAGAGAGACCCCGGGGGGGGGGGGGGGGGGTGAGAGAAAGATAGTGGTTCAGTATAGAAAAATGAGTTAGTGAAGCATTAAACGAAGAGAGAGAGAGAGAGAGTAGAATAAAAAAAAGTGTACAAAAGGTTTACATGTAAAAACAACGATAGAAAAACTTTCAAAAGATAATTGAAAAGTAGGGCTACTAAATTTGTTGTTATAGTAAGACCATATTTTGTACAATGAAATTTCATACTTCGAGTATTTGATTAACAATTAACAACTCATTTATTGTTATAATATAATTATAATAGTGATATTGATTAATTTAATTGTGCTTTTTTTTATCAAGGTTTACCATACTTTTTTTAAATCAATATATAACGTGCAAAGCACATGGTCCTTACTAGTATAAATAAAAGAAAGGAGACCGTTATTAACCCAGTTCAAGAGTCCAAACGGTGGGAAGTTCAGCCCAGTTCAAGTTTGTTTTGTTTTGCGGGCAACGGATGTTGCGCAGTAGGCAATGATTCTTCACTTTTATTTGTTTGTTAGGCTAAACGCATATCGCACCAAGACATGTGTGAAGAAAAGGACCAAATTTAACCATAAAATACAAAACATTCACCTAAAGTCAGATCTGAAGACACATTCCTAAAGACTTTGTGCCAGTTTGGTTTCAGATAGCCTCACCGTGATACTTGCAAAACAGCTGCATTTTTCATCGTTTTTGTCCCAGCTCAACTTGTTACAATTAAACACATGGATGAATTAAACAGGATGACGGTGAATTTGATTTTGAATTGTCTACTGGATTGACCCGATACCATCTTGAAGCATCTAATTCAAAATCAATTGACAATGAATGTAGACGTTCACAGGATTTATATATGTAATTGAATTGTTAATCAATGATTTATATCTTAATGTTGTTGTACTTAAATCTCTGAAGGTTTAGGGAGATGATAAGAAGCGAGTGCAATATTGTGAAGGTAATGGCTTGAGTGCAAAATTGAAATAGAGGTAACAAGATTCTTGAAATCTGATTTGAGCCTACGAATAACATAGATATTGGAAACCTCGTCATCAGATTGAGTTGAAAATTTTGGTGAAATGGTGGCACAAAGAACCTCAGGTGTATGTTCCACAACATCATTCTGTTTGTAGTTATTCTGATGGGATGATGAAATTGGAGTTTGACACGAGCATATAAACAAAAGAAAGGAGGTCAAGCTATTAACCCAGTTCAAGAATCCAAACCGTGGAGAAGTTCAGCCCCGGTTCAATTTTGTTCTGCGAGCTAAGGAGTATGCGTAGTGAGCAATGGTCAATGTATCAAAGCAAAGATTCTTCATTTTTATTTGTTTGTTTTGTTAAACGCACATCCCTACCAAGACACGTGTGAAAAAAGGACTAAATTTTAGCCATAAAATACAGTGTTCAGCTAAAGTCAGATCAGAAGACACATTCCTAGAGACTTTTGTGCTAGTTTGATTTCTTGTAGCCTCTAAGAGTGATACTTGCAAAACAACGGCATTTTTCATCATTTTTGTCCCAGCTCAACTTGTCACAATTTGGACGCAGTACATTGCTCGATTAAATTTGCTGAATACCAAATACTAGATAAAAGTTAAGGAACTTAATTAGATATTGCGCGTTAAATGTATCTCTTCAAGGAAAGGAATGATAGGAGTATAACTTTTTTATGGAATTGCTAAAATTAGTCTCTTTCGATGTTCGATTATGAGCACGTCCTTACACAGTGGCATTCATTTTTGTCAAGCTCTTTTCATGATCTTGTTTTCCTTTATTCAGCTAAGTTGTATCAAGCTTCTTTCATGATCTTGTTTCCCTTTATTTAGCTAAGTTGTACGAAACTTTAAAAGTCTCAGGAAAAAGTTGGATTTCATCAAGATGTTGCAAGTAATCTGACCTATATGCCCAAGGAAAGGAAAGTGGTTTGAAGTGCTTGCTTCGTCTCTTTGGCTGTCTAAACTAACAAGTTATTGTTAACAATGGCATGGCACAATGGCCACCACCATTAGTAAAAAATAAGAAAGAAGGCTGAATCATCATTTATAAGCACCAGATTCACCCAAAAAAAGAAAAAAAAAACCCTTAAGGATCGGATACAATTGAAGTTATATTAGCGCCAACTATAACCTTTTGCTTGCTCTGTTTTGAGGCCGTTTATTGCACCCACCATTGCTTATTCCGGTATTTCCAATAAACAGAGAATGCATGTTCAGAAATGCAATGGATATGCCATATAGGACACTTGACGAAAATGAATTGCTAAGAATAACTTTTGAAGTAATTGTCTACTTCCTTTGCTACTCAAGACAATAAAAGGAGAGTGAGTAGTACATAGCTGGACATGGGAACCCAGATGTGGCAGACCAAGAAACAACAATCTAATAAATCTAATATACAAGCAAATGAGTTGAGCAGTGGGCGTTCAAGTCATTTGATATGAAATTGAATGAACCCTCATTTTGATTGTAACAGATGAACCTAGACTCGTAAGACAGTACTGCACGTCCTTTTCACATGCTAGTAGCACCCAATCACCTTCATCGTCTTGATATTTGATATGGAAACTTCCGCTCGTCAAAGGCAGCCTCTCAGTCAGGTTCTCCGATAACTCTGCCATTGTTGATGAAGAAGAAAGCCGAAACTTTATGATGTCATCTGCATAGGTTGCCTTTATGGTCACAAGTGATGCTTCCTGCATTCTTCTATTGTCACACAAGGGGTCTTTCTTACTGGATTCTAGGATCCTTTCCTCGATACTTTGAACAGATTCGTTCAAATTCTTGAGATTAGAGTGAGTAGGCTTAACCTTTTTTCTCTTGCAAGATGGCCACTCAAAGATCCCAACAGTTCTACATGAACGCTTCATTTTAGATCGACTAACTGCAAAAGAAATGTTCCAATAATCTTTCAATCAAAAAAATAAATCACGTCAAAAAACAGAAAGATGAGAAGACAAGCCACAATACCGCCAAAAATCTCCGCAACATGATCAAGTGTCGTCGTTCCAAGGTATGGTTTGAGATCCTCATATGTAATATCCTTTTCTTTTTTTGATATCAGGCATTGTTTCTGTAAAGAGGTAAGAGCTATTTTGCTTTGTTCGACACCATTCTCAGATGCTTCTTCCGCAGTCGATTGCTGACTCGACGAATCTACCTGCACTACTTCGACCTCGCTTTGTAAGGTTTCGGGAGATCTAATAGTTTTGCATTCACTAGAAGAACGAAGCTCATCAGTCAAAGTAGAAACTTCCACGATGTCGGCGATTAATTCCTCTCCGAGTTCCTTTCCTGAGGAAACTTTAAAACTTGTCAAGTGTTGCTTCATTGTTGCCAATATTGAACCCAACAAGGTCTTGTCATCTATGTAGTTTTCTATGGACCAAAAGAACTCTAGTACATAATCAAGATCTCCGGTGTAAGAACTCCGCACGGATATTGCAAAAGATGTAGTTAAATCATACTTGTATGCATGGTGTGCCAATGGATACTCAATCATGCTAAATTTGCTAATGTCACTGCAAAAGCACGGTCTACGGGATCGAAGTGCCTTCCAAACAATCCCATGTCCCCGTCTTAAGGGCTGATCAGTGCAAATATAATGGAAGCTAGACCCCTTGTTATATTCGGCCACCATCCGATCATCATAGCAAATTAAGTGACAGATGTTGCTGTTCCCGTCTGTATAGTCACCACTTGCCATGGCATTGCTACTTTTGCATGGGCCCCAGATCTGAGCAAGCGATAATTCGCCTGTATCTTCAAGCATTTCCAACATCTTATCAATTTCATCCATTGCAGGCAATTGGCCTTCCGAATTCTGATTTTCAAAAAATTTTGCCCAAAATGTGATATATATCAAAGAACAGAATACTGAAAATCAGTTTAGAAGTATGTATATTACAAATTTTACTTCCACTACAACTTACTTTCTTCATAAGCTTGCAATTTGTGTCTGAAACTGTTAGATCCACAAGGTTAGCCTAAAAAGTATAACAACAAATTACTCCGTTAAGTTACAATCTGCTCTAAGAGATTAAGTTATTAAAGAACGAGTCTAACAATATCAAGATGCACCGCGAACCATTAGTGATTGTCATTGCTTTACTCGTGCTAAAGTTATGGCAAGATATTACCAAGAGATTTTTCTTAGTCGAAAATTTGAATGAGTTATTGTAACTGCTAAAGAGCATGCTTGTGATTATATGAAATGTCTACGTTACAACAGATATGCACTTCAGATAAGTTATTTGTCGCTTATCCGATCCGAAATTGTTTTTTTGGTCATAGTTAATCCATTTCTATTATTTAGTTGTTTACCATGTATATTTGCTAATCTTTCAAAAGCTTTTTAGTTGCTACATCTGAAATTCTCGCTAAAGAGACTTTCAACAACAAATATCAAGAGAGGTGAGCATCACCATTTCTTTGTCAAAAAGTTATATTTAGGATTGTGTAATTAATTTCGATACTTGATACAATACATTTTGATTTTGGACCTTCCTTTTGTGTTTCCTTCACCATTTCGTTTAATTTGGCACCATTTGTTGTTGTGGTGTGACCAGAAGTTCGAGTTCTTCCGTGTACGTATACCATTATAAGTGTTCAATGCTCATGAGGCTCTAAAACAAGCCAAAGCTTGACACAATTTGTCCTATTGTCTAATCTCCAAATCTAGCGTTTCTTATTAACTTTTTGTTTTAGTTAAGAGCGTAAGGGTACTAAATAGCCTCATAAGTTCATACTAATGTAAGTTGCATAAGTGAAAATCAGGTTTCCTTAAATAAACTATCAGCATATTTCCTCTGGATCCTTAGATTTTACGAATTGCTTTATAGGTCGAGTTATTAATTTTTTCTTATCTCGCTTTCATCTTTGAAATCCCTTTTTTTATTCCGTAGTTCAGTGATTGCGGGAGGATGGCCCTGTAGAAATTATATCTCTAAGCTGTACTGGTGGCATTTTGACCCAAAAGGAACAATAAAATGAAAAAGAAAAGTAGTGGAGGCATCAACGTGAAAATTTGAGAATTCATGGATTAGGTGAACCTGTAGCCGCGAGACCATACGCTGAAGAAGGTTCGTATAAGTGCCTATCGCCGAGTGCAACGACCTCAAGAACACCAATGCAGCGTCCGCAGGAAGAAGGTTCGAGTAGTGGCACAGTTAGCATCGACTTGACACCGCAATTTACAGCAACATCACGGAGTGGAAACTCGTTGCAAGAGTACCGACTCACATCTGGACTCGACTCGGGCAACTTATGGCTGAACACGCGACCAGGCGGACCAGTGCTGGTCCCCTGTCCTTCCTCAACGTTGCGTTCAAAACTCTCGCAGTACTTCTTGTACGACCAGAGTCTTTCATCAAGAGCCCCTCCAAGAACAAAAGGCTGGTGTGAAACTGTAAGGAAACTCCGACTCTCTATCCTTCTGGGAGCCCAAAACTGAATCATAACTCTGTCCCAACAACTACGGAATGGCCACGTAAATTTGCAAAACGCAGTTTTGATTTTCTCTGTGATAACCCAATCGCCGTTAAGTGTTTCAGGTACTAAGCCGAGCAAATCTGTATACGTTATATCAAAGTGCAGCAACATACTCGATCAGTACTCCCTCCATTCCGTTGTTAATTTTTGGTTTAACATTTCTTATGCAGATATTGACTCTCCGGTTATTGTTATTCCGATACTTTATTGAATTTGATAGTAACACAGGTCTTTGGAAATTAAAAGTCAACCGACGGAGGTAGTAATAACGTAGCGAGTCAGACGGTTTACCGGAGGGGACATCTGTTGGACTTTGTTGATTCTGATCGCCGGCTACTGGTTTGCTCCAGAAACAGTAAGCGTTGATTTCTTTGTCCATCCAGGATAGACTCCCAGCTTTTTCCTTTATGTAATCCGGAGGAGGATGTCCTCGAAATTGGAATAAGCTTGCGCCATCGCCCTCGCGGCTGCCTTCCCCTGACTGTGCCATGGTGCTACCTCGCCGTGTCAGTGACAATGGAGATCGAGCCCCATATAAAAGCAGCAGGCGCGTCAATGGTCAACGTTGGACAATGCAGTCGTTCTTTAAAGAAATCAATAAAACTCCAAAAAAACAACACATCGGTAGTTGAACCGGTTCAAAGTTTTAGTCGACAGACTAAAGTTGGAAAATATTCTATTTTATGATAATTTGGCAAGACGCGGTAGTAATACGATGAATCAAGAAATAAATCTTCAGAACAAAAAAAGATGGATATAGAGAAAAAAATTGATAAAAGGGACCAATATATCCTTTCACTACTGTGGATGATTTGAGGATTTTTGAATGGGTTTAGACTTTCGAGATAGATACATAGATGATTTAAGGATTTTCGAATGGGTTTAGACTTTCGAGATTTGGTGTGCTTTTGACTTTGGGCTTCAAAGAACAAAACAAAAAATGCATAATTTTTATATGAAGATTTAGTGCTAACTTACATAAAAATGTAAGTTGTACCATTAATCATAACCAAAATACGAGTATTTGATATTGAAGCGAGTTGTTCAAGAACATATTCACGAATTATTCAAAATGTTCAATCTAATGTGCCATTAGGTGCTATTGCACTACCACCGCCTTCAAAACCAAAACCAGAGTTAGTTCCTAACAAAACTAAAATCAAAACACTAAACCAAAGCCAGTGCCATCGTGCCACTGTATCACCATCATCTCCAAAGCGAAGGCAAAACCCGGACCTCAACTAAAAAAATCTTCTAGTGAGATGGGGTGCCAATGCTCAAAGTTTGGCTACAGCAAAGGCTCACTTGAACTATAGGTCGAACTGAAGTGACTAAAGCCAGTTCAAGTGGTTCAAAATGGTTTATGACTTCAAACCGGTTCATGTGTGTGGTTAATGATAAATATTGTGGCCAATGGGATAGGCATCCAGAGAGAGCCCACCAAAAAGACAAATATGGAGCCTCCCAAAAAGAGAAATGGGGCGACAAATGGGGAGCCCACCAAAAAGACAAATGGGGCGACAAATGGGGAGCCCACCAAAAAGACAAATGGGGAGCCCACCAAGATAGAATTGGAGAAAAGAGGTGGCTGAACCAAATTCACGTTGAAGCTAATTTTCAGAGTAGTTTTGTTCTTAAATATTCGTAAAAGCGAATTGGAAAATATAGCAAATCAGCTTAAAATAAAATTTTCTTTTTGTTTTGAAAAGTATAATTTAAGTTTGTAAAAATTTAAAGAAAATAAGCAAGAGTATTTATTTTGGTTGTATTGTAAAAATTTGACATACCCATTTCCACTACACAGTAGCATTCTAAAAAAAAAAATCTTGCAAACTGACGAACCAAGACTATGGAACTGAAAAACATGCAGAGGATTCATTTGAAGTCTGATACACGTTGTCTATGTAAATGAGAAAATGCATTGGGACTTTACATTGAAATTAAGAGGACATGCCCTGTTTATATAGCTGAATACATAGCCAATGCGTATTAACTTACTACAACCTTTTGCGCATAGACTACACAGTATGAAATATGAGAAGTGGTAACAGTGACTGAGGCAAAATGTTTGGTCAAGATGGCACCGAACAAGAACACACGAAGAATCTAAATGTAGGATGCCCCTTAATATGTTATCTCAAAGATGCTTTACCTGAATAACATTGAAAGTGGTTAAAATTTTCGTAACAAGCTGAATTTGGAAAAGCTTGGGGCGTACGCTTACACAATTCTTTTTCGCGTTTTGTATTCTGTTTTTGTTTTCAAGATTTTAGTATTCATTTCCTAAAATCGTATCGTGTACTTTTAGTTTTTTTCCGTATCCACTTTTTCAATTTTTTATGTACGTTTACCATTTTAATTTTCATTTTCACCAACTTTTTTGGATCAATTCTTGTATGTTTAGTATTTTCTACACTATTTGTACACATTTCTTCCCATTTTAATCCTACTCTTAATCTAACAAATTATTTTTATACTCTTAATTTATCTCCGCAAAACCCTCTGTACCCACTTTTTTATTTCTCCCAATAAAGTCACCCCTCAATTTGAGACAAAAACCCTTCACGTGGGCCCACCCTAATTCAGGCAGCACGCCAAATGTGACCTGGTTCACGTTTGGGTGTTCCCCTCCCCCTTCCCCTTCCTTTCTTGTCTGGACTCACATGTGTGTGACATTCCTTTCCCTTCCCTTTCCCCTTCCCCTTCCCCTTTCACGATTTCCCATCAGTATCAGAGAGTTCGTCTATACCAAGAATTGCAGAAGGTAGTGCCGAAATCCCCAAATTCTGTTGTTTATTTGCAAAGTTTAATATAGAAAGGTGGAAGAACCATTGGAGTTTAGAAAAGCATGTAAAGAGCTGGGTAGATTAGGAAAAGCACATAAATCAAAAAAAAAAAAAAAGAACCATAAAATATTAGGTTTCTTCTTGAGCTTTTACTTTATAAACTTTGGGGGAAATGACAATTTTTAATTGCATAGAATGAAAGGGAAGGGGCACCATTGTTGGAACACTGGAAATATACAAACATGTGCATATGACAAGTGGTGTACTGGCGCAAGCACACACACAACATTTTTATCTATGGAAATGTTCTCATGGGGCAATGAAACTGGAGTTGAAACAAGAGCAAATATATAGGGGCGAAAGTGAACGCTTGGTCTAGTTGCCATGTTATTTGCCCAGTTCAAGAGTTAAAACAGTTGAACCCAGTTCTAAGTTTGTTTGTGGGCATAGGAAAAGGTGGGAATGGCTATGAATTAAAAGTAATTTTCTTTGTTTCTATCTTTTTTATTAGTTAAATGTTTGTCCCACCCCTGCACGTAAGGAGAATATGACCGAATGAAGAGTCAAATGCATGATGACCAAGACACTTCGGTCCGTACGCTTACCATATTCGTTTTCTGTTTTTAGCAATGATGATGAAAAATATTCTTTTTTTGCGTACTTTTACCATTTTCTGTTTTCGTTTTGGATAAAATTACTCAAATAGTAACAAAAAACTGAAAACACCTAAAAGGTGTTTTCAGCTTTTTTCACTCAAAACTTAACCCAATATAAGAAAAAATAACTAATTTTTTTTTTTGTGAAAATAATAAAAGTACAGGAATGGATTTTCAAACTGAATATGAAAATCATGAAAATGAAAACAGAAAATGAAAACAGAAAACAAATATGGTAAGCGTACGGGGCTTCTTTTCTTATGGATGGATTCACAAGGATAGACGTAGGAAGTGCTTGACATTGACGATGCGAAAATAACTATAATTTTTTATGTAGCAATAAGTAATGATCGTTAAATATTTTTAGTGATTAAATATAAGTAACTAACAACGTTTAGGTAGTTGGTTTAGGCAGATGATGAGAAGCGAGTTTAATTTTTTGAGGGTAACGGCTTCTTTGCGTATTCAAATAAAGTTAACATGCTTCTTGAAATTTGATTTGAGCCCACGAAATTGTTCTGACTGGTTAACGAAATTGGAGTTGACACGAGAAAGAAACGTGGCTATTAATATTGGTCTGACTCCCAAGTTATTATCCCAGTTGTCCAAACCTTGGAGGAGTTCAACCCAGTTCAAATTTGTCTTGTCTTGCATGTGGGCAATGGTCAATGAATCAAAGCAAAGAAAACAGGGAGCTTGAAGTTTTCTTGGATCATCTACATAAGTTGCCATTACGGTCCTGTACTATCCAGGGAAGATGTAGTAAAATCACCAACTCAAACAGATAATTCCTCTCCGAGTTCCTTTCCTGAGGAACCTTTAAACTTCAGAAGTATTCCATTACTGTTACCAGTATTGAGCCAAATTAGCAAGATTCTTGACATCTCCATTGTTCTCTGGGCTGCAAGCCTGCAAGAAGGCTGGAGAAGGGAGTGCTAAAAATTAATCACTCTTTCATTATTGTCCAGCAAAAGCATATTCAAGTAGAGAGTGCTGAAATTACATAAAAGTTGTGATATTTGATATTTGCGGCAACACAACATACTTGCTTTGCATAGTTGTAGCCCGCATCTGAGGATCTAAGACCTAATCCAGGGAATTAGAGAGCTCAAGTGAGAAAATTTTGGAAAATTTCAATGTTCGAGATACTTGATAAGAAGCAGAAGTAGAGTCTGACCATAACACATTATAGTTACTGAACCAAGTACATTGTGCTATCAGATGATAAAAAACAAGTCAATCCCTCTGTTACTACTAGCTAATGTGCCCGTGCAGATGCACGGGACGCGATGTAATTTGATTTTAGTACTAATCATTAGTTCAAATTAAAATTTCAAAACACAAGAAAATATAATTAATTTCAAAGGCAAATGAGCTAATTAATTTATACATCTTAATGCTAATCATTCATTTAATAGAACCTATTCAGTTCAAATTAAAATTTTAATAAAAAAAAGAAAGATAATTATTTTCAAAAACAAATGAGCTAATTCATTTATACATCTTAAACTGTAATAGTTGACATTATTCAAGTAAGTAAGTTTCTCCAACTAATTATTGCACTACCTACTATGTAAGAATCATAGTAAAATTGAGAGTATATTTTAGCCCAAACTTTGGTTATAGACCAGTGTATCGTCTATAATTACTATTAAGGAAAAAAAATGTATGACAAATTTCACCAAGATGTTGTCTTTTAGATTCTCATTAATTGTTTTATGTACCAGAATATTTGCATATTTTATAAGATAGGTCGAAGTACCTCTTTAAGTAACGAAAGATATATGGGCATAGCGAATAGGGTGTATATTTAGTTTTACTTTTTTCTCTTTCTTTTTGTGTAAAATATTTGCAAATCCACATATATTCTATAATTAGGCCTTATATATGTTCTTTCATGAGTATTACATGTGCTTCTTAGATAGATTCATACCATTAAGAAGTTGTTCAAATTTCAAAACTACTGTTGAAGATAAAGATGGATGACAAATTTCACAAACAAACTGGTTTTGTAGTCTTTTTCTCCTTATCAATTGTTTGTGTACCAGAATTTAGTAAAGAATGCTTGCACGTTTTATATAATGATAGGCCTTTTTGCCTCTTGACAAAAGGGTGTAGTATCAGCAAAAATGGTCTCACTTTTCCTTTCTTTTTGTTTAGCAAATCCACATATATCCTGTAGTCACACCTAATATATTCTTCATGAGAAATATAGTATTGCCTGTGCATCTTAGATCGGTTCATCCATTAAGAAATTATTCAAACCTCAAAACTACTGTTAAGGGGAAAAGATGCATAATTTTAGCAACATATTGGTTTTGGTTTTGTAGTCCCTTTATCCTCATTCTTTATTTAGAGTACCAAAATCTAGTAAAGAATGTTTACATATTTATATAATTATAGGCCTAATTTCCTCTTTAAGTGACAAAACGGTGTTAGCTTAGAGAGAAATGGTGTAGATTTAATTTTACCTTTTCTCTTTCTTTTTGTGTAAAATATGAACAAAATCCTCATATAATCCTAGTCATACCTTATATATTATTTCATGAGAAGTACATTATTGCATGTTCTTTTAAGATCAATTCATACTATCAAGAAATTGTTCAAACCTCTAAGCGAACTCTTGACCAAAGAGAACTTTTGGTTATTGTACATGAGTACCAAAACATGATCGGGAGAGAAGCTCGTCTAGTGAAAATGTTTATAGTTTCTAGTCCTTGGATAGATTTTATAAATCGTGCAAGTTTTGTCGAAGAACCAAACCTAGAATCGTCATATGTTAATCTAATCAGTGTTCTCAACATTAGTTGTCCCACTATATTATACTAACACACCAACACCTTAGTGCTTCCATTATCATTGAATAATTTCCATTATTGTCACCAATAATTATAGTTGCTACAATCTTTACGGTCACTGCCTTTACTACCACTACTACCGCTACTTCCGTTGTATAACACTATTTTAGTCAACCACCATCACCTCATGCCACATACACCACCATTACCAAAAATATAGTACCATTCACATGTGCAACATCAATTGCTCGCTTTCTGTCAATGCCACGTGCTACCACCATCTTTTGTTAGCATTAAAAGTTGTATGGTTTGTAATTAAGTTAATTGAAAGTTGTCTTAGATCTCATTTATCTTACATTTTCTTTTATTCTCAAAACTTATTCTAATTAGAACTACATATTCCCCAATCAAATTCAATTACCTCTTGTAATTTAATTTGAAAAAGAATTGGTTCTAAATCAAGTGTAGCATCTTAAACTTAAAAGATTAGTGTATGAGACTACAAACTCACGAAAAAGCTTAAAAAAAACATAATAAGCTAAAGGGTATGAGAAAGAAGTTTAGAAAAGAATGTCTTTCAATTTCTCGATCACCATGTACAGGTTAGAAAATTGGGTATATGCACAGGTTCGGACTTAAGAAGGAAAGGATAGTCTTCTTTACCTCAATATCAATCATTATTACAACTATGATAATAAGCTTTGTACTATCAACTAAAGGATTAGAAAAGGAACAGTGTATGTGCTAAAATGTTAAGAGTATTTGAATATATGAGACTAAAGTACTTTTCTATACATAGTCTCAACTTATGTTCAGCAACGGTAGAGTGCCAGAAAAAATAGGACACAGTCCCATTCACCCAATTCTTTTGCTAATTCCGAAGTTTACTTGTCAACTTGCCGTTAAAGATATGTTTTAGTTTTGTACTTCAACACACATCTTCCAAGCGGTAAAAATGCAATGGTTTGTTCAAAAGTAGGGAGCATCTGTATACAATGAGATCGTCGCCTCCTAATTTATGCTGTTTTTGGGATCTCAAACAGCTCTAGAGGAACAAAAAGAAGTTGTTTATAATTAGATATAGCATTGCCAACTCATTGACCTAAACATGGAGCAAAACTTTGAAATTACGAAGCATTAGGAATCATAAGGAACAAAATGCTGACAAAGTTATATGACTAAATTAGTTGAATCAAACAGTATGTACATGTTCTTTTCATGAAAATCTATAGTGGGTATGCCTGCATATCTTGCCAACAAAAACAAAAAATGACAGTTTTAGCCATAAAAGCTTTATTAGGTGCATAGTTCATGCATGCCTCTATTTTGTAATCGTCCATGCTAAATAATAGTTTTCAATCTGAGATGAACAGTTTCAAAGCATTTAAACTATCATAATAAACCTTAAATTCTAGGTATTCAATTATTTAAGGTAAAGTACGACTTACATATAGTCTTAAACTACATCACAGCAAGTCAATTGTTAAGTCGCAAATTATTAACCTATGAGGTAATTAAACTGGTGAAATCCAAAGAAAAAGCAGGCACAACGGAGGCTTGCAATAAAAGAAATCTGTCCCCAAAGAGGCAAATATCAGCAGTGGGCATGAAAAAGTGAGAAGAGATGCTTTTCTAGTAAGTACTTAATTGCAGGGGAAGGAGAAAGGAATGGGGGTCTGACTAAATTATTTATAAAACAAAAGTTGAATGAACCATTAAGCAAATAGAACTTGTTTTTAAGAAAAAAGAAAGGAAATAAAACTGTTCAAAAACACTAACCTAGGGCCGTTTGTTATTGGCCTTCTATTTTTTGAAGTTCCAATCTCCATGAAAACACCTTAAATGCCCATGGTCGTACATTTACTCTGGGTGAAGATGGAGATAAAAAAGGAGAAAGAAAGGATGGACCAAGGTTTTGTAGTTGATAAGATTGATTCATGTAGTTTTTGTCATTGATTAGGACACTAAATCAAAGTTACACATAAAAATGTGCTACTTTTGCTATTAAATTTCTTAGTTATTAAAAGAAGAGTCCAAACAAACCTGGAGACTCTCATGATGAAAGTTGTGGCTGATTTGGCAGAAGGAGAAGACTCCAAAAAGCTGATGTGTCGTAAATATGAGAGCTCGAAAATCCTACGTGTCGCAATTCTAAGCGAAGGCTTCAGCTTTTTATATATATATAGATATAGATATCAGCACACAGCCACGCAGATAAATGTCATCTTTATTTCTCACTTTCAATATTAAATCACCAATAAGACATCCTCGATTAGCAAAAGATTAGTCTGAAATTATCAAGAGATATTGGCCCCCTCCAAACAATTTTTTGGGCCACACAACTGAACAGGATATCAGTATAAAAGGGTGCTGAATTAAATCTACAAAGCCCAACTTTGACTTTTTCTTCAATACTCGAGCCAGGAGCCGGTAGCAACATTGGCAGGATGTTTGATGGAGTTTAGGAGGTAAATGAATATGAAAATGGTAGCAAGGAACCTCGTTATCAAATTGAAGTACACTTTGGAGGGTAAAGAAAGATGACTGTTACCCCTTGGTGGCATAGAGAATAACGTTCGTATGTGCCCAAGTAGAGGTACGCAACTAGTGCGTGCCTCGCCTCCGATGGTAAGCCTGTCTAAAATTCATCAGAAAAACATTCTTTGGCATATGTTTTCTAGAAACAACAGATCAACTGGTGTAAGTTTGGCTATAGCAAGGCTCACTTGAACTGGAGGTCAATTGTAGTGATTAAGCCAGTTCAAGGGGTTCAAATTGTTTAGGGCTCGAACCGGTTCACTTGTGTGATTAATGATAAACCACATGACCAAGATATGTCAAGTAGTCATACAGAGAGAGCCCACCGAAAACAAGGATAGAAATGCAGAGCCCACCAAGAGAATGTGGAGAAAAGGGCTGGCTTAACCAGATTCATCTTGAAGTTAATTTTCAGAATAGTTTGATCTTAACATTCTTAAAAGTGAATTGGAAAATATAGCAAATCAGGTTAAGAAAAGTTTCTATCAGTTTCGAAGACCCTAAGATTATAGAAACTACTCCATATGACGGAAGGAGTACTATATCGTGGTCACTTTAAGAATAATATGGCATACCCTACTGTACGGTAGCATTCTTTAGAATTAATCGTATAAACTAATGAATCAAGTGTATGGAATTGAAAAGCATATGCAACGATCCGTTTGAAGTTCGATAGGTATATATATTCCATGTAAACGTAGGAACAATCTGGTAGTTGATGTTGGCTAGAAATGGAAATTACATTGAAATAAACAGGGCATACCCTGTTTCTTTCGAGGGAATCCTGGCTGGTCACACCAGAGAGGTTAAACCAGTTCAAGGGGTTCATAAGGTTTAGAGCTCAAACCATCTTACAAACTAATGAATGAGGATTATGGAACTAAAAAGCATATACAGCAATTCATTTGGAGTCCGATACGTACATACAGTTCATGCAAATGGTAAAAACAACTAGTATTTCATGTTGAGTAGAAATGAAACTTACATTGAAATAAACAGAACATGCCATAAGCTAATTTGAAAAGTGGTAACTAATTTGATACAAATACATACTCTGGGTATATATAGGTGTAAATTACGGCTCCATATCAATAACAACAGAGCTGGTCTCTTCTTGCATTGGCTCCTCTTGCGGATGAGCCTCAAGTGAAGGAGGTTCATCTTCTTGTTGGACGAGGCAGATGATGTTGCAAGTAGGAATGGCTTGAAGAGCCGGATAAAACCAGCGGAAGAACCTGACAAGAAGGTTGAAGATGGAAGCATCCCATGGAGAGAGGCAGAAGACGATACCGGACACGACCCAGAAATGTGACGGTGCCAAAAAGAGAGAGCATGCCAACAGAATAGTCAGCAGAAGAGAGAAGTCTCCAGCTTGGAAACGAATGGAGTCTGATGGAGAACAGAAGGAAAAGCAATATGAAAATGGCAGCTGCGAGGATCGGTTGCAATGGCAACCTCATTATCGGATTGAATTGGAAACTATGGAGGATGAAGAAGAGAACCGGTGGCACAAAGAATCTCAAGTCTATTTTCCACAACATTTTTCTGTGTGTGATTGATCTGATGGGTACTGAAACTGGAGAGGATCAAGAGCTTATATAATAGTGGAGGAGTTCAGCCCGGTCGATGGGTACTGAAATTGGAGAGGAAGAAGAGCATATACGGCCAAGTTATTAACCCAGTTTAAGAGTTCACATAGTCTGAGGAGTTCAACCTGGTTCACATTTGTTTTGGGCATAGGATGTGGGTACATGTGGGCAATGATCAATAAAATCAAAGCAAATAGTGGAACAGTTGGTCTAATTGCCAAGTTGTTTGCCCAGTTTAAGGGTTTAAGCAGTTGAGGAGTTCAAACCCGGTTCAAATTTGTCTGTAGGCAGAAGATGGCAAATGTGGGAATGGGGATGATTTTCTTCGGTTCTATGTCTTTAACGCGTATGCCACCACAACCCGTTTTGAGGTGGATCATGGATGATGAAAAATGAGATGCATGTTGACCAAGACACGTACTACCTAATGGATCCACAAGGAGAGGTAAGAAGTGCTTGACTCTGGCAATGTGCAGAGAAGGAAGGAAGTGCTCAACATTTCTTCACTTTGGCCGTAATTGATAACAATGGCATGAAACCATCCATCATCCACCATCCTTTAAAGCCAACAGAGAATTTGTTAGCTGCGACAACTTTTAAATTTTGTGTGGAGAGACACATACTATACATATTGAATTATGATTTACCATTTTTTCGTCGGTGTGAGATTTATATCTCAGCAGATCCTCTCGTGCGTGGCTTTTTAAGTGGGCCAAACACGACGATGGACCTGATTTTAACTTATCTATAGGACCTGATCAACCCACGCTCTGCTACAATGAGGGGAGACGTCCATAAGATTTTTATACGTAATTGAATTGTTATTCAGGGATTTATAACTTAATGTTTTGGTGCTTAAATCTTTGAAGGTTTTGGGAGATGATAAGAAACAAGTGCAATTTTGTGAAGGTAACAGTTTCAGTACTAATTGATATAGAGGTTACAAGATCCTTGAAATTCGATTTGAGCCCACAAATAACAGAGACATTGAAAACCTCATCATCGGATTGAATTGGAAACTTCGGTGAATTGATGGCACAAAGAACCTTAGGCCTATACTCCGTAACATTTTTTTGAGGGTAATTGTTTCGATAATGAAATTGGAGTTGACGCGAGCATATATGTAGACAAACGAAAGGAGGCCAAGTTATTAACCCAGTTTAAGAGTCCAAAGCGTGGCGGAGTTCTATCCGGTTCAAATTTGTTTTGTTTTGCTGGCATAGGATGTGTGCGTAGTGGGCAATGGTCAATGAATCAAAGCAAAGATTCTTCACTTCTATTTGTTTGTTATGTTAAACGCATGTATACCCCACCAAGACAAGTGTGGAGAAAAGGACTAAATTTTAACCACAAGATATCAGAAGACACATTCTTAAGACCTTGTGCTAGTTTGATTTCTTATAGCGTCCAAACGTTGTACTTGAAAAACAAGTGCATTTTTCATCGTTTTTGTTCTGCCTCAACTTGTCACAATTTTGTAATTAGTACATTCTTTGATGAAATTTGCTAAATACTGAACCTTAGATATTGCGCTTTAAATATATCTCTTCTAAAAACGGAATGATGAGAGTATAAGTTATTTGCACAATTATTAAAATCAGCCTCTTTTGATGTTCCAGTGTTCTAGTGTAGGCACATCCTTATAAACTGATATTCATTTTTGTCAAGCTCTTTTCATGATCTTCTTTTCCTTTAATTAGCTAACTTGTACTAAACTTTTAAAGTCTCTTCAAGATGTTGGATTTCATTAAGATGTTGCAAGTAATTGACATATATGCTCAAGGAAAAGAAAAAGGTAGAAAGGGCTTACTTCGTCTCTTCGGTTGTCTAAACTCGCAAGTTATTGTTAACAATGGCATAGTACCCTGGCCACCACTATCAGTACAATATATGAAAGAAGGCCGCATCGACATTTATAAGCACCAGATTCAGCCAAAATATATTTTCTTAAGGATCGTATACAGAGCAAGTTATGTTAGCGCTATTTGTATGTTACTTAAAACTCTAACCTTCCACTTGCTCCGTTTTGGAGCCTTATATTGCACCACACATTGCTTATTTCTATTGTTTCCCATCTTCATAATATACAAAGAATGCAATTGCACTTGTGTTCGGAGATGCAATGTGTAATACCCCAAAATTTTGGATTTTGGTGAAATTAATATTTTATTCAAAAAAAATTAGCTTAATTTTTACTCATTTGACCTGAGGGGTACAGATTTGACATTCTAGTACTTTGATTGAGGGGTCAATTTTATTGTTTAATGTTATTGAAACGATTTATGATGGAGTCTTAGTGACGATGTGTAATTAGACTCAGCTTAACCCCCTTTTTGGCAAATTTAGATAAGATAGGGACGTCATCGATATTTTTAAAGATATATTCAGTAAATTCTATTTATGATTTAGGGGGCTTAAAAGTATCGTTACTTTTATTTTTGGGGTCCTGAGAATAGAAATAAGGATAATCGATAGTCTCATTCGCAATAGGTTTTTGGCAGCCAATCCTCTCATGTCTATGTTCTACAACATTTCTGTGTGTAATTTTGGTCTGAAGGGGTAATGAAATTGCAGTTGACCCACAGCATTATATAGGCAACTAAACGTAGCCTGTCTCGAACCCTTTCTCTAGCTAACCCAATTCAAGAGTTCATACAGTTAAAAAAAAGAGCAATGGGTTCGTTTTCTCTCTCTACCAAGGACAGTGATGCGCAGGGCAGGCTTTAATTTACATACTTCCAATCCGATAATTACTTTCTTTTTTGCTTTGGTTTCGCTGTAGGTTTAAAACATACGTAGAGGTGGTGTCTTTCCGGAAAGGTCTCGGTCCTTTCAAAGCTGGTAGCTGCAGAGAGAACGGAACCGTATGTGATCATAGCTCCGTCATTTCATTTTAAAAGAAAACTAATGCAACTATTCTCCAGATTAGCCAGAATTAGCCACAACATGGATATTCCTGCATGCGGTCCAAGTCTGAGCAAGGGGTAATTGGTGCGTTTCGTGGACCATTTTCCGATTTTTTTTTCTTTTTTTGGTGATGAAATGTCCTTTATTCCAATCAAAGTGTAATTACAACTCAACTGATCATTTCAGTCCTCCAATCAAACATAATTTCTATCTATCTCACTATGACTATACTATTTACATATCCACATAACTACTGAGAATTCTCTCCATGTGTTAAACCATTTTCAGAGTCTTAATCCAGCCCAGAGAAGAGAGTGCTGAAAATTAGTCGGTCTTTCATCATTGTCATACAAAAACATGTTGAAAAATAGTGTTGAAAGTACATAGAAATTGTGCATACTTGACATTTGCGTCAATACAACATACTGGCTTGGCATAGTTGTAGCCATCATCTGAACATCTTAGATCTACCCAGGGGATTAGGGAGCTCAGGTGAGAAGTTTTTGAGAATTTTCGATGTTGGGGATACTTGCTTGACAAGAAGCATGAAGTAGACTTTGACAGGAACATTATAACTCTTGAACCAAGTACATTATGCTATCTAGATGCTCACAAACAAGTCAGTCCCTCTGTTATTATGCCGGCACACACGGCCAGGCAGATCAATGTCATCTTTGTTTGTCGCTTTCAATATGCATATCACCGATAAGACATCCTCGATTAACAAAAGGCTGGTCTGAAGTTATCAAGAGACATAAAAGGGTGCTGAATTAAATCCCCCCAAAGCCCAAGTTTGATTGTCTCTTCAATACTCGAGCCAGGAACTGGCAGCAACATTGGCAGGATGTTTGATGGAGTTTAGGAGGAAAATAAATATGAAAACGGCAGCAAGGAACCTCGTTATCAGATTGAAACGTATACTTCGGAGGGTAAAGAAAGAGGACGATTAGCACTTGGTGGCACTGAGAATGACATTCGTCTGTGCCCAAGTAGAGGTACGCAGCTAGTGCGTGCCTCGGCTGGTAAGCCTGCCTAAAATTCATCAGAAAAAGATTCTTTGCCATATGTTTCTAGAAACAACAGATCAACTGCTGTAAGTTTGGCTATAGCAAGGCTCACTTGAACCGGAGGTAAAAAACTCTAGCGATTTAGCCAGTTCAAGGGGTTCAAATGGTTTAGGGCTCAAACCGGTTCACTTGTGTGATTAATGATAAACAACATGACCAAGATATGTCAAGTAATACAGAGAGAGCCCACCAACAACAAAGATATAAATGGAGAGCCAACCAAGAGAAATGTGGAGAAAAGGACCGGCTTAACCAGATTCATTTTGAAGTTGTGTTTCAAAAAAGTTTTGGATCTTAACGTTCTTAAAAGCGAATCGGGGAATATAGCAAATCAGTTTAAGAAAAGTTTCTCCCAGTTTCGAAGACTTTTAAGATGATAGAAATTATGGCGGAAGGAGTGCTTTATCTTGCTCATATTAAGAAAAATATGAAATACCCCACCGTACGGTAGCATTCTTACAAATTAATGAATCAACTGTCTGGAACTGAAAAACATATACAACAATCGGTTCGAAGTCCGATAGGCATATATAACAGGGCATGCCCTGTTTCTTTAGTAGAATAAATAGCATTGCTGTAAGTTTGGCTACAACAAGGCTCCCATGAACAATAGGTCAGACTATAGTGGTAAAGCCAGTTCAAGGGGTTCAAATGGTTTAGAGCTCGAATTATTTGGATATACAGTTCAAGGGGTTCCAACTATGCTGTAGCATTCTTAAAGATAGATCTTACAAACTAATGAATGAAGATTATGGAACTAAAAAGCATATACAACAATGCATTTGGAGTCCGATACATACATATAATTCATGTAAATGGTAAAAACATTCTAGTATTTCATGTTGGCTAGAAATGAAAATTACATTGAAATAAACAGAACATGCTATGTTTCTTAGCAAAATCCATAGCTAACAGGTATATGCTTCGCGCTCTCAATTACGTATACACCATTAATTAAACATGGAAAAGTGGTAACTAATTTGATACAAACACATAATCTGGGAATATATAAGTGTAAATTACGGCTCAATATCAATCACAACAGAGCTGGTCTCTTCTTGCATTGGCTCCTCTTGCGGCTGAGCCTCAAGTGAAGGAGGTTCATCTTCTTGTTGGACGATGCAGATGATGTTGCAAGTAGGAATGGCTTGAAGAGTCGGATAAAACCAGCGGAAGAACCTGACAAGAAGGTTGAAGATGGAAGAATCCCATGGAGAGAGGCAGAAGACGATACCGAACACGACCCAGAAATGTGATGGTGCCAAAAACAAAGAGCATGCCAACAGAATAGTCAGCAGAAGAGAGAAGTCCCCAACTTGGAAACGAATGGGTCGATGAGCGGCAACGTCGACATGGAGTCTGATGGAGAAGAGTAGGAAAAGCAATATGGAAATGGCAGCTGCGAGGATCGGTTGCAATGGCAACCTCATTATCGGATTGAATTGGAAACTATGGAGGATGAAGAAGAGAACTGGTGGCACAAAGAATCTCAAGTCTATGTTGTACAACATTTTTCTGTGTGTGATTGTTCTGATGGGTACTGAAACTGGAGAGGAACAAGAGCTTATATAATAGTGGAGGAGTTCAGCCCGGTTGATGGGGAACTGAAATTGGAGAGAAACAGCGGCACATAGTGCCAAGCTATTAACCCAGTTTAAGGGTCCAAACAGTCTGGGGAGTTCAACCCGGTTCCCATTTGTTTGGGGGCAAAGGATGTGGGCACATGTAGGCAATGGTCAATAAAATCAAAGCAAATAGTTGAAACAGTTGGTCTAATAGCCCAAGTTATTTGCCCAGTTTAAGAGTTCAAACCCGGTTCAAACTTGTTTGTAGGCAGAGGATGGCAAATGCTGGGAAATGCCGATGATTTTCTTCGGTTTTATTTGTTTGTTTATTTAAACGCCTATCCCACCACGACGCGTGTGAGGACTTTATGATGAAAAGTATAATGCATGTTGACCAAGACACCTATTACCCAAAGGTTCCACAACTGACTACACAACGATCCACAAGTGCTTGTGCAGAGAGGAGGGAAGTTCCTTCGTCCCTTCGGCAGTTTAAGAGTAATTTAACCAGTTGAGGGGTTCAAACCCGGTTCAAATTTGTTTGTAGGCAAATGCGGGAATGGCGATGATTTTCTTCGGTTCTATTTGTTTGCTTAAACCTGGATGATGAAAAGTAAAAGCATGATGACCAAGACACGTGTTACCTAGTGGATCCACAATTAAAATTTTGTTAGCTGCCAAGACTTTCAAAAAAACTCAAAACCGATTAAATGCAGGGACGCATATGGCATATATACTGAACTATGGGCCAACAAATTCCCGCGCGCGTAACTTTTTGAATGGGCCAAGCTTGGGATGAATTAAACTGGGTGACAGTAGATTTTATTTTAATTTGTTTACTGGACTTGATCGACTTGCTCTGATATCATCTTAAATTATCCAACTTAAAATTTACCGACAATGAGGGGAGACGCCCATAAGATTTATATATATAATTGAATTGTTAATCAGGGATTTATATCTTAATGTTGTTATGCTTAAATCTTGCTGAAGGTTTAGGCCGATAATAAGAAGCGGGTGAGATATTATGAAAGTAACAGCTTCGATGCCAATTGAAATAAAGGTAATAAGAAGCGGGTGAGATATTGTGAAAGTAACGGCTTCAATGCCAATTGAAATAAAGGTAATAAGATCCTTGAAATCTGGTTAGAGCCCACGAATAACCCAGAAGAAAGGAGGCCCAGTTATTAATAACCCAGTTCAAGAGTCCAAACTGCGGGGAAGTTCAGTCGGGTTCAAATTTGTTTTCTTTTGCGGGCTAAGGAAGATTCTTCACTTTTATTCGTTTGTTATATACATGTTAAACTCATATCCCACAAAGACGTGTGAAGAAAAGGACTAGCTTTACCCATAAACTATAGTATTCAGCTAAAGTCAGATCAGAAGACACATTCCTAAAGACTTTGTACTAGTTTGATTTCTTAAAGCCTCTTAGAGTGATACTTGCAAAAAAACTGCATTTTTCCTCGTTTTTGTCTCGGCTCAACTTGTCTCAACTTGTACGCAGTACACTACTTGATGAAATTTGTCAAATACCAAATACTAGATAAAAGTTAAGGAGCCTTAGATACCGCCCTTTAAATATATCTCTTTTAGGAAGAGAATTATAAGAGTACAACTTCTACAATTACTAAAATCAACCTCTTTTCGATGTTCGATTGTGAGCACATCCTACACTGATTTTCATTTTTGTCAAGCTCTTTTCATGATCTTGTTTTCCTTTGATCGACTAACTTGTACTAAACTTTGAAAGTCTCCGGAGAAGGTTGGATTTCATCAAGATGTTGCAAGTTTGACATACATGCTCAAGGAAAGAAAGAGGTAGGAAGTGCTTACTTCGTCTCTTCGGTTGTCTCAACCCGTAAGTTAGTGTTAACAATGGCATGGTACCATGGCCACCACTACCAGTAAAATATATAAAAGAAGGCTGCATCACCATTTATAAGCACCAGATTCAATAGTCCAAACCGTGGGGAAGTTCAATCCAGTTCAAATTTGTTGTCTTTTGCGGGCTAAGGAAGATTCTTCACTTTTATTCGTTTGTTATATACATGTTAAACTCATATCCCACAAAGACGTCACAGGTTCCAAAGACCTCAAGTTCACATCCCCGTATTGAAGAAGCCAATCCCTTAACACCAAAAAGTAGAGCAACATCGTGCTGTGGAAACTCTTAAGCAAGAGTAGTAGCACACATCTGGCAACTTATCCCGAAGCACAGGCCAGGTAGAATGTCGTCTCCTGCTTCGCTTTCCTTTGCACAATAATTGCAATGTCTTGCACCACTTCCTATGAAGTCCTCCTTTCACAGTTAAGAGCGAAAGATGGCCGAATGTTGAGTTCAGGAGGCTTCAACGACCGAGTAGTTTAGAAGCGTTTCAGGAGGCTTGAATGTCTGAGGCAAGTAGGATTGACGGCAGATTCGAGCCCTAGCACACGAAAATCACACGATTTATAAAGGCAGAAAATTAACTTTTAAATGACTGGCGATTCTGCTCCAGAAAACTCACCTGAGTAAGGCATATACATCAAGGGTTCTTCCGAGGACTGCTAAAACACGATAATTTCTGTGCCCTTCACACAATCGAAAAGAGAAACATGGTCATCATCTTCATCATCATGCTTGAAGGGTGTGGCTTCTTTACCATCCCAGAATTGACTTGTCGTGACACTGCACAGCTAGAATCTTGAATATCGGTAGCAGAGGGTCATCAATGGTCTTATGTAGGATAACTTTGTTAACAACTGTATCCTAACTTGTAAGCACAGTATAAGTTTCAAAGAACTTTCCATATATTTATTCCTGTTCGTATGTCATCAAAATGCCAAGTAACATGTACAGTATGGATTTCAGACAAGCTTCTCACTGGGATTCAAAGACCGTGAATCCCCCCAAAATGAGCTCTCAGCAAAAAGAAGTATCAACCATTTTTCTTATCTGCGTAGAGTTAGTGCAGAATCATATGGTGAATATAGCCCTCTAAATTAGACCATTCTACCCCCACAATACATAACACTTGCAATTACAATAACATGCATGGTCTCCAGCCCAGGTGTTGAACTGTAAAATTAACGACCACGTACCACTACAAACTACAGCAGCCTCTTGACCAAAATCTGATGAGTGAAAAGTAGGATAACAATTCAATCGGGCAAAACAAATGTCAGCAAACTGAAATCCCGTGATCACGATCAGTCCCTTCCACCTTGCGTTGCTCGACATTTGGAATATAGGAGAGCTCTGGGGCGATATATGGACTTACAGAATGGCCCAAGGTTATCTACACGTGAAATACTGAGTCCTCGAATTCATGGTGCGGTTATTGGTAAAACCAATATTTTGATTGTTGATGATCTTGACCTACCCATATGAAACAGATCCTTCACGTCCTTATCACAGGCAACTAATATCCAGTCACCTTCATCATCCAGATACTTGATACTAAAACTTCCAACCATTAATGGCAGCCTCGCAGTCACGTTCTCCACCAACTCTGCCATTCCTGATGAAAAGGAGAGGCGAAATTTTATGCAATCATCTCTGTATATTGCCTTCATGGTCACAGTACTCCCATCTTGGACTTGTATAACATGAGGTATAGTGTGAGCGACTGCGTTTGTTGCTTGGTCAAGAAGAACAGAATTAGCCGAAAATGAAGGTTCTCTATTGCTAGACTCAAGGCGTCGTTCCCGATCACCACCTCGATTGAATTCATTCATGCGATGGTTATCTTTATTTCTCCGGTAAAATGGCCACCTGGAGATACCATGCTTTCTGCAGATACGCTTCAATGTAGACCGAGTTACTGCAAAAGCAAAAGCAAAATCTAGATAACCAATGTATGGATTTGTAAGAGAGAGCAATAATCTGGTCTACGTATAATACTATAGTGTTATAAGTATTACCACCAAGGCTTTCCGCAGCATCTTCAAGTTTCCGTCCAAAATATTGTTTGAGAACCTCGTAATTAAGTTGAGTTTCAGTATTTTGGTTTTCTCTCTCAGATAATATGCATGTTTTCTCAACAGGAGTAGAGGCTATACTGCTAATCTGTCCTGCACCGTCAAGATTCCCTCCATTAACCGTGTCAAAGCTCCAATCCAAGCTGCCACAGTCAGCCACAGCATTGTGCGACATGCATGGGGCTTCGTTCATGTTTTCCGGTAGAAATTGTAGGCCTTCTACGCTCTAATTTGCAAAGATCCAATATTATCTAGACAGCATCAGAAAAACATCGGTACAAAAAATTAAGCAAGATTTGCAGTCTGCTGCAACTTACTTGCATATTGTCCCCGCAATGTGGATCTGAAGGCGTTAAATGGGAGGGTGGGTACTGGAAGGGAGTGAATGAGGAATCATGAACCAAGTGCAACTGAAAAAATAACACAACTAAATTACGCCCAAAATGCATCTGTAATGGCACACTTCATAACTCAACATAACAGATGGTAAGAGAGCTGAAATTCTCAATAATGCCTTTATAGTCAGGGTGCTCACATCTTGCCACTGTCTTACAGCTACTGGAGTTTGAAACAAAATTGTAGGTGAAGGGTCTCTCCCACTAGTCTCTGGAGTGTCACCACCTCGAACAAATTCATTGATGTGCTTAAGATTGGAGGTAGAGCAACTATCCTTGTTTCTCCGGTAAGATGGCCATCTAGAGATACCGTGCTTTCTACATATACGCTTCAATGTAGATCGACTAACTGCAGAAATAAAATCAAGACACCAGAGAGACTTCAGGAAATCAGTCCAGACTTTTTATAACAAGAGTGAGCAAATTGGAAATGACAAGAGCAACAATTCCATGTATGAAGAGTTACCGCCAAGTTCTTCCGCAGCATCCTCAAGTTTCCATCCAAAATATTGTTCAAGTACCTCAACATCCGACAATATGCAAGTTTCATCTAATGGAGTGACAGCAATGCCACTTTGTTCTGCACCAACAACACTCCTTCTGTTAAAGGTAGCGCAGCTGTTCTCCAGACTGCCAACATCAGCTTCAGGACCACGAGACGTGCATGGGAGCCCATTAATCTTGTCCACAGCATACCGTAAGCCTTCTCTCGTCTGCTATGCAAGTTATGTCAACTATCGTAGTATCTTCTCAAACCAAGTATGTTCTTGCTGACTCCATCAGGATGGAGGAGGGGGGGGGAGGGTTTGGGGGGAGGTGTGGGGGTGTAAGCAAGCATATTTGACATCAGATCTGCAAGGTATTGAGACTTACTTGGATGTCATGCGTGTTCAACGCGCATGAAGATATTAGATCTGCCTCCTAGAAAAGAAGAGTGAAGCAACTGAGGACTTCTGGAATTGATGAAATTGATAACTTATGGCCACTAAATTAATCCCAAAGGCATATGAAATTGCAGATTTCCCCCTTTTCTGTTCTACTTTGACACTAATTGGCTGAGAACAACATAACACGTCAGGCAGAAAGATGTTAGCAGCTGAAGGCAACTATGGATAAATTTAACACGTCTTGAAGTGAACCATACAATAGCTGCTCAACTTTTCAACGAAATTACCACCCTAACTTAAAAAATGAGTCATTTCAAGAAATAGGAGGGCGGAAGAAGAAAAGTAGGATGCAAAACAACCAAGTATTTGTCATTAATTAAACTTTCCGGTCACTGATTCTGTCATGTAGTACTAAAAGATATAGCTGAAGTTGATTGACTACATGCTTAATCTACACTGCAGAATTATTATACCCCACATGCATTAGTTATGTACATCTCAGTATCAATGGGAGCACAAACCTTAAGCACTCGGCAGGCTTCTTCGCACTTTGTTTCAAGTAAAACGTTGTCCCCAATGGTATCGACCAGCTCAAGTACACCAACACAGCACTGACCAGAAGGATCAAACACGGGCAAAGCAAAAGTTCCCTTCACACCGCAAATAACAGCCAGATCGCGCTGTGGAAGATCTTTGCTAGAGTAAGTAAGAACATCCGGGGTCAATTCTGGAAATGGATGCCGAAACACACGGCCAGGGAGGCCAAGTTGTTCTTCATGGCCGTCCAAAAAGATATTGTAATTCTCAGAGTGGAGCCTATACAACAAAAGCCGTCTATCCAAATGTGTAAGCCCAAAATCTTGGTCGGAAGTCGTCAAGATACGTCGACCCCCAATAACTTTTGGTGCCCAAAACTGAACTAGAATATTGCTATTCAGACATCTAAACTTGAAAAGTGCAGCTTTAATCTTCTCTCTAGTTGCAAATTGGCCAGTGGTTTCAGGAACTGTATCAAGAACAACTAAGAAATTATTCAACACAGATTGCACAATTCAATTGGTCTGGATATAACACAAGAAAATTTTGCTATAATGCCTTGACAAAAAATCCCTTCCCAAGTATTGCATGCAAAAATTTAAGCTACAACAATATCTTTTCGGTCATTAAGTATAGTGACTGAGTTTGTCAAGGAAACCTAAAATCTGCAAATATGGAGTTTTTTTTCCAACGGGTCTGGTAAACAGCAGATCCGGATATCTAGCTTCCTGAGAACTTCATCGATGGAGCTAGTCACCAAAACTGACTTTTTCACGCCAAAATGACAATCAATAAGGGTCTCCTTCCTTTGCTAACTCCGAGAGTGGAGCTTCCCTAAGAACTACAGAAAAGTCACTTCCCATGTATCACAGATGTCTTCAAACTCACTCACTTCCCATGTATCACAGATGTCTTCAAACTCACTTCTGTTGTCAAAACTCACTTCCGTTGTCAAAGTAAGAAAAAGAGGTGCCACACAAATTCATCGCTAAATGTATAATGCAAAATAATTTCGGTTGGCTATTGCCGGGCCCGGGTCAACTGAATAAATAAATAAATAAATAAAAACTTTTGCTGAAACTTGGATGCTGGAAATAGCATATATTAAAGCATGATAATATTGTTGGGTCCATTCTCTAACAGCTTAAGCTTTTAGAGCATATGATAACTTAACATGGTATCAGAACTTTGGTTTGTGCACCCCAGGTGCTTGCACATGAGGGGGAGTATTAAAGCATGATAACATTGTTGGGTCCATTCTCTAACCCAGTGGTCATTTATACTATTTTGGTATCACTAATTTAGCCATTAAACATATTTAGCATGCATCATTTGTCACTATGTGGAGGACTGAGAGCTCAACCTGCGACCCGAGTTTTGGCTAAAAATTCTCCCGAAAGAATTTCAAAATGTACATGCATTGTGCAATCCAATTTGTAACACCAATCAAGCTGCTGGGCTGTACCCATTATCAGTTACGAAGAATCACGATGCTCCAAAAGTGCCTTTTCTTACCAGAAAGTACAATTATATGGGTTCGATGATGAACATCTAACTATCAAAGTGAACTCAAATTAAGTCAAAGTTTAAATGTTCGTAATGGAGCGGAGGAGTATGTAGCCAACCATTTTACGCTACTAAGAGTGATTGCAGCCTAGATTGTCGGAGGAGGAGACAAAGCAGAGCGACCTACCTGAGGGGAGAATTTGAGGAGTCCAGAAAACCCAGAGAAATCCCTCATCTCTCGGCAACTTCTTTCTTGGACGAGGTACTTTCAACAACAGTTTGGTCAGCAACTCTTCCGATGAATCCGAAAAGGAGGAACTTTCGACGTCACCGGTGTTCTTCATGACGGAGTCTTCCTGTGACATAGTTATCCTCGATTGATCCTCCTCTGGGATTTTCAGAATCCAAAACCATTCTTTTTAACTTGTATCTGGCTCCGTGAAAAAGGCCCAAGAAGGGTCAATAGAGTGCACTGAACTGTCTTCCAGTCTCAGAAGGTTCATTACGCGGTTTTGACCAATTTTAGGTCCTCTCCTTGTCGCTTAGGCAAGACTGGGAAGAAAGAAAAGAAAGAAAATTCTCTCCGGTCGGTGACTTTTTCACTTCCGAGAACCATGACAACCGGAAATCGTCCTCAACTATGTTGAACTGTTAAGAAGATGATCTAGCTTACAAAAGTGATGGGCACAAAGATTAAGGTTAAATATCAATTGAAAAAATTTGGCTGCCAAAAGAATTTCCCATATAACGGTAATAAATAGTTGTTAAATATTTTTAATGTCTTAAATTCTGTGATGTTAATAAAATACTGTTAAGAATTGTCACTTAAAAGTATTATCAAAAAATTAAATATAAACATTTAGTGATTACCAATTGTCATTATACACAGAATTGGCAGAATATTCCTACTACCATCAATTTCAAATGCTTATACTTTTTGTTTCTTTTGTTACTAGATTCGTGTCCTTTTATCTCTAATAAATTAACACATGTTTGTCACTGAATAAGTTATTTGGGACTTGTAATCTTACAGTGACAAAGGAATGTGTACTTTCAGTTAAAAACCATGACTCATTATCAATTTATCATCTCTAAGATAGAACTCTGCTCTTACAAAAAACTTGGCAAGCAACGTACCTAACTTAACTGCAACAGCTTCTGCTTTGATAGTAGAATGAGTATACACAAGGATCAATTCCTACATCCTACCATCAACCAAATGGCCGAATTTAATCATTCTTTACCACCGCCAAAAAGAAGCTACTATTTGTAGTTGATCTTTCTCTTCCCCCTGCTTAAAAGCTATATCAGGCAGATCGAAATCTTTCTTTGATTAACCCCCTGGTTGGTAAAGTGGTAGGTAGTCGTCGGGAAAGGAATTATTCTATTTCTCTTTTCGTAGCACATAATCAATAGAAGTCACCTAGAAGGAGAATGAAGTAAGCACTTGAAGTCAGATAAGTTGTTAGCGCGGCCTTCCTCAAATCATCAGAGATTATTATAGTAGCTGCTTTTTAGTGGTGGTAAGGAATTATTTTGGGCATTTGATTGATGAAAGGAATGATCTTTAGTATACTAGAGGAGTTCCGAACAAACGAAGTCCAAGCCTTATTCTATTCCTACGAAGGAAAATAGGGCTTGGGCAGCTCTCACTCAAAGAGGTAAATGTTTTATTCTATTTCAATAAGGAATAGCGGTCTTGGAGCTTTTAACTCGTAATTCGTAGCTCTTAGCTCGGATAAGGATGTTGAGTCATTCGCTCACTTTCGACTATACTCATCCCCTCACGCTTTTCGGGCTCACGGGGCTGAACTAAGAGTATATTCCCTCACTCCTTACTAGAATAGTGCCATAATAAAGAACCCGGCGAAGGACTTCCACAAAGCAGATGCTTATGCATGCGACCTTCGATATGATAGTTAGATTTCTACTTTGCCTAAATACATGAGCCCAGTCTTCCCCTCTTCCCTAAAGGCTAAAGCTGTCTCTCCTGATCTTATGGTTTCGAATTTAGGGGGAACTATTGTCATGAGGTGGTCCTTTGTTCCCTAAATGAAAATGGCCCAACTTTCGCCGTGTCATTGCCCCGGCAAGTGCAAACTTCTTCATTTATGGCACAATATGCATAACCATGTACCGACTTGCGATCTTCTATACTAACACCAATTACAAACTATTGGTGGGATTCATGCCTCAAGTATCGGAGGAATTTGTGAAAATGGCCGAAACCAAACGCCTCTTGAGACGGATAATGAAGTACAATTTGAAGGAAATTTTGAGACAAAAACTCGGTACACATTGTGCTCGTCTAGAAAGTATCATCTCTTTCCTTCTCTGATGGACGGACGGTGATGGTTCAGTGCTATGTTGCTCAAACAGCTGCATAGCTGGTGTCTGTTTCTTTTTCTTTTGCTCATTAGAATATGCAGACGAAGCGGAAGATATCCACCCCTGTCCAGAGACTTTCAAAGCTTAATATGAAATCAATCAGTAATTCACTAAACTAAGTCGAATCATTGCAGTTGCGCAAGTTTGTTTTGGTGCGAAATGAATAGTCAAAACAAATCCTACTGTTTAACAAGCTAAACGAAGATAAAGATTCCAGAAGGACCAAGCATTGTCTATTTATGTTTTCAAATCTCTCAGAGAAATCGTTTATATTAAATTCAAGGGATTCAAATTGTGTAATCTGATTTCAGCTGGACTTTTGAGTATTTTCTAGTCGTCTCTCTGCTACGAGATAGAGGAGTGATTGGCCATTGGCCTTTACCATGTATCATTGAACACTCAAGTGAACCGAGTTGGACCTTTAACCATCTGAACTTTTGAACTAGCTAGAGCACTTGACTGTTTACACCAACAGTTCAATCGGTCCAAGAGCACAATAGCCACCTCTACATGTATACTCCGTCTGAAGTACTTGGCACAGGACAATGTTATGGTACATTGACCTGAGATTCATTGCGCCACCAGTGCTAAAAGTCCTCTTCCATTTCCTACAAAATCTCCAATTCAACTTTGTAATGGGGTACCTTGCTGCAATTTTCGTATTGCTTTTTCTGCTGAACTCGATCAAACTCCCTTTCCATGTCGCTGCCCGTCCGCCTATTAGTTTCCAAGCAGGAGACTTCTCTATTCTGGTGGCTGTTTCACTGTCATGCTTACTGTTTCTGGCGCAAACACATTTCTGGGTCTTTTATGCCATCATCTTATGGCTCTCTCCTTGGGATGCTTCCACCTTCAATCAGCTTGTCAGGTTTTTTCGCTGGTTTTATCAAACCCTTCAAGCCATTCCTACTATGGACATCATCTGCATTTTCCAACATGAAGAAGAACCTCCTTCAGTAGATGCTCACCCACAAGAGCAGCCAACCCTTGAAGAGGCTTGCTTTGTTGCTGTAGACGTTGATGAGCTGCTTGTACCGTCCTCTGCGTCTATTTGATCCCATAGATATTTCAAGAAATATACAGAGATGTTTTTTATTTTATTTGAAACAGAAGACATTTTATTTAAACTTAAGTAAATGTTTGAGTCACAAAACGTGGGGTGATTCTCCCACTAGCATCAAAATACAGGTGAGGAGACAAAATGATCGGCGCATGATCTCATAACTAGAAATCAGAACGCTGATCTACAGCCCGTTTAGCCATGTGATCAGCACAAAAGTTATTTTCTCGGAACCCATGGGAAACTGATACCTGCCAGGAGTGCTTAAAACGTGCCCTGCAATTCATAACCAGAGTTTCAATTAGCGGGGCGGGGGAGTTTTCATTTTATTATAATTCGACTACGTTTATATCATCTATTTCAAGTAAGAAATTTCGACAGTTCATATCTCATGCAAGTGTGAGCCCGTCTCGAACACTCCACCATTCTGCAAAGTGACTATCCGTGTAATGTAATCCACGATTACACTACACAGAGATGTACTTGTATTTACCCACTTCATAGGTTTTCAATTTCCATAATCTTGGTTCTTTAGATTATCCATCAGATTGAGTAAGATGTGATTTTACTGGATGTTGATAATGGAAACAGGGCAATGTGCTGTTTTTCTCAACTGTGACCAAAAAATAGTAGATTCTCATTCAAAGCTTTTTCAAACTGAAGTGGTTAATTTTTGTTTTAAGAAAAGAACTTTCGGTACTAAGCCTATCTTTTACGGACGGAACGATTAAAACTTTGGCACACACGGGGTTGCAAAAGGATCTCGCACAAGAAGAGTCATATAAAAGTCTTTTAGTTATCAATTGGTTTTGAGTAAAGAAGATTCATAAAGTCAATGAGAGCCTTCGGTTGAGTAACTCAAATCACACTTTGTTCTTGAAGAAACAGTAAGGTAAGATACTGCACTTACTGTGTATGTGGATGATATTATTGTGTATGTGGATGATATGGTTGTTAGCAGAAATGACCCTCAAGAAAGGGAGGCTCAACAGGGGTACTTGTCCAGGGAATTTAAAATGAAAGACCTTGGCCCTTGAAATATTTTCGAGGGATTGAAGTGTCTCGGTCTAATAAACGGATTTTTCTATCTCAAAGAAAGTATGTCTTAGACTTATTATGGGAAATTGGTATGTTATCATGTCATCCGGTAGATACACCGGTGGTAGAAGAAGGATTAAAATTACATATTGAGCCTAATGAAGTACTTAGCTCACGCAAGACCAGACCTAGCCTTTCATTGAATATTGTGAGCGAGTTTATGAATAATCCTGGACAGCAACACATGAACATACGCAGTTCTATGCATTTTGAGTTATCTGAAGTCTACTCCTGGACAAGGAATTTAAATCACTAAAAATAAGGGTCATCAAAGTGTGGATGTATACATGAATGCAGACGATGACAGGAGTTCTACTTCAGGTTAGTTCACCTTTGTAAGAGGTGATCTCATTACATGAATAGGCAAAAAAAAAAGAACAAAATGTTGTTGCAAGATAAAGTTCGGAGGCTAGTATTACGCTTGGAGTATGTTAGGCATTGAGGCCGAGACTTCTTTTACAAGACTTAGGCTGTACACTTAGGCAGCCAATCCTGCTCTATTGTAATTAAAGCAACTTGTGATTTTGCTCATAATACGGTTCAACATGATCGTACAAAATATGTGGAGGTACACAGATTCTTCATAAGGAGAGTTGGATGAGAAGATTGTGGAGTTGCTTCAGATTCAATCAAAGGATCAATTGGCTGATATTCACACCAAACAGTTTCAATTCGAGTGTTCAAAGTTTCTGATCAACTTGCCCATGCGAGATATCTATGCACCAACATAAGGTGGGGAGTTACAATTTGGATAATTTTTTGGTCTAAGATTTTCTTGTGATTCTTTCCTATTCGGTCGATAAGTCTTTCTTACGTCATGGATAATGTTTTATTTAGAGAAGTAGATGTATGCTTGATAATAGGTTTTGGCGTGATTGTAGGATCTAAATTGGTTGCTCCATCAAATATATGCACATGTAGACACAATGAAAAAATGATAAAATGTTAGTATATTTGGCCTATAGACACAATGTAAAAATTATAGAATGAAGTGGTATTATTCTGCCGAATCTCTGATTTCTACTAAAGTGGAACCATGCCAAGGAGATAGGCAGAAGATGATGCAGCACACGACCCAAAAATGTGATTATGTCCAAAGCTAGGAAGCACAGACACCTCTCCTAGGTGGAGGTATGGTGTCCTAAACGGACGGACACCCCGACACCCTCCGGACACCGCCAATCGGTGTCGGATTTTTTTTATTTTCCGACACAGTGTCGGACACTTCGTCGAGGAGTGTCGAACACGGGAATGTGCAGTGTCGAACCGATTGGGGCTACTTTGGAATTTTTTGAACTATTACCGTCTTCTTCTCTCTCACCTCACGGTCGTCTTCTTCTATCTCACTTCACGGCTGCTTTCTGCCGACCACATCAAGGCTGTCGCCGGTGTTGCCGGAGCTCAGTCGATGAAGATCCGAAGCCGAAACCAACGGATCTGACGGCTACAGTCGCCGAAGGAAGAGAAGCCAGCTGCTGCCGCTGTCGGGTCTCCGTCGCCGTCGCAGTCGCCAGAGGTCTCGCCGTCGTCGCCGGAGGTCCTCCGCCACCGTCTCTGAGCCACATGCCTCTTTCTTCTCTTATCCTCATCAGCGAGAGGCTCTCGTTTCTTTCCTGTTCTTTTTTCTTTTCCCCCTTTTGTCCTCTCGTTTCTTTCCTTTTCTTTTTTCTTTTCACCCTTTGTCCTCTCGTTTCTTTCTTTCCGCCGCTGGTTCTTTTCTCCCTTTGTCGTTGCAATTCCAGTACATTGGACTAAATAAATATTGACCAAATAAATTATGACTTGTATTGAAATTCCTTGTTTTTATAGTTTTTCATTATTGTTTGTTATTTTAAATTGTGAAATATATTTGATATTTATTCAATATATATAATAAAAAATAGCGGTGTCCTGCTGTGTCTAAAATTTTTTTTGAAAATTGCGGTGTCGGTGTCGGTGTCCGACACCGTGTCCGTGCTACCTAGGTCCAAAGCACTGAGCATGCCAACAAAATAGTCAGCAAAAGAGAGGAATCTCCAACTTTAAAATGAAAGGGTGGATGGGCAGTAACGTTTAAATGGAGTCTGATGGAGAAGAGCAGAAAAGACAATATGAAACCACAGCTGCAAGGATCGGTTGCAACCCATTATCAGATTGAATTGGAAATTTTGGAGGATGAAGAAGAGAATTGGTGTCAGATGGCCCCAGACTACTGATGCACTACTGCAGGTCCTTTTCACATGTAAGTAGCCCCCAATCACCTTCATCATCTTGAAACTTGATATGGAAAGTTGATGGCATCAAAGGCAGCCTCTCAGTCAGGTTCTCCACACCTCTGCCATTCTTGATGAAGAAAAAAATTGAAACCTTATAATGTCGTCTGCATTGGTTGCCTTTAGGCTTTATGGTCACAAGTGTTACATCCCTGCATTTGGAGGAAAAATTTTCTACCATTCAACAATGCCGGGAGCTAATCCTATAACCTATTTCCCTCAAATTTTCCCTTTTAACAGGTATTGGTTGCTAAAAACAATTTTTTTTGGTCGCTCACGCATGTTTTCATCCTTAATATTGTAAGGCGATGTGCAATAAATAGAAACAAAAATGGACGATAAGCTAGTCTTGAAATGAATGTCCTGCAAAATAGATCCAAAAGATGCATAGTTTCCTTCTCTAAAAAGTAACAAAGCATTTTTTTTATGCTCAATGCAAAGATTAGGTGGAGCCGTTGAGCACATACCTGAAACGCGCTGGTCACTATGACAATTGACAGGTTCCAAAGACCTCAAGTTCACATCCCCGTATTGAAGAAGCCAATCCCTTAACACCAAAAAGTAGAGCAACATCGTGCTGTGGAAACTCTAAAGCAAGAGTAGTAGCACACATCTAGCAACTTATCCCCAAGCACAGGCCAGGTAGAATGCCGTCTCCTGCTTCGCTTCCCTTTGCACAATAATTGCAAATGTCTTGCACCACTTCCTATGAAGTCCTCCTTTCACCGTTAAGAGCGAAACGTTGGCCGAATGTTGAGTTCAGGAGGCTTCAACTACCGAGTAGTTTAGAAGCGTTTCAGGAGGCTTGAATGTCTGAGGGAAGTAGGATTGACTGCAGATTCGAACCCTGGCACACGAAAATCGAACGATTTATAAAGGCAGAAAAATAATTTTAAAAGAAGATAAAAGACTTGGAGACCGGTGACTTACAAGAGAAAAGCACTTCATGGCACTCATGCTAACTGGCGACTCTGCTCCAGAAAACTCACCAGAGTAAGGCATATACATCAAGGGCTTTTGCGAGGACTGCTAAAACACGATAATTTCTGTGCCCTTCACAAAATCGAAAAGAGAAACATGGTCATCATCTTCATCACCATGCTTGAAGAGTGTGGCTTCTCTACCATCCCAGAATTGACTTGTCGTGACACTGCACAGCTAGAATCTTGAATATTGGTAGCAGAGTGTCATCAATGGTCTTATGTAGGATAATTTTGTTAACTGTATCCTAACTTGTAAGCACAGTATCAGTTTCAAAGAAATTTCCATATATTTATTCCTGTTCGTATGTCATCAAAATTCCAAGTAACATGTACAGTATGGATTTCAGACAAGCTTCTCACTGGGATTCAAAGACCGCGAATCCCTCCAAAATGAGCTCTCAGCAAAAAGAAGTATCATACATTTTTCTTATCTGTGTAGAGTTTGTGCAGAATCATATGGTGACTATAGCCCTCTAAATTAGACCATTCTACCCCCACAATACATAATACTTGCAGCCACAATTATGTGCATGGTTTGCAGCCCAGGTGTTGAACTGTAAAATCAACGACAACATAGCACTAAAAACTACAGCAGCCTCTTGACCAAAATCTGATGATTGAAAAGTAAAATAACAATTCAACCGGGCAAAACAAATGTCAGCAAACTGAAATCCCGTGATCACCATCGTTCCCTTGCACCATATGTTGCTTGACATTTGGAATGTAAGAGAGCTCTGGGGCGATATGTGGAGACATAAAGAATAGCACAAGGTTATCTACACATGAAGTACTGAGTCCTCAAATTCAAGGTGCGGTTATTGGTAAAACCAATAATTTGATTGTTGATGATCTTGACCTAGCCATATGAAACAGATCCTTCACGTCCTTATCACAGGCAACTAATATCCAGTCACCTTCATCATCCTTATACTTGATACTAAAACTTCCAACCATTAACGGCAGCCTCTCAGTCACGTTCTCCACCAACTCTGCCATTCCTGATGAAAAGGAGAGCCCAAATTTTATGCAATCACCTCTGTACATTGCCTTCATGGTCACAGTACTCCCATCTTGGACTTGTGTAACATGGGGTATAGTATGAGCGAATGCATTTGTGGCTTCCTCAAGAAGAACCGAATCAGGCGAGAATGAAGGTTCTCTATTCCTAGACTCAAGGCGTTGTTCCTGATCACCACCTCCAATGAATTCAGTCATGCCATGGTTATCGTTATTTCTCCGGGAATATGGCCACCTGGAGATACCATGCTTTCTGCAGATATGCCTCAATGTAGACCGAGTTACTGCAAAAGCAAAACCAGAAAAACTAATGTATGGATTTTAAAGAGAGAGCAATAATCTGGTCTACGTCTCATTCGATATCGTTATAAGTATTACCACCAAGGCTTTCCGCAACATCTTCAAGTTTCTGTCCAAAATATTGTTTGAGAACCTCGTAAGTAAATGGAGTTTCAGTATTTTGGTTTTCTCTCTCAGATAATATGCATGTTTTCTCAACAGGAGTAGAGGCTATACTGCTAATCTGTCCTGCACCGTCAAGATTTCCTCCATTAATCGTGTCAAAGCTCCAATCCAAGCTGCCACAATCAGCCACAGCATTGTTCGACATGCATGGGGCTTCATTCACGTTTTCCAGTGGACATTGTAGGCCTTCTATGCCCTAATTTGCAAGGATCAATGTTATCTAAACAGCGTCAGAAAAACACGGGTGCCAAAAATTTAGCAAGATTTGCAGTCTGCTGCAACTTACTTCCATATGGTCCCCGCAATGCGCATCTGAAGACGTTAGATGGGACAGTGGGTACTGAAAGGGAGTGAATGAGGAATCATGAACCAAGTGCAACTGAAGAAATACAATTAAATTACGCACATAATGCATCTCTAATGGCACACTTCATAACTCAACATAACTGATGGTAAGAGAGCTGAAAATTCTCAATAATGCCTTTATAGTCAGGGTGCTCACATCTTGCCATTGTGTTACAGCTACTGGTGTTTGAAGCAAAATTGCACGTGAAGGGTCTCTCCGACTAGTCTCCGGTGTGTCACGACGTCGAACAAATTTATTGATGTGCTTAAGATTGGAGGTAGAGCAACTATCCTTGTTTCTCCGGTAAGGTGGCCATCTGGAGATACCATGCTTTCTACATAAACGCTTCAATGTAGATCGACTAACTGCAGAAATAAAATCAAGACACCAAAGAGACTTCAGGAAATCAGTCCAGACTTAGATAACAAGAGCGAGCAAATTGGAAATGGCAAGAGCAACAATTCCATGTATATGAAATTACCGCCAAGACCTTCCGCAGCATACTCAAGTTTCGATCCAAAATATTGTTTAAGAACCTCGTAACTATTAGTGTTTTCATCATCCGACAATATGCAAGTTTTATCTAATGGAGTGACAGCAATGCCACTTTGTTCTGCACCAACAACACTTCTTCTGGTAAAGGTAGCGCAGCTGTTGTCCAGACTGCCACCATCAGCTTCAGGACCACGAGACGAGCATGGGAGCCCATTAATCTTGTCCACAGCATATTTTAGGCCTTCTCTCCTCTGCTATGCAAGTTTTGTCAACTATCGTACTATTTTCTCAAACCAAGCATGTTCTTGCCGAGGAACCAAGCATATTTGACATCAAATCTGCAAAATATGGAGACTTACTTGGATGTCAGGCCTGTTCAACGCGCATGAAGATATTAGATCTGCCTCCTACAAAAGAAGAATAAAGTAACTGAGGACTTATGGAATTGATGAAACTGATAACTTATGGCCACTAAATTAATCCCAAAAAGCATATGAAATTGCGGACTTCTCCCTTTTTTGTGCTACTTTGACTCTAATTGGCTGAGAACAACATAACACGTCAGGCAGAAAGATGTTAAAAGTTGAAGGCAACTATGAATAAATTTCGCGTCTTGAAGTGATCCATGCCACAGCCGCTGAACTTTTAGACGAAATCACCACCCTAACTTAAAAAATGAGTCATTTCAAAAAATAGGAATGCGGAAGAAGAAAAGTAGGATGCAAAACAAACTTCACCCTTGGGAAAATATTCAAGTTCATGCTGGTGAAGTATATGTACTAGATACCTGAACAAAATTCTTGACGCTCATTTTAGTTTCAATAGTACAAAGAGAAGGTAAAAAGTTGCCAAACTTGCACCAGCTTTCGCCTCTAGCAGATATGCCCAAAAGAAATATAATAAACCATGACCAAACAAAACGGTTTTGTATGTCGATCTGTCGTTAAGCCGATTTATCAGAATGTCACAGTTAAAGTGACACAGAGTAAAATGCTCGTGCACAAACTACCTAGTATTTGTCATTAATTAAACTTTCCGGTCACTGATTCTGTCATGTAGTACTAAAAGATCGAGCTAAAGTTGATTGATTACATGCTTAATCTACACTGCAGGATTATTGTTCACCATAAGCATCACTTATGCACATCTCAGTATCAACGGAAGCACAAACCTTAAGCACTCGGCAGGCTTCTTCGCATTTCGTTTCAAGTAAAATGTTGTCCCCAATGATGTCGACCAGCTCAAGTACACCAACACAGCACTGACCAAAAGGTTCGAACACAGGCAAAGCAAAAGCACCCTTCACACCGCAAATTACAGCCAGGTCACGCTGTGGAAGATCTTTGCTAGAGTAAGTTAGGACATCCGGGGTCAATTCTGGAAATGGATGCCGAAACACGCGGCCAGGGAGACCAAGTTGTTCTTCTTGGCCGTCCAAAAAGATATTGTAACGCTCGGAGTGGAGCCTATACAACAAAAGCCGTCTTTCCAAATGTGTAAGCCCAAAATCTTGGTCGGAAGTCGTCAAGAGACGTCGGCCCCCAATAACCTTGGGTGCCCAAAACTGAACTAGAACATTGCTATTCAGACATCTAAACTTGAAAAGTGCAGTTTTAATCTTCTCTCTAATTGCATATTGGCCAGTGGTTTCGGGAACTGTATCAAGAACAACTAAGAAATTATTAAACACAGATTGCACAATTCAAATTGTCTGGATATAATAGAAGAAAACTTTGCTACAAAAAATCCCTTCCCAAGTATTACATGCAAAAATTTAAGCTACAACCATAACTTTTTGGGTATTTAAGTATAGTTACTGAGTTTGTTAAGGAAACCAAAAATCTGTAAATATGGAGGTTTTTTTCCAATGGGTCTGGGTAAACAGCAGATCCGGCTATCTATGCTCCCTGTGACCTTCATCAGTGGAGTTAGTATAATATAACTATAGAAAAGTCACTACCCATGCATCAGAGTAGTCTTCAAACTCACTTCTGTTGTTAAAGTAAGAAAAAGAAGTGCCACACAAATTCTTCGCTAAATGTATAATGCAAAATAATTAGGTTGGCTATTGCCAAGGCATCTTAAGGAAAAAAAAAAACTTTTGCTGCAACTAGGGTGCTGGAAATAGCCTACAGCCCCCATATAGTGGTCATTTATAATTGTTAGCAGAATTATTTGGCATCGCTAACTAAGCCGCTAAACATATTTAGCGTGCATCATTTGTCGCTATATGGAGGACTATGAGCGAGCTTAACTTGCGACCCGAGTTTTGGCTAAAAAGTCTCCCAAAAGAATTTCGCGATCCAATTTGTAACACCAAACAAGCTGCTGGGCTGTACCCATTATCAGTCACAAAGATACACGACCCTATCCAAAAGTGCCATTTCTTATCAGAAAGTGCAAATGTATGCAGCCAGCCATTTTACGCTACTAAAAGAGATTGCAGCCTAGATGCTCGGAGGAGGAGACAAACCAGAGCGACCTACCCGAGGGGAGATTTTGAGGGGTCCAGAAAACCCAGAGAAATCCCTCATCTCTCGGCAACTTGTTTCTTGGACGAGGTTCTTTCAACGACAGTTTGATCAGCAACTCTTTCGAGGAATCCGAAAAGGAACTTTCGACGTCACCAGTGTTCTTCATGACGGGGTCTTCCAGTGACATAGTTACCGTCAATTGATCCTCCTCAGGGATTTTCGGGATCCAAAATCATTCTCTTTAACTTGTATCTGGCTCCGTGAAAAGGGTCTGAGAAGGGCCAATAGAGTGCAGTGAACTGTCTTCCAGACTCAGAAGGTTCATGACGCGGTTTTGACCCTTTTTTAGGGTCCTCTTCTTGTCGCTGAGGCAAGACTGGGAAGAAAGAAAATTCTCTCCCGTCGGGGACTTTTTCACTTCCGAGAACCAGGACAATCGGAAGTCGTCGTCAACTATGTTGAACTGTTTAGAAAATAGAAAATAATGAACAAACTTTGGCTTCTATCCCGGTTGTAGGAATTTTCCTCCAACCCCATATATAGTGACAATTAATAATCACTAAATGTCTCTAGTGGCTTTTCTGTTAACACTTTCAACGACAACTCTTAACAGCACTTTTTTAGCGTCACTAAATAAAAAAGATTTAGTAACCATTAATTATCGTTACATGGGAGGTAGGAGGAAGATTCCTTCAACTCGGTACCAGCCAATTTTTTTCCGAAAATAATTTACCTTACGAAAGTGATGAAGTACAAAGATTAAAAGTTGAAAGTACCTCTAAAGTGTTTTCAATTTTCTGTTTGAATAATTTTATTCAAAATAAAAATAAAAAATGATAAAAGTATACCAAAAAAATAAATTATCATCATTATAAAGAACAGAAAATAAAAATGATAAAAGTACGGGCCCTAAGCTTCTATGCGCAAATGAATTTAACTTCTTACTAAAACTTCTCCAGTGACGTGCGCACATAATTCCTTAAATTTTTTTAATTTTTTTAATTTTTTTGGTAAAAGTCCTTGTATTCATTTCACCAAAGAAGTACACCCTATTCACTTTTACAAACCAAAACTATGTAATGTCTTCTATATACAGCTAAACAACTCTGTAGGTACCCCTCAATTAACTAAATCCAACTCATTAAACATTAAGCTAAGATGCTCATATGAAAAGTCTTTCAGGCAGTCCCCATTCTTCACAAATTCTCATATTCTTTGTTGTAGGTTGTATCTTATTCCAGCTGCACATTCTCCATTTTATCCATTGTTGAATCACCTGTCAACAACTTTCATGGCTTGCTTGCATCTTCTCAAAGACCCTTGCATTTCTTTCTTCCCAAATTCCATATATAACTGCTGTGATGGACAGTTTAATCAACTTTGTTTTAAAGTTTTTTCCTCTGAAACGGTGTGTTGCATACTCCATGAAAAATTAAGCGTGGCCAACAAGAAAAATTAAAGTTTGTCATCCTTACACCAGATATTAAATAATATACCAAAAGATTCCCTTAAAAACAATCTTTAAGAAGAGAAAGTCGGTCTCCTCCTATAGGAAATTTGATACAGCCCACAGCTGAAACTGAATTGGTAACAAACTTTTTTCATCCTTTGACATCTAATATTTCCCTGTCTCGTGGATGTGCCTCATTTGGTAATTTGTGAAGTTTGGTCTTAAAATAACTTTTGCTTTTCGCCCGTGCTTTTCCCTCTCCACTAGTTTAACGACTTGTGGTTGTGGTGGCGACTTAAATTTATCATTTGGTTTAACTTTATTGATTTTAAAAGTAGCTCGCCTTGGCAAAAAAAAATTAATAAATGAAGTTTTCCCTTACCCACCCGGTATCAAATGATGGATTTTATTTGACAGAAGCATAGGCCTAATAGAATCCGCTTTCTGTAAGCAACCACCAAAATCTGTTTTCAAATTGGATTTTCAGGATGATATGCCCCCTATTAAATGACTTTTGATATGGGAAAAAGCTTCCCTTTGATGACACACCCAAAGAATGATATTGGCATATATTGTTCAACCTAACCCTTTGATTTTATAGTTTCAATATCTAACTTTGAAAGTGCGCCAAAAAAATACTTAACTTTTAAAGAACGTACCAAATCAGTACCTCGGCTGACGGATAACGGATGTCATTTGAAAGTCAGAAGGATAGGACTATCATTCTGGGAAAAATGACATAAAGCATATCCAAGTGACTACATGGGCCGTCTACAATTTCTTAAAGACATGTGATAACGCTACAGCCGTTCAATTCCATTCGATTTTTTCTTTTACTTAATTTAATCACCAGAAAACAGAAAAACTCTCTCTCTCTCTCTCTCTCTCTCTCTCTCTCTCTCTCGCGCGCGCTACCCCCAGATACACATCCCGATCTCCCCTTTGGAAATTAACAAGACAAAAGTGTAAAGGATTAATTTCACTTTAAACCCTGTAATTCTTTAAATATTGCTCTTAAAACCCCCAAACTTTACACATTAGCTTTGAAAATTATGAGGTTTACATTTCGTTCAAATGATGAAAAAGGTAACGGTTTTCAAATTGCGGGTTTAAGTCAATTGAAAGGTGACACTACTAGTTTTGATCCATGCGTTGCACACGGGAGCAACTATAGTCAATAAATTACGTAAATAAAAGTACGATACTAAAGTTTTGACAAATAATGGAACAAAAGTGATAGAATCCATATAATGGTCAGCTAAAATAAACATCTACGATTAAAACTTAACAGAAAAACTAATTGAAAGTGATAAAACAATGGTGAAAAATCTCTCATTCTATTATATACAGTACCATTCAACAAAATCTAACAATGAAAAAATGACTATTCAATTGAATAAGTATGAACATCCAATCAAATCTGTCAACAAAAAATATCAGTACAATAGAAGAATAGAAACATGGAGAGGTGGTCAATTAAGTCACAAAATGAACGTTGATATCCCAAGAGAACAAAATATGACGGTTAAATGAAATAAAAAAAGAAATGAAGAGATAAAATAGAAAAGTGATTTGTGATAGAGAGACTCACTATAGAGATAATTGTCAAGTTTTAAGTTTCATAAAATGGGTGCTTCATTTATAACTCGTTATTTAATGGAGTTGATTCATTGCTCCCGCAGGCAACTTGTGGGTTAAGTTGCCAGTGTCATCTGGCCATTCATTTACGATTTTTGCAAGGTCAAAATTTATTTTTCGTGTTTTTTTTAAGTATATCTGCTATATGATATTGCAGATAATTTTTTTAACAAAAATACCCCCGGCCCCTCCGCTACATAACGAGGATGAGGCTCCTACAGTCTCCTCTTTTCTTTTCACAGATGCAGTCTTCTCTTTTCTGTTCACAAATGCAGTCTGCACGAAGAAGAAGAAAACCAAGGCTCTGAGAGCAAGGCCATTACAGGGACATTCACAAATTCAGTCTCCATCGAGAAGAAGAAAATCAAAGCCACCTGCCACCACCAATTTCAGTCAACCATTAGAAACCACCCTGGTCCAATTTGTCTAGCGTAGGTTTGTCCAATCTCCTTTTGCATTAGTTTTGGTCCAGATCCGAAACACGCCTTTGCCCCTTGAGTGATCTCATCTAAAGGTGTGGTGATGTGATTACTGGTGGAAGTCAAATTTGGTGCACAACGATGATGCGCTATTATGGTCTAATCGGTGGTATCGATGGGTGATAATGGACGGGCTCTTTGGTGAAGACTGGTAGAATAGAGGACGGCAAATGTCTGCCATTGGTGATGGTGCACGGGTTCTTCATGGAGATTGCCAATTCATTTGTGAAAAGAGAAGGCACTGCTATTTCATTTGGGGTAAATTACTAAACACCCTGATGTTTTACGTAATTACACTCCACTACAGCTATCTTTAAAAATTACACGCAGTTCAAAAAATAATTTTTTCTCTTATGGTGTTAATGGTGCAATGCAAAAAGACATGAATGCCTCTCAGACTATTTTCTTGGAATTTTTTACGAAAAATTTGTGATGCCAAGGAAAGTGGGTTCGTACCTACGTGGAGGTGCCACAAAGGCTGCAGTCCGCGTCAGCTTCCAAGTATGTTGATGTGAGACACAGCAAGGGTGGAACAAGGGCAGAGACCAAAGGCTTCCTAGACAGAGCTCGAGGGTGGCAGTGCTGCGAAGGCGATGGCGCGGGATGAATACACGATGACAGTCACAGTCCGATACTTAGGTCCAGAGTCAGGGCACTGTGTATTTCTCTCTCTAGGATTCTAGAGTGAGAGTGAAAATGTCCAACCTTCTTCTTCTTTTTAAATGAATTCTCAAGACCTCTATTTATAAAGATTGAGATGATGATGTCATTAACCGACACGTGGCGATCCCCGGCAGTGACACGTCACCGGGGGGGTCCACGGGTGCTGGTGCTCCACGGACTGTCGGATCGCATAGTCACACGGACTGTCGGATCGCATAGTCACACGGCCTGTTCCTCACAGTGTCGCTCTGTCTGTCTGGAAAGACTGGCTCCCACAGCGTCGGTGTGGCCAGAGAATCCCCTTGATCTAGCCTCCAATCCAAGCCCTTGCGGAGTCCCACAGGCCTGGCAGCGGTGGGGAAGACCCGACGCCCAACTGCCAGGTGAACTAGGCACGATGCCCTCCGAAGACCTGCTCCCATCTCGGAGTGACCCGGGGGTCATAGTCCCTAAGGGTGCCGACGCAAGTCCCCAGTGCCGGAGCACGTAGGCCAATCACGCAGGCACCCTGACGGAGATGGTGTCCCGGAGGAGTCGCCTATTCCGCAGGCCGAGGTAACATCCCGGAGGAGCCGTCTACCTGGCCGGCCAAGGTAGCATCTCGGAGGAGCCGTCTACCTGGCGGAAGGGGAGTTGAAGAGCTCTCTGGCAGAGATAGTGTCCCGGAGGAGTCGCCTATCCCCGCGGGTGAGTCCTTATGCCGGAGCACTTGGAGCGAGTCAAGGTAGCATCCCGGAGGAGCCGTCTACCCGACTGGCCGAGGTAGCATCCCGGAGGAGCCGTCTACCTGGCGGAAGGGGAGTTGAAGAGCTCCCTGGCAGAGATAGTGTCCCGGAGGAGTCGCCTATCCCCGCGGGTGAGTCCTTATGCCGGAGCACTCGGAGCGAGTCAAGGTAGCATCCCAGAGGAGCCGTCTACCCGACTGGCCGAGGTAGCATCCCGGAGGAGCCGTCTACCTGGCGGAAGGGGAGTTGAAGAGCTCACTGGCAGAGATAGTGTCCCGGAGGAGTCGCCTATCCCCGCGGGTAAGTCCTTGTGCCGGAGCACTCGGAGCATGTCAAGGTAGCATCCCGGAGGAGCCGTCTACCCGACTGGTCGAGGTAGCATCCCGGAGGAGCCGTCTACCTGGCGGAAGGGGAGTTGAAGAGCTCCCTGGCGGAGATAGTGTCCCGGAGGAGTCGCCTATCCCCGCAGGATGATGTACACTCCGGAGAGTGGGTCGAAGCATGTTCCATGACCAAGGCAAGGTGCGCATGGTATGATGAATGAGTGTGGTGCCCGGGGGCATGATGACATGATTGTGGCGCATGGGCGCGATGAAGTGAGTAAGGTGCCGGGAGCACGTCTATGTCAATGGCGCGACGCATGGGCGTGACGGAGTGCGTAAGGTGCCGGGGGCATGTTTGTGTCAATGGTGGCGCATGGGCGCGACGGAGTGCGTAAGGTGCCGGGGGCACGTTGGTGTCAATGGTGGCACATGGGCGCGACAGAGTGCGTAAGGTGTCGGGGGCACGTTGGTGTCAATGGTGGCACATGGGCACGACAGAGTGCGTATAGTGCCGGGGGCACGGTAGTGTGACAGAGAGCCTGGGGGCACGGCTGTATCAGCGGCGCGATGCACGGGCGCGGCGAAGTGTTGGAGTGTGACGTCCGAACGTCGGTGACGGGGGTCACGGAGACGACGTCCGGGCGACGGACGATGAGCGTCGTGGAGTTGGCGCGCGGGCGCGGGGGACGTCCGGACGACGGGCGACGGGGTCGCGGAGTTGACGTCCGGACGACGAGCGACGGGGGTCGCGGAGATGACGTCCGGGCGACGAGGTCGCGGAGTTGTGTCCGGGCGACGGGGGTCGCGGAGGATGCAAGGCCTCTTGAAGAGAAGTGAAGGTGCTAAGGATGGAGGCCAAAGACCAACCCTTGGGGGAAGGCCGGGGCCGACCCCAAGGGGGAGGCCAAGGCTGAGGCCGACCCCAAGGGGGAGGCCAAGGCCAACCTCATTGGGCAAATGCCATGGCGCATCGACGGACGACGTGCGAAGTGCGACGGTCGAAGCGTGATGCGGCGTCGCACGATGATGAGTTTCTTGGTGACGAAGTCATGTAATGAAAGTGAGAAGTGCACGTGACTTGAGCGTGCATGCTTTGACCGGTTGTGAGCGTTGAAAATGATTGTTGCTTGTGCGGACGTGTCATGCAAAATGGGGCCACAGTGGTCCTTTGGGTACGACCAGAATAGGTTGGGAACATAAGCCCCCTGCGTGTGGTGTGCGCGGAGGGGCAACCTGAGCGGGCACCGCATGCATAAATACTTAGCAAGATGTTGATGTTGTTTGGCCGGCGAGTTGTTGAGGTCGTCAGTGCATGATGATGATGAAGAGTAGGTGGCTCAAGCCACCTCGTGCACCACCTACGGAAGCTTGGAATGCTTGGGGGTTCAGACAAACGTACGATGATAGGGTGCAGGGGCGCGAGCATGTAAATGGCGCTCGAGCGACGGACGACGAGTGTCGCGGAGACGTCACCCGGGCGATGGGCGACAAGCGTCAGGGATACGGCGCACGGGCGCTGGCGACGAGGGTCGCGGAGATGGCGCCCGGGCAACAGACGACGAACATCGCGGAGACGTCACCCCGGCGATAGGCGACAAGCGTCGCGGAGATGGCGCACAGGCGCTGGCGACGGGGGTCGCGGAGACGACGCACAGGCGTTCGCGACGGGGGTCGCGGAAACGGCGCCTGGGCGACAGAAGATGAGCGTCAAACAATGAGTAGGTGTAGGTGGTTCGAGCTTCCTCGCGCACCACCTACCAAGGATGTTGATGTCAAGGGGGTCGTGATGCGGGTCGCGACAAGGGCGCGGTCAGGCGTCACGATGCAGGGGCAGTCCACGACGGGCGCATGGGCGCGAGCAATGCACGTCGGTCTATGTTGAAAAAACAAAATTTTTTTTTTTTTGAAGTTGCCGGCCTTGGATGTCGGCCATGATGTGAAGGTGGGAAGGTCGAAGGTGGCGAGGTGGACTTGGGTGTTGTGACTAAAGTGAAGAAGTTGTGGAGGGGGGGTGGTTGTGATTGTGTTTTGGGCCGAAGGTGGTGAAGGAAAAAGAAAAGATTGAGAAGTTCTTGAAGGTGATGGCCATGGCTTTGGAAAGCCAAAATGGGTGGCCTTGATGGTGGCCGAAGGTGAAGGAAGGGGAGGAGGATGAAGGCCGAAGGTTGAAGAGGGGGAGGGGTCGGCCAGGGCCTTGGGTGTGGCGTGAAGGTTGCGGTGTGGGGGAAGAGAAGAGAGGGAAAGGTAAGGGGAAGGTGGGAGGGGGGAAGGAGAGGGGCGGGGTCGGCCTAGGGGAGGGGGTTGGGGTGGCCAAGGCCGAAGTAGGGGAGGGGGAAGATGGAGGGGAAAAGGGAAGGGGGAAGAAGGGGGCGGCGGCGGCGGGGTGCCGCGGGTGGCCGAGGGGCGAGGGGAAGGAGGGAAGGGGAAGGGGAAGGAGAGAGGGGGGAAGGAGAGGGGCGGGGAGGTTCGATGGGCCGAGGCCGACGTTGGGGAGATGGGCGAGAGGAAGAGGGAAGGAGGGGGGCAGGGTCGGCCTTGGGAAGGGCGTGGGGAGGCCGAGGCCGACGTTGGGGAGATGGGCGAGAGGAAGAGGGAAGGAGGGGGGCGGGGTCGGCCTTGGGGAGGGGGTTGGGGAGGCCGAGGCTGAAGGGGAGGGTGATGGGGAAGATGGAGGGGAGAAAGGAAGGGGAAATGAGGGGAAGAAGGTGGCGGCGGCAGGGTGCCGCGGGTGGCCGAGGGTGGGGGGAAGGAGGGGCGGGGGAGAGAAGAGAGGGGTCGTCGCCGGTGATGGGGGAGGCGACGCCGGTGGGCAGGGCGGCGGGGCAGAAGGCCGAGGCCAAGGGGCTGTGGCGGCGCCAATGGGGGCTGCGGCTGCGCATGGTGAAAAGAAAGAGAAAGAGATGGGGAAATTAGGTTTAGGGTTTTCTGGGATGGGCGCGGGTCGGATGGGTTGGGTCGGTTCGGGTTGAGGAGCTGGGCGCAGAGAGAGAGAGGAGGCGCGGGTCACGGTTTGGATCGGTTCGGGCGCGCGGGTCATCTGGGTTCGTGGGTAGGGTTTGCCCAGATTTTTTTTGAAATTCAAATAAAATAAGATGAAATAATAATATAATTTTAATTTTTTTTTTTTTGACAGCCCTAAAGAGGGAGCCTCCAATGACATTTTCATAATGTGCAAGATGAGAGTGAGAGAAATGGGATGATGGGAAATGAAATTTTTTTCATAAGAGAGAAAAGTTGTGTATGAAGTGGGGAAAGGGTGATGGGGTGTTGGATGGTGAGAGGGAGAGTGAATGGAGGTATAGAAAGAGTGATGAGAGCCATGAATGTGAGGAGTAGTGAGAAATATGAAAAACTTGAAAAATTTTCTAAGTGTTGAAAATTTATTTTTTTTTTGAGTTCGGGCAAGGATGCTAAGGGGAGGCCGTTGAGCGTGGTGATTGATGACCGGTTGCGAAAAAAATGAATTTTTTTCTAAGTGTTGTACTGAGACAAGGATGCTGAGGAAGACCACTGAGGATGCTCATCGATGACCGATTGCGAAAAAAATGAAATTTTTTCTAAGTGTTGTGCTGAGACAAGGATGCCGAGGAAGACCCCTGAGGATGATCATCGATGACCGGTTGCGAAAAAAATGAATTTTTTTCTAAGTGTTGTGCTGAGACAAGGATGCCGAGGGAGACCACTGAGGATGATCATCGATGGCCGGTTGCGAAAAAAATGAAATTTTTTTTCTTCTAAGTATTGTGCTGAGACAAGGATGCCGAGGGAGACCACTAAGGATGATCATCGATGACCGGTTGCGAAAAAATGAAATTTTTTTTTGAGTGTTGTGCTGAGACAAGGATGTCGAGGGAGACCACTGAGGATGATCATCGATGACCGGTTGCGAAAAAAATGAAATTTTTTCTAAGTGTTGAGAAAAGTGAATGAAGGATGATGATGCGACCGTAGTAGCGCGACTCGAGCCACCCCGCGCACCACGTACCAAGTCATTGCAATGTGAGGCCGAAGGGATTGGGAAGGGCTGAAGCCCCCAAGGGAGTGGGTGATGGCATGAAGGGTGATATCAATAGACTTGTGCAAGATCAATGTAGCTTGAAAATTTTCTAAGTCTGGAAAATGACGGCCTCTTGGATGGCTGGGTTGAGGTTGTGACTGGTAGTCCTGGTAGCCCTTCGTTGCTAAGGCATGGTTGCTGAGTGTGGAAGATAGGCAGACTGCAATACGATGCTCACCTCCCCAGCAGAGTCGCCAAAAATGATGCTAAGGAAAGTGGGTTCGTACCTACGTGGAGGTGCCACAAAGGGTGCAGTCCGCGTCAGCTTCCAAATATGTTGATGTGAGACACAACAAGGGTGGAACAAGGGCAGAGACCAAGGGCTTCCCAGACAGAGCTCGAGGGTGGCAGTGCTGCGAGGGCGATGGCGCGGGATGAATACACGATGACAGTCACAGTCCGATGCTTAGGTCTAGAGTCAGGGCACTCTGTGTTTCTCTCTCTAGGATTCTAGAGTGAGAGTGAAAATGTCCAACCTTCTTCTTCTTTTTAAATGAATTCTCAAGACCTCTATTTATAGAGATTGAGATGATGATGTCATTAACCGACACGTGGCGCTCCCCGGGAGTGACACGTCACCAGGGGGTCCACGGTTGCCGGTGCTCCACGGACTGTCGGATCGCATATTCACACAGCATGTTCCTCACAGCGTCGCTCTGTCTGTCTGGAAAGACTGGCTCCCACAGCGTCGGTGTGGCCAGAGAATCCCCTTGAACTAGCCTCCAATCCAAGCCCTTGCGGAGTCCCACAGGCCTGGCAGCGGTGGGGAAGACCCGACGCCCAACTGCCAGGTGAACTAGGCACGATGCCCTCCGAAGACCTGCTCCCGTCTCGGAGTGACCCGGGGGTCATAGTCCCTAGGGGTGCCGACGCAAGTCCCCAGTGCCGGAGCACGTAGGCCAGTCACGCAGGCACCCTGACGGAGATAGTGTCCTGGAGGAGTCGCCTATTCCGCAGGCCGAGGTAACATCCCGGAGGAGCCGTCTACCTGGCGGAAGGGGAGTTGAAGAGCTCCCTGGCAGAGATAGTGTCCCGGAGGAGTCGCCTATCCCCGCGGGTGAGTCCTTATGCTGGAGCACTTGGAGCGAGTCAAGGTAGCATCCCGGAGGAGCCGTCTACCCGATTAGCCGAGGTAGGATCCCGGAGGAGCAGTCTACCTGGCGGAAGGGGAGTTGAAGAGCTCCCTGGCAGAGATAGCGTCCCGGGGGAGTCGCCTATCCCCGCGGGTGAGTCCTTATGCCGGAGCACTCGGAGCGAGTCAAGGTAGCATCCCGGAGGAGCCGTCTACCCGATTGGCCGAAGTAGCATCCTGGAGGAGCCGTCTACCGGGAGGAAGGGGAGTTGAAGAGCTCCTTGGCAGAGATAGTGTCCCGGAGGAGTCGCCTATCCCCGCGGGTGAGTCCTTGTGCCGGAGCACTCGGAGCATGTCAAGGTAGCATCCCGGAGGAGCCGTCTACCCGACTGGCCGAGGTAGTATCCCGGAGGAGCCGTCTACCTGGCGGAAGGGGAGTTGAAGAGCTCCCTGGCGGAGATAGTGTCTCGGAGGAGTCGCCTATCCCCGCAGGATGATGTACACTCCGGAGAGTGGGTCGAAACATGTTCCACGACCAAGGCAAGGTGCGCATGGTATGATGAATGAGTGTGGTGCCCGGGGGCATGATGACATGATTGTGGCGCATGGGCGCGATGAAGTGAGTAAGGTGCCGGGAGCAAGTCTATGTCAATGGCGCGGCGCATGGGCGCGATGGAGTGCGTAAGGTACCGGGGGCATGTTTGTGTCAATGGTGGCGCATGGGCGCGACATAGTGCGTAAGGTGCCGGGGGCATGTTTGTGTCAATGGAGGCGCATGGGCGCGACATAGTGCGTAAGGTGCCGGGGGCACGTTGGTGTCAATGGTGGCACATGGGCGCGACAGAGTGCATATAGTGCCGGGGGCACGGTAGTGTGATAGAGAGCCTGGGGGCACGACTGTATCAGCGGCGCGGCGCACGGGCGCGGCGAAGTGTTGGAGTGTGACGCCCGAACGTCGGTGACGGGGGTCACGGAGACGACGTCCGGGAGACGGACGATGAGCGTCGTGGAGTTGGCGCGCGGGCGCGGGCGACGTCCGGACGATAGGCGACGGGGTCGCGGAGTTGACGTCCGGACGACGGGCGACGGGGTCACGGAGTTGACGTCCGGACGACGGGCGACGGGGTCACGGAGTTGACGTCCGGACGACGGGCGACGGGGGTCGCGGAGTTGTGTCCGGGAGACGGGGGTCGCGGAGGATGCAAGACCTCTTGAAGAGAAGTGAAGGTGCTAAGGATGGAGGCCAAGGCCAACCTCAAGGGAAGGCTGAGGCCGACCCCAAGGGGGAGGCCGGGGCCGACCCCAAGGGGAAGGCCAAGGCCGGGGCTGACCCCAAGGGGGAGGCCAAGGCCGAGGCCGACCCCAAGGGGGAGGCCAAGGCCAACCTCCTTGGGCAAATGCCATGGCGCATCGACGGACGACGTGCGAAGTGCGACGGTCGAAGTGTGATGCGACGTCGCACGATGATGAGTTTCTTGGTGACGAAGTCATGTAATGAAAGTGAGAAGTGCACGTGACTTGAGCGTGCATGCTTTGACCGGTTGTGAGCGTTGAAAATGACTGTTGCTTGTGCGGACGTGTCATGCAAAATGGGGCCGCAGTGGGCCTTTGGGTACGACCAGAATAGGTTGGGAACAACTTGTTTTTGGGAATTATTGGAGAGAATACCCTAATTCAAATTGAATGCCCTAATTGAACCCTAACTTAATGCCCTGATTCACTTAGACACACAATTGAACCCTAAATTGAAGTAATTAAACCCTAATTAAACTCTAAATTAAATGCCCAATCGAATCGAACCCTAAATTACACTAATTGAATCCTAAATTGAATGTCCTAATCCAACCGAACCCTAAATTGAACTAATTGAACCCTAAATTGAATGCCTTAATTTAACCGAACCCTAAATTGAAATAATTAGAACCCTAATTGAACCCTACATTGAAGTAATTGAACCATAATTAAACCTTAAATTGAATGCCTTAATCGAATCGAACCTTATTAAACTAATTGAACCCCTAGTTGAACGTTAATTTAAATGCCCTAATCCAACCAAACGTTAAATTGAACTTATTGAACCCCCTAATCGATCCCTAAATTGAATGCCCCAATTTAACCGACCCCTAATTGAAGTAATTGAACCCTAATTAAATTCTAAATTGAATGCCCTAATCGAATCGAACCCTAAATTAAACTAATTGATCCCCTAATTGAATGTTCTAATCCAATCGAACCCTAAATTGAACTAATTGAACCATAAATTGAAAGTCCCAATTCAACTGAACCCTAAATTGCACTAATAGAACCCCTTAATTGAACCCTAAATTGGAGTAATTAAACTCTAAATTAAATACCCTAATCAAATCGAATCTTATGTTAAACTAATTGAACCCCTAATCTAATCGAACCCTAAATTGAACCCTAAAATGAGCTAATTGAGCTCTAAATTGGCTAAATTGAACCCTAAAATGAGCTAATTGAGCCATAAATTGACTAAATTGAACCCCCTAATTCACTTAGAGTTTGCAGAGTTGATTGAAATTTTGAAAAACCCATTACTACAAGAAGACCACACAGGTGAGTAAAGAACAAATGTGGGGTATTTTGGGTATGAAAATGGCATAAAGTAATGTGTTAGGAAATCTTTTCACGGAGTTGGCCTGTCGTTAAATGTGTGTAATGCGGGTACAAACCTCGGGGGGACGAAGTGTAATTTTTAAAGATAGCGGTAGTGGAGTGTAATTACGTAAAACTTCAGGGGTGTTTAATGTAATTTACCCTTTCATTTGTGGAAAGAGAAGCACTTAGCAACGCCATCATTCGCTACATTATGTAGCGGATGCAAATTATAGCATATTGTAGCCCTCTCAAGTTTGAGGGTATTTTTGTTAAAAAAATCGTTCGCTACACTATGTAGTGGAAGTACTAAAAAAAAATTCCTAAAAATAGATCTTGACAGTCCACCTTGATGGATGAACAGTCGATGGCGATGACACTAAGCTGTATGTGCAAGTAATGGATTAGCTCCCATAGATATATGTATATGTTTTTTATAAGTGAATACCAGCTATGAATTGATCCAATGGTAAAAAAAAACACTACTCGTGATAATTGGCAATTTCTAGGTATTAAGCAGATAAAAGAGCGCATTAATAAGTTTGGGCAATGATTATTTATACATTCTATTTTACTTGACAATATCATTATATGTCGCTAAAAGATCAAAACCTTAACATTTGAAAAACTTTTAACAGTAAAAAAGAGTGTGCAAAAGTGTAACTTGATGTAAAAATGCACGTTCATCCGTATAAATCCTAATAGAAAACGGATAAATTGTAAACATGGTAAAGACGAATTTCATTTTTGAAAATTACAAAATGTATCCTCGCACTGGATCCAGTGGTTCACACCTAGTCTCAATAAGTCAACCGCAAAGTGTACCGTCCCCGGATGCCTCTTAGCGTGGGTAAATTTTATGCAAATGGAATCACACAGCCTGAAGAATGAAGATGGTGGTGGAGGAGGAGGAGGAGAAGGCGACACACTCTCTGACGGATTCAGTCCATCATTTTTCACTTCCTGATTACGTAAAAGATACGGCAAATGGGCTGTCCTGGAAGTCCCCCACAGCTCGCGCTTATGCCCATCTCTGGGTTTTTTGGAGCAAAGTCGGCAATTGCCCTCAAAGTCAAACTGTCACCTCCGGTAAGAACAGAACAGAACCCAATTTTCATGTCTGCTATATATATACACAAACACACATAATTGTATGTATATGTTTCCCGTTAGTTTCAATAACAAGAGAAGTACATCTACACATATACAGCCAGCGACGGGGCTATTATGCAGAAGATCAAAGCTGCGCTTTGCAAGTTTAAGTGGCAATTTTTTGTTTCGGGTGGCAGCATTCTGGCTCAGTTTTGGGCACCCAGAAGGATTGAGGGCCGGTGTCTGCTTACAACTTCAGACCAGCCTTTTGCCGTTCGAGGACATACTAAAGGTTCTATTCATAGACGACTTTGGTTGTATAGGCAGCACTGCAAGAGCTTTGACTTGGTTGTGGAAGGAGAGGGGAGCAATGAATACGACCACCTTGGTCCGCCCGGCCGCGTGTTCCGGCATAGGTTGCTGGAGTCGAGTCCAGACGTTCGTCTTTACTCTTGCAACGAGTTTCCACAGCGCGATGTTGCTGTAGCTTCTGGTGTAAAGACCGTTCTAGCTTTGCCCGTGTTCGAACCTTCTTCGGGCGGGCGCTGTGTTGGTGTTGTTGAGGTCATTGGAACTGATGAAAGTTGCTCTACTGCCATATGGGATGCAGATAGATGCTTGCAGGTATGCCTTTCTGCTCAACGTACTCATTTCCGAACTCTTGTTCTATAATTCTATAATCATTAATCAGTTGAACTAGATGGCGATGCCTACATGTTGACCAATATGAGTTTCTGAACTTGCTTAACGAATGAGGTAAGTCTAGACTATGGTTTGGATGAGGTAATTCTAGACTATGGTTTGGTGTACTCAAGGCTTACCTCCATATTCGTTACTTACTGAACTTGGTGATATTTCAGCCATGCGGTACTAGTCCTTGTTCTTTGTGTCGTTGAATCGATATGGTTGCCAATTTATAACAATCAGAAGGAGCACATAGATGATTTTTATGCTGTAATTGATCAGTTTTTTTTTTTGGTGAAAGGTCCAGTATTATTGCTTGTAAAAAGTAATTGCTTCGTACAATCTTGATGTCTCCCAACCGTAATACTATATCGCCCTACACTCCAAAACTAACTACTTTACACCATAGGAATAGAAAAAGAAGAAACAAGAGACTTTTGGTCCATGCCCTTTATAACAGTATGTCTTCATGGATTCCCATGCTGTACATAATCTTCTATTCTTCTCTGATACAGTAACTGATCAGTTATTTAGTAGCATCTTGTATGCTTTTATTGAAAATGAGCTTGGAACTCCCTAGTAATGGTCAAAGTTCGGATTGACATGAAACTGTTAGTTTTTGTTTAGCATTGGTCTGGCATCGGGATGAATTAGCTTTTGCTACTGCCTTCCAGTAAGTTACTCCCTTCTTGAGATAGTGCAAGAAGTGGACCTCTGGCTTTGTTTATTTGCACTAGTGCATTATTTTTAGCATGTGTTTCTAAGTAAAATAGAAGGAAGAAAGAGAATGGGGACGGCGTGTGGGGAGTATTTATGTATGCACTATTTAGTTTTGTAATAAGTGCGTGCATCTGCATCCTGCACTTTGTTTGGTAATCAGAGTCTGCTTCATGTTTCTGGCCAAGTATTATGTTTTGTACTATAAGTAGTATAGTTTACCTAATTGGGTACCCTAATTCCTTACAGGAGGTGGATCTGAGATGTTTACATGAGGATTGCATCTTCGATACACAAGTAATTTGATATATTGGCATCCAAATGTCAAATTACATAGTTTCTAATGCACTTTTAGCAATTGTTCTTCAATATATCTTTAATGTACTGACAATAATTGCAAACCAGATCTCAGAAGGTCTACATCATGCAATAGATGAAATTGATAAGATGTTGGAAATAGCCTGTAAAACACTCCAATTACCTCTCGCTCAGACCTGGACCCCCTGCGTGCATAGCAATGGTTTAACTAATGGTGATAACTTCCATTTAAAATGCACTGATGAAGCGGTTGACTCGGATAAGCGGGAGTTTAGATCTCTATGTACCTACCGCCCCCTAGGAAAAGGCCAGGGGCTTGTTGGGAAGGCACTTTTATTTCATAAACCGTGCTTCTCCTGTGACATAAGCCAGTTCAGCATAAATGAGTATCCATTGGCTCACCATGCACGTGAGTTTGGATTAACTAGCTCTTTTGCAATATGCTTGTGGAGTACTTACACCGGAGACCTTGACTATGTTCTAGAGTTCTTTCTTCCCCCTTGCGGCCCAGGAATAAATGGAGATGTCAAGACCTTGTTGGGCTTGATATTGGCAACAACGAAGGAACACCTACCAAGTTTTAAGGTTGCTTTAGGAGCAGGACTGGTAGAGGAATTATCTGCTGAAGTCATTGAATATCTCATTTGTATTGATGAACTTGAGACTTCTACTGCATGCAGAACTATTCATTCTCCATCTACGCCCGAAGCCTTAGAAAACGAAGGCGGGATAGTGCAGCGAGATTTATCAAATCAGAAATCGCTTGTGGACGATGGTACTGAGAATGGAAGGGATCTTGGTACAGTCCAACAAAGCAACATAGCGGTTACTAATACTATAGAGAACACGTGCATAGTCTTGGAGAGAGGGGAAGTACACGAAGAAAATTCTCTTAGTTATGATACTCTTAAACAGCACTTTGGAAAGAAACTTGAGGATGTTGCAGAGATTTTTGGCGGTAAAGAAGCACATGGATATTATTGCTTGTGATATATATGTATTTTTTCATCTATTATTTTGACTTGCTTTCTTTTTGCTATTTAGAGAGGAGCACGCTTAATTATCTGTATTTTTTCCTTTTGCAGTTAGTCGATCTACACTGAAGCGTGTGTGTAGAAGTGTTGGAATCTCAGATTGGCCGTCTTGCAAGAGAAAAAAGGTAAATCGTACTCGCTGTAACTTCAAGAAAATGAAGGGATCTATTCAAGGTAGAGTGGAAGGAACTGCGGAACGTAGTAGGACAGATCCACTTCAAACTCATGCAACGCTTGATGTTGCTTCCTCAATACTGCATGTCACAACAATGCAAGACATCACCCCTTTGAGCATAAAGGTAATACATGGAGAAGATGTTATAAAGTTTCAAATGCCTCATTCATCAAGAATGGCAGAGCTGTTTGAGAACTTGACTGAGAGGCTGCCGCTAAAGGTTGGAACTTTCCGTATAAAATATCAAGACAACGATGGTGACTGGGTCCTAATTGCATGTGAAAAGGATCTACAGTATTGCATCACTAGTTCAAGGTCATCTGCGACAATCAAAATGTTGGTTCAGCCGCTATCTGATCAATAGCTTTGATCTTACTATGATTGGCAGCATCTTTGACTGCAGATGGTGGTGGAGATAGCAGGCCCAGCGAGACTCCGGAGACGGTGGCAGCGGTATACGTATGGAGATGACATTCAGTCCGGTCGATAACTACGTAATATCATTGCATCTATTTTGAACCTAATCCAAAAAAAAAGGCGGTGTCAAAATTATAAGCTGGAGGGAGATTATTAGTTTTCTTTCTTCGTTTTGCTATGATGATACTATCATTTGTGGAGAAAAACATCAAATAGCCGTGTATCATTGGAATGTGACGCTCCTTATGCATGCGAACTGTCGATATAATAGTAAGATATATACTTCCCCTTTATACATTTGTACTGTCTTCCCCAATAGCTAGCTCCCCGATATAATGATGTTTCAAAGTTAGGGGAACTATTTTTCATGAGGTGGCGGAGATAGCAGGCCCAACTCCGTGTCATTGCCCAGGCAAGTGCAAACTTCTTCATTTATGGCACAATATGCGTAACCATGTACCGACTTGTAATCTTCTTTTTTTTTTTTTTTTGGTAATAAGAGAGTGACATTGAAAAGTAAAGATTACAGAGACTTTCATGTTGTCTCAGGACATCACTACGAGCTATGAGATCACGACATATCCGTGACTCTGTATACATGACCGCAATGGTCGAAACTAACAAATAGCCTAAGAAAACTCGTACACATTACAGTCAAGCTAAAGTAGAGCAAATCTTACACAATAGCTTAATTTAAAGCCACATGCCAAATTTATAGGTTTCATGCCTCAAGAATTGGAGGAATTTGGGAAAATGGCGGAAACCTAACGCCGATTGAGACGGATAATGAAGTACAATTTGGAAGGAAATTTTGAGACCAAAACTCGGTGCACATTGTGCTCATTTCGAAAGTGTCATCCTTTTCCTCTCTGATGGGCGGAGGGTGATGGTGCGGTGCCATGTTGACGATCACTTGTGAGCTCAAACAGCTGCATAGCTGGTGTCTGTTTCCTTTTCTTTTGCTCATTAGAATATGCAGACGACGCGGAAGATATCCACCCATGTCCAGAGACTTTCAAAGCTTAATATGAAATCAATCAGTAATTCACTAAACATGGTCCAACATTGCAGTTGCGCAAGTTTGTTTTGGTGCGAAATGAATAGTCAAAACAAATCCTACTGTTTAACAAGCTAAACGAAGATAAAGATTCCAGAAGGACCAAGCATTGTCTATTTATGTTTTCAAATCTCTCAGAGAAATCGTTTATATTAAATTCAAGGGAGTCAAATTGTGTAATCTGATTTCAGCTGGACTATTGAGTATTTTCTAGGTTGTCTCTCTGCTACGCGTTTGATAACAACATTAGAAGTCATAGAGATAGAGGAGTGATTGGCCATTGGCCTTTACCATGTATCATTGAACCACTCAAGTGAACCGAGTTGAACCTTTAACCATCTGAACTTTTGAACTAGCCAGAGCACTTGACTGTTTACACCAACAATTCAATTGGTCCACGCGACACAATAGCTACCTCTATATGTATACTCAGTCCGTCTGAAGTACTTGGCACAGGAAAATGTTGTGGAACATAGACCTGAGGTTCTTTGCGCCACCAGTGCTAAATGTCCTCTTCTATTTCCTACAAAATCTCCAATTCAACTTTGTAATGGGGTACCTTGCTGCAATTTTCGTATTGCTTTTTCTGCTGAACTCGATCAAACTCCCTTTCCATGTCGTTGCCCGTCCGCCTATTTGTTTCCAAGCAGGAGACTTCTCTATTCTGGTGGCTGTTTCAGTGTCATGCTCACTGTTTCTGGTGCAAACACATTTTTGGGTCTTATATGCCATCATCTTATGCCTCTCTCCTTGGGATGCTTCCATCTTCGATCAGCTTGTCAGGTTTTTTCGCTGGTTTTATCGAACCCTTCAAGCCATTCCTATTATGGACATTATCTGCATTTTCCAACATGGAGAAGAACCTCCTTCAGTAGATGCTCACCCACAAGAGCAGCCAATCCTTGAAGAGGCTGGCTTTGTTGCTGTAGACGTTGATGAGCTACTTGTACCGTCCTCTGCGTCTATTTGATCCCATAGATATTTCAAGAAATATACAGAGATGTACTTGTATTTACCTACTTCATAGGTTTTCAATTTCCATAATCTTGATTCCTTAGAAAATCCATCAGATTGAGTAAGATGTGATTTTAGAGGATGTTGATAACGGAAACAGGGCAATGTGCTGTTTTTTTCAACTGTGACCAAAATATAGTAGATTCTCATTCAAATCTTTTTTTCAAATTGAAGTGCTTAATTTTTGTTTTAAGAAAAGAATATTCGGTACTAAACCTATCTTTTATGGACCGAAAGATTAAAACCTTAGCACATACGGGATTGCAAAATGATCTCTCACAAGAAGAGTCATATATAAAAGTCTTTATGTTATCAATTGATTTTGAGTTATGGTACATTAAAATCTGAATGTGAATCAAGTGTTCTGGGATCAGTCACGTTCTATCCATCCGCATTCCTAATCATCGTTCTTGCGAATTACTTAGGTCTTTTAAGACCGGCTGTCCAACGTTATACGTGAATCACGTTGAACATGGTGACGGAGGGTGTTTAAGTCACTTGTCCCAAAGTCCCGAAATGAAAGTCTTAAGCTTTACTTTCCTAGTCTTGAGTGTCCTTACTCTTTGCTAACTTGGTGAATTTCTACATGTGACTATCTTCTTATAAATAGGTATTTATACTAATTAAATGATAGTTTAGATGAAATTGTTTGTATACCATGGAGATACTCTTGTGGAGATGATAATAATTGTATGTATACCTTGAATACACTTTTATAGAGATGATCTTTAATTACTCTTGTAGAGATGATTCTTAATTACGTACATGTTTGTAATTGCTTTCGAAAGAGACTCTAAATAAGTCTGAGAGGATAATGTGATCTAATTAAAAATTCAGTTTTTGATATTATTGTAATTCTGTAAAGTGAGAATATCAAATCATGAAGTAATTTCTCTTATCACTGACTGCATTACCGGGTATAATAAGAACTTTTATAGTGGTAAGTATAACTAATTCCATAATGTAATTCTCCAAATTAAGAAAAAAAAAATTCCAGCTCACTGTAGACCAATCACCAAACTGCCTAACACCCATCATGTCACAACGACCCGCTAAACCACCAGCTACAGCTCTACCACCGCCACCATGGTGAGATTACTTAAGCCCTAGGCCGTCATGTGTAAACAATTCATCATACGCACAGAGAGAAGTTCATATACTTGAAATTTCAAGGGGGTCAAATGGCCCCTCTGTGTACGCAAAACATGTGCTCCTCGCCAATGGGTGCTGCTAATATCTTCTTATCGGCTAGGGTTTTTCATCCCCAACCCACCGTTAACCTCAAAACATCACTACCCATCAAGCTACCAACACAATTTCGTTCAAAAGATTTTAAATTTATCCAAAAGAGCAAGAAAAGACCACATTTTTACCCTCAAACATGTGCTATTTTTGGAAAATCAGCATCGAAGACTCCGGTTCAGTTGGATAGTGCCAAAGAAGATGATTTTGTGACTAGGGTTTTGAAGGAAAACCCTAGCCAAGTTGAACCCAAGTATTTGATCGGTGACAAATTGTATACATTGAAAGAAAAAGAGGGTTTGGGGAAGAAAAATTTTGATTCTAGGGTTTTTGAAATTCTAAAGAAGTTGAATTTGATGGCATTGTCAAAGAAGCATGACGGGGAGGATAATGTGCAGTCTGGAAATGTGTATTTGAAGGATATCTTGAGGGAGTACAAAGGGAAGCTGTATGTTCCAGAGCAGATATTTGGAAAGAATTTGTCTGAAGATGATGAATTTGATCGGAACGTTGAAGTGCTGCCAAAAATTAGCATTGAGGATTTTGAGAAATTCATGAAGAGTGATAAGATAGAGTTGCTGACATTTAAGGAGGACAGCAGTGTTCCCAATGGCAATGGATTTAGGGATTTTGTTGTGGAGTTGAAAGAAATCCCTGGTGCCAAGAGCTTGCAGATAACTAAGTGGTGAATATGATCATCTTGTACTTTTTTGTTCTTTATTTTACTTCTTTTGTTTTGTTTCTGCACTTTTGCCAGTTGTAGTTTTCTTTGATGTTATTGTGAATCTCTCTTTAGGGCAATCAAACTTGATGAGAACCAAGCACAAGCTGTCTTGGAAGAGTACAGCGGGCCTCGATACGAAATAGAGGGGAAGCAAACAATGGTATTTCCTGCTCTGATTTTCTTGTCATTAGATTTACTGTTTAATTGAAACTCTAATAGGAGGTGGAAAGAAAATTGCCAAAGATGCTTTGAAAGGAAGCTTTGTAAGTAACTTTGATATGTTCTCCTTGAATTTTTAGGATTGAATGTAAGACTGTTATGCATCCTGTATCATTGGTAGATTAGACTTGTTTTAGTGGGAATAAAGCTTCTCCTAGAGAAGGCAATGACCAAAACTCTGAACATGAGTTGACAATAGGCCACAAGATTGGATGATGGTATTTTGTGACCATTTTGGTTTCTGATTGATCTATAGCTAAAATAGCAGAGGACATAGTGTTGAACTTTCTAGGAAAGGGCTTCACCACTTGTGTTCCTAGGCGTTTTCCTTTTTTATTTTTATTTTATATAACGGCAGTATGCCAATATGAGTAGAGAATATAATGCAAGCATGCTCAGCTGTTTATAGCTTGGGAGAAAGTTGAAGTTGATATTCAGTGCGTCTTTCTACATGCAAGCGACTTACTTGGAACAAAAAATAACAAATGTCGGCACACTACTTGAAATAAAGGGTTCGAACCACCTTGTATGCAGGGACGTTGGATAAAAGTACTCCCTCAAATCGTGTTAATAGCTAATACGTTGAACAGTGTTTAATGATGGATTGAACAGGTAAAGTGGGCTTATGCATAAGAAAATGACTTGAGTTGGAACCATGCCCCGACTGAAAACTAGGTTAGCCAAAGGTGTCCAATCATTGCGTTTGAAAGAAGTTAAGCATGCCCTGGCTGAAACCAGGTCAGGAAAAGCTGTCTAACATCTTTTTGGAGGTCCTTCCTGAAAACTGCGGATATAAGTATATAACAGAAGGAGAAAGTCAAAAGAAGTTCTTAAAGATGGAATACATATGGAGTACTAAGCTAATAAATAGTCTCCTAAAAGTCTTGGTGCTCATATACTTAAACTTGGGCTGCCTCTAAGAACATGGCTTTTTGTAAATGTAATTTTCATCTCGCAATCTTTACAACGTTAATCATTTCTGTAATGTTCGAACTCCGAAATAAACATTTTGAATCTGAAGAATTGGAAGATGTAGCCACCCTTCACCCATCTCTTTCCTTAGCTTACAAGTTGAATCTTGTGATGCAGTCTTGGATGGGAAGAGCGCCGGATTATCCTCATCCAGTGGCATCTTCAATATCAAGCAGAGTGATGGTTGAACTTGGAGTTCTCACTGCCGCGATGGCTGCAGCCGCAGTAGTTGTTGGAGGATTTTTAGCTTCAGCAGTCTTTGCTGTAACGAGCTTTGTTTTTGCGCTTGCAGTATATGTCTTATGGCCTGTGGCCAAACCATTTCTTAAGCTTTTTGTTGGTCTCACATTTGGCATTTTAGAGAGAGTTGGGGATAAAATCGTTGATATTTTCTCTGATGGGGGAATTTCCTCCAAGTTGTACGAAATTTACATTTTTGGTGGTGTGTCTTCCAGTATTCAGATGCTAAAACCAATCTTGCTGGTATTTTGTACCATGGTTATTCTTGTCCGCTTTACACTTTCTAGAAGACCAAAGAACTTCAGGAAATGGGTAAGTCTTTCTTGTAAAACTTGTTTCGGTAATAAAAGATAATGCGCTGTGTACTTGGGCACGGGAACAGTCTATTATGTGATCTATATGTTGCAGGATATATGGCAAGGCATCGAATTTTCTCAATCTAAACCACAGGCTCGCGTTGACGTTAGTCTTTCTTTTTGCTAATTCCACATTTTAAATGTTCTTTTATCTATTTTCCTATGTTGATGCTTTAAAATGTCAATCCTTCAGGGTTCAACTGGAGTTACATTTAATGATGTGGCAGGAATTGAAGAAGCGGTAGAAGAGCTGCAAGAGGTACACTTCGTGTCAAAATACACCGATTCTCTGTTGACTGAGCGTAATTTTTATTCTTTTTTTTAAGCAAAGAAGACACTTGAATATTCTTCGAGTGCTTTTTTTTACTGCTATTTCTTTGGATTTGCTCCCAAGTTCAGGAATGTCTTTAGAATCATGCAAACGTCCATTCTCTTCGAGGTTTTCTTGCTGTTGTTTTTGGTTTCCCAAAATCCAATTTAAGCTACTCGCAAGTTTTGGCACTTTTCAGTGCCTCAAGATGCATATTGTCTGAGGCTGAAAATTCAACAAATTTTAATGCACTTATCTTCAATTCTTGGCTATTGTAGGTTGTTTATTTATCCTTAATCTATAACTTCTTCTAGTTTATTCATAATTTACTCACTCCTATAAATCCTACCCGTGGTTTATAGTGCATATTGTATTTGTTAAAGGCTTTGTCTATGGTCATGTAAAGCTAATGTTTAGCACTGTACTCCTGTGATTAGTTGGTTAGGTATCTGAAAAATCCAGAACTATTTGATAAAATGGGGATAAAGCCGCCACATGGAGTTCTTCTGGAGGGCCCTCCAGGATGCGGCAAGGTTGGTGCCTTCTTTGCCTAGAACTACAGATTCACGTCTTGAAATATTTCACTTAGCAGTAGAAATGCTTAAAAGGACATTTATGTACATAAAAAAGTGAGTTGTGATCTTTTCCAGACCCTGGTTGCCAAGGCTATAGCCGGTGAAGCGGGTGTGCCTTTTTACCAAATGGCTGGGTCAGAATTTGTCGAAGTATTAGTTGGTGTTGGTTCTGCTCGTATCAGAGACTTGTTCAAGAGAGCTAAGGTGATTTTACAGACCGTTTCTATTTTACAGTGTGCTTGTGTTGTCAAAACTTGTCATCTGATATGGATTTGGTGGGGTACCAACATCATATGTCCTAAGAACGCTCTCTCTAGTTGGCTGACGCGGAAAATATGAAATTTGTGGAATCCCAAGTGTATGGGATAGTTTTCAGTGTAAACCTACCTCATATTTTGATGGAATTTTAATGTTACTCCATCGAAGTGGGGATACAATGGTAGTGTAGCATCTTAATCTTATTCCACCAAAGTGGGATTACAATGGTAGTTATGAATCTTTATCCTGAAAAAAAATTCCATACAATTTTAACTTTTGTTATTTCCTTAAAAAAATGGTAGTATAGCATCTTCTGTAAAAAAAGATACTTGATAATAAGATGATTGTTGCTACTATGAATTCACTGTTAGAAAACGCCTTGTTGCTTGTTGCACACCGGGAACTCAATCATCAATTTGAACAGATTAAATTCCTCTTTGCAGGTAAACAGACCATCGGTGATTTTCATTGATGAAATTGATGCACTAGCTACAAGGTATAGTTATTAGTGGCTCTAACAGATTTATTAATTGTTATTTTCATTTGCTTACTTCAAAACTATGTTTTTGGGAATGATATAAATGGCCAGGTTTGTCGTTTTCTTCTTGCTTTTTTGCTGTAAGGATGTAACCCATTGCAATACGTGAATGTAATAACTTAACGGCTTGGTGCATGGAGATTAGGGCACGCTGAGCATGGTCCCCACCTGGGACATGTGGTTCGGTCTGTATAGGAGAGAGGCTTCATGACCCCAAATGTAGGTCAGGATTCCTTCGAGGTGGGCCTTGCCACATCATTGCAGTTGAAACATTTCTCGAGTACTTGGCGCCAGCACTCCATGTTCTGCACGTGATGTTCATATTGTGATTCAGTATACTGTTTCAGAGATTTTTAGTCCTTCTTAGTTTTCGAGCTAGGTATTTGCTACATTGCGAACTTTATGTACAATAGGAAATACTGTAGTAAGCACCGGGAGGAAGACATGTCCTGATAATCTGGCCTTTGGTATTGACCAAAACCAATTGGAAAGAGCTAAGGCAGTTGAGGTGGTTTGTATTGGTAAACCTGAGTAGATTAAACAGAGTAAAGGTTGCTATTTTAACAAGATTTGTAAAGGATACAAGTTGTGGAAAGTGTTCCTGTTGTCCAGTGTGGTTGATGTTATTTTTTCCTATATAGAGTACTTAAAAGTAAAAACTTTGTTAATCCTTTTTGCATCTGCTCGGAGCTTATTGATTCAATATATGAGAGGCCAAATGATGGTTAAGAATAAGAACTTGTCTTAGATCTAGAATTTCAGTAAACTTGTATATCATGTATGGTTGTTACTTGTTAGGCATAATGCACATTTACTTCATTGGACCAGTCAGAGCAAACTGATAAAAAAACGTGGTGACTATGATGGTTCATATGTTTTCTTTTTTCCTTGGTAAAAGATTAGCAGGATCCATGTGTGACCTTTGAACACAAATTTATCGACCTGCCTTTTTACATGTGATCTTCCTCACCAATTAGTTAAAAATTGCTTGTTGATTTAGTTTTGTTTTCTAAGTTTATTTCTATATAGATAACACGAATCACTTACTTTCATTGTTATCAGGCGTCAGGGGATATTTAGTGATTCAAGCGACCAGCAATACAATGCAGCTACTCAGGAGCGGGAAACTACATTGAACCAGCTGCTAATTGAGCTGGACGGGTTTGATACGGGCAAGGGTGTTATCTTTTTGGGTGCCACTAATCGCAGGGATTTGTTAGATCCTGCACTTCTTCGACCTGGTCGTTTTGATCGTAAGGTTAGTATCTTTTGGTGAATACATGCCAGTTGGTCATATACATCATGCATGGATATCTCCTGTAATTTTGGTCAGCTCTTTATCCAAAACGTAACTGTGTTAATGATGGATCAGGGACCAGTCTTGTTTCTGCATTATATGATTAGAATTGAAAGATCAACCATTTCTGGGTTTATTCCTTTGATTATTTTTTTTTGCATCAACATATTTGAACAAGGCATAGCAAAGCCAGAGAGTATCACCTGCAGTAATCTGTGCTGTTTTCTATCACATAGATTAGAATCCGTCCACCTAATGCCAAAGGGAGAATGGAAATCTTGAAAGTTCATGCACGCAAAGTGAAATTGTCGGAGCATGTTGACTTGTCTACCTATGCCCAGAACTTACCAGGTATGCCGTTTCCTTTGAACTTATTGAATCTCGTGCTTCTACAGCATTTTTAATAAAGAGCTTGATAGACATAAGTGGGTCCATTTCTGATTTTTACGTATTTGGAGCTACTAGTAGGCAGTTGGTTGAGCTTTTGTTTTGTACGGTCTTGGCCTCAAGTCTCCATATTCCTTTTTTTTTTTTTCTTGTAATCAGCTAGCATGTTAGTAGTATGTTTGGTTTAGTTTGTTTTCCATGTGCAAGAGCGGGCTCAAAGTGAACGAGTGTGGTCAAAACTAAATATGTGTTAGTGCTTTAGTGGGAGCGGTCGAGAAATATCACAGTAGATTAACACCGTGATGGATAATAGAATTTCACTTTTCCACTTTTTGTTTAGGATTGACAACACACTTTCTGTAGCAAACAGGGCCACATATTTTATTATATGATCATCAGATCTGGTATGTTGAGAAGTTCGATATAGGTATGTTTTCTTTTTCTTTCTAAACTTCAAGTCTTCACTAAGAGAGTTTTTCCTTTGTGCTTATTGTTTCGGCAGTTATTTTTGTTCCTTTGAAGCACGCTAGTTTTTTAAAGTCTTCACATTTTATGCGCAGTCTGATAGATGAATTACAATGAGGTTTTCACCATAATATTTCGAAGGTCCTTATGCCATTAGATAAACAGTTGTGGTACTCTGTACTTCTGTTTCATAAACTACAGGTTTTTTCTTTTGGTTCGGTCATCAGGATGGACGGGAGCAAGGTTGGCTCAGCTGCTCCAGGAGGCTGCTCTTGTAGCTGTGAGAAAAGGTCATAAAGCAATTCTTCAGCCAGATGTTGATGAAGCAGTTGATCGGCTTACTGTTGGACCAAAATGTGTTGGGATAGAGTTGGGTTACCAGGGACAGTGTCGCCGAGCTACTACTGAAGTAGGAACTGCAATGACTTCCCATCTTCTGCGGCGATTAGAGAATGCAAAAGTCGAATGCTGTGATCGCATATCTATTAACCCTCGTGGCCAGGTCCTCTTCTGTTTCTTTATTGCATCCCACAATGTGTTACTCCTGAAAGTCTTTCTCCCCCCTCCATCCCTCCCTTTTGGATATTGCAGACATTGCCTACTTCTACCACTACTAAGCTAGAAAAAGATGTGACAGTAATATTATTTATGAGATACATAAGGTGCTGGATGTTCTGTGACTGTCAGTATTTTAAGTGTTGCAAGGTTGTTTCGTCAGCCCACCAACTAAAGTCGATATGTCAATGATTGTTATCATTTTCTTTCAGGTGTAGGTCTGACATTGTCACTTATTTTTTAACTTGAAAATGATGCAGACATTGTCTCAAGTTGTATTTCATCGTCTTGATGATGAGTCATACATGTTTGAGCGGCGGCCGCAGTTGCTTCACCGTCTCCAGGTTTGAACTCTAATGTTGATTCATTTTCCTGCACTCATTCCCCAACGCCCTCTTCTCTCTTTTGGATTCTCATATGAAATAGCATAAACATGTTCTTCTAAAGGTATTGCTTGGAGGAAGAGCTGCTGAAGAGGTAGTTTTTGGCCGAGATACATCTAAGGCGTCTGTTAATTACCTAGCTGATGCATCTTGGCTTGCTCGTAAAATTATCACAGTGTGAGCATTTCATTTGATGCACGTCAATTGAGTTTTTTACAGCTTCTTATGGAGTCGACCATAAAAATTTCCGTCTTTCCCCCAGATGGAATTTGGAGAATCCCTTGGTAATACATGGAGAACCCCCTCCATGGAGAAAGAAAGCCAAATTTGTAGGCCCACGGCTGGATTTTGAAGGATCTCTATATGATGACTATGACCTGATTGAGCCCCCAGTCAACTTCGATTTGGATGATGAAGTTGCGAAAAGGACAGAACAGTTGATGAGTGACATGTATGGAAGGACGGTTGCTTTGCTGAGGCGGCACCATGCCGCTTTACTGAAAACCGTGAAGGTATGTAGCCTCCTTTCGTTCTTCTTCCAACCATTCACCCCTTTACTTCCCTGAATGCACAGTGATGAATTAAACAAGACCATTACCATTCTATTTCTCAGCTGAAAGGACTTTGGTAGTAGTATGTTAACATGCCCACGAAGTTCTGTGGTCTATACTGCTTTCAAAATGATCTGTGGATACAATAATCTGTTGTGTGGGGGAGAGAGAATGGTGGAGAGCTCGGAGCTATAACGCTATGCGATAGTTTACATTGCCTGCTATATCTTGCTGCTTTAAATGGCTAGCTTCCTCTTTTCATCTGTTTTACTATAGTTGAGTTCCTCTGCTTTAGTTACGGATTGAGGGCGACTTTAAAACATTGAGCAAGTGGTGCATTTATCCAAGGGAAACATCACTGATTGTCAGGCTTGTTTATGGAATTAGAAAATTCATCTGGTGCATGAACCTGGTCTAAACGTGCACCATATTGACAGTAGTAGCCGACTGCTCTGGTTCGTTTGTGTTTCAGGTTCTTCTGAATCAAAAGGAGATTGGTGGGGATGAAATTGAATTCATTCTCAACAATTACCCTACAAATACACCCACAAGTCTTATACTAGAGGAGAGTGATCCAGGGAGTCTTCCACTCTTCAAGCAAAATCAAGATCAAGGTCCTGAGTTGGAGTATAACCTGTTGACTCGATGACAAAGGAGAAATTTTTGTGTTAAATATAGCTGCTGCTTTTCCTCTTCGGTGGTATGTAGATAATCTGGAAATTTGCTTGTTGCTGGTGCATGCAAGACAGGCAGCATTCATTGTCAGAGATAATGCAAGGCAAGCAGCACTTGGAGAGCCATTGTTGGCAAGGGCAAGGATCTTAGATCAACACATCACGTTTTTTGGTGTTTTGATTAATGCCCGGTTGTAGAAAATTTTGGTCGTATTTAGAAACTCATATAGTTGAAATCTTCTGGTATATTGTACAATCGCCTTGTGTGGCCATGTACTTACCGATTATACAAGTATATCCGTCGCTCGTCGATCTTGTTTTGCAAAATGTGAGCATACACAGAGATCGTGGCAGTCGCACTGATTAAGCTCTCATTTATTGTTGTTAAGAAGTGTTTTTTTGTGACAAAGTAGGTCTGCATATGCATAGAGTGAAGTTCAACCTTCATTTTTAAACTAGTACACGCTTTCCATGTTTCTGTTTTACATATTTGAGATGAAAGCTTCTCGCATAAAAGGTTAATCAGAAAATAGTTTGTTCGACTCCTAATAAGGAGATACAGATGAAGTGTCTCCTCCGAGCCACAAGTCCTATTTCGGAGCTTGAAAAAGTTAAGTAGCATATAGTTTGAAGAGCATATAATGTTTTTGAAAGCACGTCCATACATAATATAAAGAGTAGCGACAAAGAGCTCTTCCTTAATCGCAAAGGTTGTTTTTCATAATACTATGACTCAACAGCGTGAACAAGCACCTCAGCTGAAATCTAGGCAGGTCTACAAATGGCCCGGGAGATGGGTTTTCAAAGGGTTAAATTGGAGTTAGACATAGCTGTGGTTTTAACCTTATGCTCAGGGCTATAAAATGTTCATCAAGAAGGCAATGCTTGATTTGACCTTTTGGCTAAACTGATTGGGACAAATGTTTTGCCTAGCATCCACTCAGCCCCCACCTCTAAGACTAGCTAAACTAATGAAAGCAAATACTTCAGGGTAGCATGAACTCGTAATTAGTTTCTTTTCACTGTCGTGTATGTATTGACGAAGATAAAAGGACTCGATACAGTTGAGCTGCTCAAAAACAATTTTTTTGTTTTTTTGTTTTTGAATTACGGCCAGGATCTCTGCCTGCCCAAATTATGACTGGAAGTCAAGAGCACAGCCTTGGGCAGCAAATTTGTTCCAATAGTCGCAATAAGTTATTGCCACTAAAAATCAACAATGAACGCCCCAGAATATTCTGCTCAAAAGAAACTATTACCAACCCATCCAATCCTCTGTTCATGGTCATGATGATGGTAATCAAACAGCGGCATTTACTGAAGACGAGGGATGAAACATACCCGCCAGGACCACTCTTCCATCAATGAAATCAAGTTACGAAGCGAATTATAGCGTTAGAAGCGCAATCGACAACAGCAACCGAAATAGCTTCCTTGAGCTTCCGTTGGCCTGTAATGGTCTCACTTTGGTTCCTCGTTTCGTTGTTATGTTTTACATGTGGCCTTACCCGTGCCAATGAAGGTAATTTTATCCATCCGCTCTTTGTGCGTATTGCCTTGATGAAAACCCATTTGTCAGTTATCAGTGATTTTTCCTTTATTAGGCTGAAACAGAATGAGGCCTTGGTTTCCTTATATTTATTGTTTCGGTTTATTGGGTTTAGCTGCATTAAATGCTTAATTTTGCCAATTTTATGATTCTTGGTTTCTTGATTTCAAACTACCATGATTGTCTCTAGCTCACTCGTTTAGGGTTTTGCCGAAGCTAATTTGAGTTGAATCAACTGATTAATTTACCTTTAAATGTGAAAGAAACTTATATGGGTATGTACTGTGTGATAGTTACTCGTTAGTTGGATTAGATACATGACATATTGTACCCAATTTTGTATGCAGGGGATCCACTTGCATATAACGGGAGCTTGACTAACACTAGTATTTCTGATGATAAGTTTCTTCAATGTGCGCATCCATATGATGAAGATGGAAGCAATAATTTCACAAATGGGCTCCTGCTAGAGACTAACATATCTAAGGTAGATAACAGTTCCACGGCTTACAAAAATTACTTTGGTAATCCTGAGTACTCTCTTTTGGGGACAAGTGCATTGGAAGATGTAGTGTCGAGTGTTTTAGGTTACCCTCCATCGGTGTGTGAAATGCAATCGCGAGGAATTAAGGAAAGGAAACCAGAAGAGCAGATGCAGAATGGCAGAACTCATCTTGCTTATCTTAATCTCGACGAGTTCAGAAACATTACAAGGCAAGAAAAAGGCTGGAGCCCACAGAGTCGTTTTGTTAATATCACTCACAGGCTTGAGCCTGATGGGACGGAATACAACTATGCCTCAGCATCTAAGGGTGCAAAGGTGCTGGCTCATAATAAGGAAGCAAAGGGAGCGAGCAACATTTTGGGGAAAGATCACGATAAGTATCTGAGGAACCCTTGTTCTGTTGGGGGTAAGTTTGTTGTTATTGAGCTTGCAGAGGAAACTCTTGTTGATGCTGTTAAAATTGCAAACTTTGAACATTATTCTTCTAATTTCAAGCAGTTTGAGTTGTCTGGGAGTCTAATTTATCCAACCGAGGCATGGTATCCGCTTGGTAAATTTGATGCTGCAAATGTGAAGCACGCTCAGCGATTTAAGCTACCTGAACCTAAATGGGTTAGATACCTAAAGCTGAATTTACTCAGTCATTATGGATCAGAGTTCTATTGCACACTGAGTGTTTTGGAGGTGTATGGCGACGACGAAATGGAACGGATGCTTGAAGACCTCATTGTTACTCCAGGGGAATCTTCTAAGAAGACATTTCCAACTCCTAATTCAACTGTAATACCTTCTTTAATATCTGAACCGGGGACAAGCGATGGGAAAGTCAACGGTGAAGCTAGAGATTTCCTTGAGGCTTCAAATAAAGGGATGGAAGGCGTCGATTATGGGCAAAGGCATAAGGTAGACGTGCCAAAGGATCCAGTGACCCTTGTCAACATTGCTGATCCTGTATCTAGAGTTAGACAACAGCCTAATGGCAGAATTCATGGCGATGCTGTTCTGAAGATACTATTGCAGAAGGTGAGGTCACTTGAGCTAAACTTGTCTGTGCTGGAGGAGTATATCAAAGAACTGAACAGAAGACAAGGGGACGTGCTGCCCGAGCTTGACAAAGAGCTATCAAGATATTCGGTGCTTTTGGAGAAAAGCAAAACAGAAATCAAGGACCTCTTGGCTTGGAAGGAGCTACTGGTACGTGACCTATATTTGGAGGAGGAAATCTTTTTTTTTTATATGCAAATGAGACAGATTTTTTATTTACGTAAACTGCTCAATATAGCATTTATTTAAATTACCAGGAAAAAGGAATCGCTGATCTTGAGTCATGGAAAGCTGTTGTATCATCCCGAGTCGAATTGTTGACAATAGAGAATGGCATGCTGAGGTCAGTTCTATAGGGATATCAATGCTCAATTGTTCTCTGAATGGCTGATGTATATGGGTTTCTCAAAGTCACTGAACTTTTCTATCATATTTAGTTTCTCATTGTTGCATTCACTTCGTGCCTTTAATTTTTTTAGCAAGCCTCGTCTTAGTTGGACCAGATCACGTTGGAATTACTAGCTTAGAATGCTGTACCATATGTGATTAGTTGGTACAAAGATTCTTACCTGTTAGCATGAAAAAACTATGCAATTTTGTTCCTTTAAGATGTGTCCAGATGCAGAACAAGATAGAAGTGTCATATGTTGCCCGGTTATAAAGTTTGTGCTCATCTTTCTGGAATGGTGGATTGAGACGTCGTCCACTTTTTTCTTTCTGTTGAAAAGACTTATGCATATAATGTTACTTCATAGTGTCCACTTTTATGAAAATCTATAGCACAAGCTTCCTCAACATATTTAGCGCTAATGCTCTAATAGCTTAAGTTGTCCAGGAAACAGGCCTAATAATGTTTATCATGCTTTAACACTCTCCTTCATCTGCGAGCCCTCAATCACATTTGGAGATACAAGCCCAGGGTTCTCATAAAAGCACAAACGAGTAGAGTGCTCAGAAGCTTTCTCAACATACTTCCATGGTGGTAATGTTGCTTCAATAGCTTAAGCTGTTCAGAAAATAGGCCTAACAATGTCTACCATGCTTTAACATTGTCTCTCATGCGCGAGCCCTCGATCACACGTGGAGAGACAAACTAAAGGTGCTCACCAAGGCACAAATGATAAGCAGAGTGCTCACCAGGACACGAACAGTTGAGAGAGAGTGTGTGATGGGGGGAGGGGGTGCAAATGCTCTGTCTTTTAAGTTGCCAGTTACTTTGAGCTGCCAGAGAATAGGCAAAAAATGTTTATTATGCTTTAGCATGGTAGTTGAATTAATTTCGCACGTCGTCACGAGATTTTAAAATATTGGTGCTTGGAGAAGTAGATTCTGGAGAATGTGACTTTTTGGAGAGGATTTGTTTGTTACTTCATAGTAGATTATTGAACTTTTGATCTCATCTTATTCAAGCATGTAACTGTTCAGCTCATTTTATTAAATACCAGTTCCCTTCTTACCTTTTTATGGGAAACAATGCAATTCTTGAAATCTATCTGGCATTGACTGTGTTTTGTAAGTGTTGAAAAGTTATGATGTTCCTAATGTTTGGTGGGTTTAGGAAGCTTCGGAGTTCGAAGTTGCTTCAATACTTATGTTTTATAAATGGTTGTGCCTACTGCCAAAATGGGACTGCTATATAGATATGTACTACAAGCTTCCGTAGTGGTTCACTGCTATGGCAAATCACATGATTGCTTTGGCATATTAGCCACTATTTAGAAATACCTCTAGGTGTTTGTGTCGCTGTTAAAGTTTTCTCCTGCACTTGTATTAACCTTGGGATCTTTGGGGTTTATGGAAAAACAGTGCATTTATTTGTAGTGGACGTGCATGTGCACGTACAGATATGATCATATATGCATGTATTTCGAGATTCTAGTGGAGAGATATAATAAGAGAGGATGGTTGAGTGGGAAAAATGAGAAGATCTATGTTTGAGTGATATGTTAGAGAGCATCTGGAAGTGAAGCTCTATGTCCAAATTGACAGCAGAAGCAAGTTGAACTTGATCCCGTAACAGGGAAAAAAGAGGGAAGTAATGTAAGATACTTCTTTAAAGTTGGGGTGACATTTTCAAAGTTCAAACAGTGTTGAGAACTTGAGATAACGTGACGAATTATTTTGAGTTTGGCTGGTTTTGTAGTAGTAAATTTCTCTTATTCTAGAGATCACCTTTTTTTTTTTAACTTAAAGTTCACGGCTATATCTTTTTCATGCCTCTGCTACTTCTATCTGATGTTTTCTCCATTCCCCATCTTTATTGGGAAACTTGAATTTGCAGACAAAACGTTGAAAAGGTTGCAGAGGAGCAAGGAAGTCTGGAAAAGAAAGAGCTAGCTATACTTGCAGTGAGTTTCACTTTTGCATGGATTGCAATTCTCAAGCTACTTTCGGACCGAGTGTTGTTACTTGGAGCCCTTCAGTCCACAAAGGGTTGTGAAGGTTGGAAATTGACAATCGTTTGCTGCTGCGTTATAGTAGTCATTGCATTGCTCTGAAGCTAGTCGCCTTGCCAAAGCTCTCCCTAGCAGATTACCTTATTGAAATCTCCCCTTCCCTTTTTAATGAAGGTTGGAAAGTGATTAACTTGGTCTATAGGTAGTCCCCTAACTGTAGCTCTATACGATTTGACAGCTACCCTTTGTAGTTAAGGAATGAAGCACAAACTTGCTACCTTCTTATGATCATCAGTTCATTTTTTTGTTGGGTATCTAATACTTCTCCATTGAAGAACATTTCCTGGTAATTAGCGCCGAAGCAATTAATCAGATCATCTGAATAAATGAGCCCTCATTACAAGCAAAGCAGGTGCAAGCTCAAAGCTGGGAAATTACTCAGCCAGGCAACCACCCCCCCACCCCCACCCCAAACACCCGACACACAACTCAATAGTCTCGATAGTTTTATGAGTATGGAAAAAGAACGAATAGTACAATAAACTTTCTTAACTTTTTTTCCCAATTTACCTCAAAGTCACAAAAATAGCAGGAGAAGTTTGATGTATATTTAAGCATTTATACTTACATACATGAAGGTCATTGTGACGCTTATAATAGTTGAAATTATATTTTCTCTTTGTCAATTTCTTTCAATAGAGAATTAGCCGTATCTATTTCATGATTGTTCTACATGAACGAGACACTACGTGTAACAATTCAGACTATTGTCCAAACGCTATATCTCTTGTACGTGAAGACGTCCATGTCCGTGGTCCAGACTCATCGAGCTTAGTCAATCTCACTCCCAGCAGCTTCCACTTGAGAATCTCCGTTGACTTTGTCCAGTGTAAATTTAGTATTCCAATGGGTGTAAAATGTAAATTAAAGTAAACATGCCAGAAAGTTAAAGCGTTATCACTGGGCCGTGGGACCTATTGGGCTCATTGCTTTATTGGTATATTCGGCCCAAGAATAAGTCGTAAAGTCATATAACTTCAAAATGACGATTCTGTCCTGGATCTTTTTAAGGAATTTCACGTTGGCCCGCTATACCCCATTCGACTTCCTCATACTCAATTTTCAGCAGTATCAGAAGACCGTTCTAGGGTTCCTCAAAGGCAAGAGGGCGATTCTCCTCAAATCATGCTCCTCTCTTAATTTTATTATCCTGGAACGCGTCACGCATGATTGCTAGGGTTTTTCATGTTCGTTACCGACGCTTTCATGTCTTGTGAATGGAGATTATCTCCAGTTACGCAGGCGATTATTACCTCCCGCTAGCCGTTATTCTAACCGCTCTCTGCTGTCTCTTCCTTCCCATCGCCCTCCGATCACCGCTCCGGAAAATCGAATCGGACGGTGGTGAATCGTTGCCGAAAGCCTGTAATTGCGCTTGTGCTTGTGGTGGCGCTGGTGGTCGAAGTGGTGAATCTATGGCGGCTACGGCGACGGCGACGTATATGAACGGTAGCGGCGGAGGAGGGGAGGTGATTGAGAGGACGGCCCCGGTGGTGGTGGCGGCGGCGGTAGAGCGGCAGGTCGGGGTGTCGATGATGGAGCAGTTGGTGCCAGAGATCACGACGCATGCGCTGAGCTACCTAGACTACCCGAGCCTGTGCAGGCTGTCTATGACGAACTCGTTGATGCGCAAGGCTGCGAACGACGACAATGCGTGGAAAGCGCTTTACCACAAGGTGTGCTTTCAGAATTCCTGCTTTTCCTTGTTTATACATTGATACCAATTATGCTTTCTAGTTTTCTTAGATAGCTTTCTGGTTGTATGGGCGGTTTTTGCTGTATACCTCTCGTGTTACACCCTGTTTTCTTCCTTTTTTAAGTAAATATATGTAGGGCGGTTTATGTTTTCTTTCATTTACCTAATAACAAAATATGTGGGCATCTAATCACCATCTTATTGATCATTATCAAAATTTTCTTGATTGGTCAGAGACTCAAGAGTCAAAACTTCGAGTTCTTTGTATTGTTTATGTGCGTCTATCATTGTGTGCTAGAGAAATGAGAAGATTCGCATTTTACTTCCATTAGCGTGATTTAGCATTTTATTTTCTTTAGTTCGCTAGGCTTGGGGGCTCTTTTGAGTGGGCTGTGTTCTATTGTCTTTTAGGAGCCAGTTCTTAGAAGGTAGTAAATGGACAGATGAAGCATTTTTAGAATCTCACTAATTTTGATTTAGAATCCGATGCTTTTTCTTTGCACTTTCTAACTTTTAATATTCTTTAGGATCGTGGTGTTAGTTTCTTTCATCTTACGGAGGTTTCAAAGTGCTAAGAATTGGCAACAATTCTACTTGTGATGGGTAATTTGACATTTTCAGATTGCAACACTTGACCTTGAATCAAAACCATCTAGGTGTATGAAAGCAGAGGTTTTCCACTGTGACTTGCAGAGATTTAACCAAATTCGAAAGACATAGCAAATTTCGTCTGTGCCTTTTCTCTTGGAATTTTGAACCCGAAGTCAGTATTATTGGTCGAGGTAGATCACATACTATAAATTTGCAAGATGTAATCACCAAAGGGGAGGATGGGACTTATTAACTATAATCAGTTCCACCAATCGAATTCGGACAACGAAACTTATTCACATTAGTTCATCTTGCTATGCCCTAGGCCTTGATCGTGCAAATGAGCTATTTGGGAAGTTTACAGCGTTATTTTGCTTGTAAAATTTAGTGACAACTGTGCATGAGCTTCACACCTGTGTTTTCCTGGCTAGGTAGCACAGACACGGACATTGCGTCAACATCGACCGCAACACAGGACACCCCGATTCCCAAAAAACCGAATTTTGGACACCGCAAGACACCGCTAAATTTTTTAATATGTTTATATACACACACACACATAGTAAGATTAAACATCCATTGGAGTAGTTGAATTTCATTCAAAACGCATGAGAAAGAAAGCCAGTAACATGAAATAGTCTCAACGGTAACAAAAAAGATAGCGGTAGCAAGAAAGCAGCTAAACGTCTCAACATACCAAGGTTCGAGTCTCAACATAGCAAGAGAGAAGGAAAAAGGACATCGGACCAAAGGATGAAGAAGAGGTCTTATGTAGCTAGATGGGTCTGTAAATGAGGTCGGATATATTGATCAATCTTCCACTGGACTGATAAGCTTGGGTGCTTTCGGTTACAAAAAGAAGAAGAGGAGAAAGAGATAAAAGAGAAAGAAGAATGGTACCTTTTGCTTGGTCGATCTGGTTAGGGTTTGTCTTAAAAGTTTATTTCTAAAAAAAGCTCGAGGTTTATCGATTACTACACACTGACCCTGAAATAGGTTTGGAATATTGTACTTTGGCCCTATATGTGTGGATACTTCTTCAAAAGGTGTCTGACAATTCTTTAAGAGGTGTCTGACACGGTGTCCGGTAATTAAAAAATAAATCAATAAATTCGAACACCGTTGAGAGGTGTGAGGTGTCGAGGTGTCGGACACCATACCTATATGAGGTGTCGGTGCTTCCTAGTTTCCATGAAATTGTTGTTACTTATCAAAAGAAAGACATAAAGTAGGATCATTTTAAGTATGATATGAAAAGAAAAACAGAAATTAGGTTCTTTGAAGTTTGATACATATTCTTTTAATCAAGTTCAAGCTCAACTTGGGGGAAATTTTCACAACGTCCATTGCCGTATATGTTTTTTCATTAAAATTTAAACTGATGTTCAGTTGATACGTAATTATTAATGGACTTATGATATCTAGTTGTATTTGCCGTATATGTTTACCCGTGCCTATGCTTTATATGTGTAAAGCCTTTAAGTATAATGAAGAATGTTAATTTTAGAGTTCACTTAATTTTTGTCAAAGGAACTGTAACACCCTAGATTTTTATTGGGCTACTTATGTAAATTCTAAATACTAATTAGAAAATTATTGTAACTTTAAATTAAGTGATGGGCCTTAGAGGAATTGTTTGGAAGTACTTTTAGTGACAAACTAGTATTTGATATTATTTAGTTGCTATTGTAATTGAATTTCGTATTAAAATAGATTTTGATTTGGACTGGGACTGTGAGTTATATTATAATTAGATTAGCTAAGGACTTCAAGTTATATTATAATTGCATTAGTAATGAGACCTTTAAATTGTATCATAATTACATCAGCTACTATATAAGATTGAGAAAGACATGAAAGTCTTCTGATATTATTGTGAAGGCAGACTAGTGGAAAAAAGAAAAACCCTTAGTTAAAGATTTTTCGATTTTGAAGCCTAAGGTTGTGATCGATCTAATACTAGGCAGTTTTGACTTTAAATTCGCTAATTTGAGGTAAGGGTTTTTGTGCACTCTTTTTCCTTTACTATAAATCAGTGTCATTACATTCATTGTATCACTCTCTTTTTTCTTACTCAATCAGCGCCAAATGTTCTTTTTCTTGGTTGTATAGTTTGCTTGATTTGCCGTTGAATCCTTATGATACCTTGAAGTGCACAATTCTCTAGATGCACATGCCTATGTTGGCCATGTTTGTGTATTAAAGTTTATCCTTGCACGTGTATGCATATATATTTGCATGACATCAAAATTTGTCCTTTCTCCTTTAAGCACCAATTTCTATGCTTGATGTTGGCTCTTTTGACTAGACATCATTTTTAGAATTGCCCTTTATCTTTTCTTTCGAGAATTATATCATTTTTTATACTTTAAATTTTCACCGAAACTTCTCTTGACGATATCTCACTCCCGATCTCCAATTGAGCAGATTTTTGTTTTGTTGGATTCTTATTTTCGTACTCTGCATGTTGAGTCTGTATTGACTTTATTTGGATTTCGAATGAATATTTGACATGTCAATTAAATTACAAAATGTGGGTGATATTCAAATTTAAAAGTGTCTTTTAAAAATAGTGACTTATCTGTGACTGGCCAGTTGCAATACTCGACATGAATAACCATGATTTTGTGGTGCTAAAAGATAAGCAAATGTGTATGTGACCCCCTCTGAAGCACGGACACCTCTCCTAGGTGGAGGTTTGGTGTCCCAAACGGACGGAGACACCCTCCGGACACCACCCGACACGTGTCGAACACCGCCGATCGGTGTCGGGAAATTTTTTTTTTTTTTTTAATTTTCCGACACCGTGTCAGACACTTCACCGAGGAGTGTCGGACACAGTGTGGAGCAGTGTTGGACCATTTGCTTCTCTTACCTCACGGCCGATTCCTTCTCCCTGACCTCACAGGTGCCCTTTTGAGCCATTACCTCACGGCCGATTCCTTCTCCCTGACCTCACAGGTGCCCTTTTGAGCCATTACCTCACGGCCGATTCCTTCTCCCTGACCTCACAGGTGCTTCTCTTACCTCACGGCCGACTCGGAGCTATCTCCGGAGCTCAGTTAACAGATCCAGTCGCCGGAGAAGCCGAGGCCGACAGATCCAGTCGCCGTCACCAGATACCGAAGCAGCTGTTGTCGTCGCCGTCGCCATTGCCGGAGCTCACTTGATCGTTGCCGGAGGTCCTCCACCGCCGTCGCTGACCCACAAATCCTTCTTCCTCATCCCTTCTCCTTTTTCTTCTATTTCCCGTCGTTTCTTTCTCTGTGAAGTGTGAACAGAAGAAAGTCTCTCTTTCTTTCTTTCTTTCTTTTTATTCCGTCAATAGTCATTTGACTCATTTCTTTCTTTCTTTCTTTTTATTTTTTCTCCCTCTGTTTCTTGCATTAGTACTACTATTAACTGTAGAAATTCTCTCTCTTTCTTTTTTGTTTTTTTTTCTTTTTACTTATTTAGTTATTTTATCCCGAACATTTTAGAAATATTTTTTTGACTTAGTTATTATTTTAGATTGTGAAATATATTTGATATATATATAAAATAAAAATATATTAAAAAATAGCGGTGTCCCAAAATCTGATTTTTTTGAAAATTGCACTTGTCCCCGTCGGTGTCGGATGTCCGTGTGTGTACCTAGGTGACCCCCATTAGATTTGATAAATTGTATTTAATATTTGGCTTATTTGTTATTTAATCCTTTTTGGTCACTTTTTTCATTCGTTTGTTAAATTTGATTGAGTTATTTGGCTCTATTTGATAACTTAAATATGTTTCCATATTTGGCCATGTGTGTAAAATCTCTTACTGAGTAATTCGTGCTCACCCTTTTACTTTCGATTCTTTCCTCTTCCAGAGAATTTAGTGATTTGCTTTGATTTTCACAATTAGGAATAGATGTTATGAATTTTCTTTAGACAAAATATCTGTTTAGTCTATATGTATTCACTTTGGATTCAGATGGTTAATATTAGAGGATTGTAATTTAGTTTTGGATTATTTTGGAGTTAAGTATTTGTGATTTGGATGATTATGGCTATGGTTTTCAAATGCTCTGCTCGCCGTTATTATAGTAATGTTAAGGACGTAATCAGATTTTGGTTTGACGTTTAGAGACCCTCGGGTTCAGGGCGTTACAGGAACTCCAATTATTTCCTCAAATTGGACCTCTTGATATTCCCTTGAAGACTTTAAAGCTGTTAGTGTGAAGAGAAAGGGCCTTGATGGTATGAAGACTATCCCATCAGGATACCTGGGTGTGCTCTTCCATAATCTTTAGTAGTCAGTTTAGGACTTATGAGGAGAGATATCTCCTTGTTTTGTGTCTTTTAACAATCAAACACGCGATCTCATCACTTTCCATAACTAGCAAATAATCTCAACTATGTGTCTGTATAAGATATACAGGCCCAAACAGAAAATGTTTTGTCCTCGTAAGAAAGACAAGCTCAATATTCTAGAGAATACTCTTCTTTAATTCAAGAGAGGAAGTGGTTATGTAGTGGGTCTGAAAGGTTTGTTTTCATTTATGAACTATGTGATGAGTTGCAGAAATGACAATTTTCACCCTCTTCTGGTGTCTTATAGTTGCCGGTGGGTTGCCACTTGCCCATGGTTCTAGCTCTGGGGTTCATGGAGTTGTTGGTGGTGGTTGTGAGAGAGAAGAACAAGAAAAAACCTCAAATTAATAACCAAACACATTTTCCCGTACCTATTACAGCTTTGAATGTATTTTCAGTCTCTTCGTCGTGTTCGTGGTGGGAGGGGGAGGACGGAGGGAGGGAGGGGGTGGGGCGGATCTGAAGGAGTCCTTGTTTTGTTTCACCACTGCCCTGTCACCTCTGCATGCAAGTTGTTCTCAAATGTGGTTCCATACATACATTTCTTTAGTTGCCTGTTGACCTGTATTTAACTGTTGATGGCGATTTTCATCTGTTTTTCTCGAGTTTATTTCAATTTATCTTCATTCCTAGGCAGTTAGTATAGGTACCCTCTTTGAAGTCTGACTTCACGATGCTCTCAAATGGTCTGATGATGCTTATAACTGCAAAAACAATTTTACCTAGAAATTAGCATGGCGTGGCATCTTCATTGTTCCAGCTTTAGTCCTGTGGGATAATATTTCAAGATTTTGTGAAGGCATGCCTTTGAATTCACCATTTATTTACCGACTGAGTTGTACTTAAATTTGTTTATGTTGTATGTGTCGGATTAATGTAACAGCTTCTCTGTTTTTCTAAATGTGTTTGTAGGATTTCACATTGGAACAGGATAACGTGAGACCAGTTAATGGATGGAAGGCTTATTATGCAGCCACTAGAGCAATTGTGAATACCAATTCAGAGTTTTTTAATTTCATCAGAGAGAGGGCTCTTCCAGCAATGGGTCATCTTTGGCTTAATGCAGATTATGTGAAGTGTGTTTATGCGTCAGGCGAGCTATTTTCAGGGTATAAGTTTTGTTATATTTTTATGTCAAGTTTGTAAAGCTTTCACTTTTCATATAGAGTAGTCTACATTATGATAGGAAGAGCCAACTCTAGCTCCTTCTCTTTTGGTGAATGATTAAAAATCAGGATGCTGCCAAAGCTGATCCAAATATATCAAGGGTTGACCTTGTGCTCAATAGTTGTTTTCAAGCGGTTGAATTTATTTCCCCTTTCCGCCCCCGGGTTCTAGTATTCTTTAGTTTATACACTTGGTAGTTTGTAGGTCTACTAGGTTGGATGGTTAATCCTCTTTATTCGAAAATCATTGATGGGAAGTTTCTATATCTATCGAGCTATGTTTGTTGGAGTGGAAACCTATGCATTGTACTTTAAAGGGCGTCAGTTACTTTTTAGAGGACCATATTCCTCTAACAATATCGGCATAAGGTGTTTTACTAGGTAGTGCAGCAATTGGATGTTTTTGTGCCACCAGAGCCAAGTCAGCTAGAACTTGAAAACCTAATCGTCTTCACCTTGGTTCATGAAGCTGTTGTTCATTTTCCTTTCTTCTTTTATGGTTTCTTTTATCTACTCTTTGGGGAGACAATTTTTGATGCATGTGTTGCATGTTCGATTCACTGCACCTCCCAGGGCTAATCTGATGGAGTTGCCTTTGCTTTCCATATAAGAAGTGACAGGATCCATGCTTATTCAGAATATTTTCCTTTTGCAGTTACACCGCTGTTATGGAGAGCTGGCAGACAGCATTTAACTGGGAGCAAGTTAATTTTCAGGTTCGAGATGTCCGGGCTCGGGTACTGACAGATGTGGCTTGGGTTACCATGAAAGCCTACCTTGACGTGGATTCGGGCCCATACAATATGACTAATGTTTTTGAGTTTCACAATGGGCAGTGGTACATGGTACATCATCACAGCTCTGTGATGCTCATCCATGGAGGAGCAGAGCAACAAATTATGCTGGGATAAGAAGCAGGACAAGGAATTCTTGACAGAGATGATGAGTATTTAAGATAACAGTAAATGGTACAGTTTTTCTCTATTGTTAGGTGCGAGTCATTTAGATACTCCGCAATTATCTCCTTTGGAAGATTTTTATGTAGTTCTCCCAACGTCAGTTTTGGTTCCCTGGTGGTATACGGGCTGCCTCCCCCCCGGCCTCTCTTTAAATCTTTGTATCTTCCTGCTTCACTTATCTTGTTCTATCCAAGTTCTGTGTTTTACGGGATGTGGTTTGTCCCCTATAATTTTGGTACAGAAATCATTTCTTGTTGGATTCAAGTAGAAATTTGTGCTAAGATCGCGTAATGATGTGCACCTCCTCTTCCCAAATATAGGCCGATGAAAATAGTTTGGTGGTCAGATCTTCTCTTACCTGCATTTGTTCCCTGTTGCTTCTGCGAAAAACTACTGGAGGGATGATGATGGGTCTGATAACCAAGTTTACAACAAGCTTATGGGCTGATTAAGCCTAACAGTGAAATTGTAAGTTGAGGTCCAATATTCCTACAATGGATGTAATCCTGCTCTGTATGCGTTCACATCTGGTGGAGTGAATCGAATCGAACGATGGAATTGGGGACTTGGGTATTGTGTAATGTTTATATCCTCCTCTTTATTCGATGTAATCAGATCGAGGGATTAGGATTGCTTGTTGTAACCCATGGTTACAGCAGGCTACTGTGATCCCAAATGAGAGAGGGGAAAGAGACTCTCTCTCTCTCCCCCCTCTCTCATTTGTGATCACAGCACCCTTGACGGGTTACAGCAGGGGATCCTGATCCCAGACCGAGGGGTAGAATCTGTGCATCAGAAACAACTGGTTGTAAAAGTGAAATTTTTCTTGGACAGAACATTTCTTCCAAGGACTTGGCCACTTTTCATTTTTTTTTTTTTTTTGGTGCAAACTTTTCATGCGTAAAGTAGATTTGCTAATTCAGATGCAAAAAGTGGGATAATATAGAGTATAGACCCTTCCTACAGCACGTGGTTTCAAATATAATTAGCGACGGATAATTGAGACCATCAAATTTTTGTAGATTATCCCGAGGACCAAAGGGGTTATGTGGTTTCAAAAACAATTAGCGAATTTTCATAGATTATCCAGAGGACGATAAAGGGGTTATGTGGTTTCAAAAACAATTAGTGACGGATAATGGAGACCATCAAATTTTCGTAGATTATCCAGAGGACCAAGGGGGGTTTGCACAGCAAGTCGAAAATTTCGAAAGAGAAGGGAGGAATGACGACCACCACTACCTCTACGTTTCTCGCAGTGGCAACACAACCGCCGGAGCAGTTCCAATTCTCGCTGCCCAAACAACGCCTTAACATCAACAGGTGGTCGAACACTGGCCAATCATTTCTCTCCACATCTTCATTCAACCTCATCCCTGTCCTCCTCCGTTCAACGCCTCTAACTTCAGTTTCAGCTTCAGTTATTGAAGAAGAACAAGAAGGAAGCGCCACCACCGAGGATTCAGACCCACTTCTTCCTCTCAGGTACCAACCAAATATCGTAACCACTCTACTTACTCTTTTCAGTCTTTTTGTAGTCTTGTGGGTTCTGAACTGAACATGAATTTGACCTCGTGTAGTCTTAGCCTTTCAACTCTTGTCACTGAATTGTGGTAAAGGGTTTGATGTTTTATTGGCATAAATGCACAATTTTCGAATGGAGGGGGGAAATGTGGGAGACGCATGACCGCAGATCATGTCATTACATGAAAATCCAGTTTGATTTTCTGAACAATTAGTTCATGTTAATGTGTTATCAGGAGTTGTAACTGATTTTACTGGTAATGGACGAGAGGAAAATTATGCTAATTTTGAGCCCTGCCCAAAAAAACTTGTCTGCAGGGGTTGTAAGGCATGTGGAAAGGAGGAGATTGAGAGCGGCTGCAACGGCGAGGGACGGATTCAAGGCGGTATAGCAACGGTCCCGGGCTTTGGTTGGTGGCCGATAAAGGCTTACAGGCCTTGTCCCGGTTTTGTGGCTTCTGGTGGTAGGTATAGGAGACGTGGGCAAAGCATGGATGAGGTCGCTGGCTTCGGAAGGGTGGAGGTTGGAGCTCCCATGGGGACCAAAGATGAAGCTCAACCAAGGTAGAGCCTAGTGTATTACACTGCCCTCAAATTGTTCATAAAGCAATCTTAATTGCTTGGCTGTGCACTCTGCTGCTAAACTTCATTGAAATGATACAAAGTTTATCTTGTCGTGTGAGAATTTATTGGAGAATGTTGCTTTTGGTATTAAGATCGTACGCTGTTACATATATAGCAGATTCAGGAAAATTCGAGTAGCTAAATGTAGCCACTTATGCAACGTAATTGTGAACTCTTGCTCTAAAATCCCCATCAAGGATTGGTTGTGTAGATTTTTCTGCCGAATGTTCTTTGTTCATTCAGATGTGTTTATCTGGAGTCAAAACGGGCCTAGAAGAGGATGAGTGAATATAGTGATGATACTATTGAAAATGTATGCCCAAAAGGTCAAAGAAAAATAGGAAACGGTTGGATTGACTTCTTCCACTTTTACGACTGAATTCTGAAAAACCAAGAACCATAGTAACGATCTTGCTTATTAGTATTTCCAACTTAAACATAAACCATAAATTGGGAGAGTTTATGACAAAGAAAAGGAAAAGAAGTCGTCGTCTGCTGCATAGTAACAGCCCATAATCTTTGCATGGTATATTTTGCACTGGTGTGTGGTGCTATCGGAATCCAAAAAAAGTTGGCTGTAGCAGCCTTAATAGAAGTTTACAATTGGCAAGCTAATAGAGAAATTGATGCATCTGGTTTAACTGGCCGCTTCTGCTTCCTGCATGTTGAAGCCAGAGTCGCTTTCTATTTTCCTTCGCGCCTATGTATTCTTGTGACGCTTGTAGTTTGGACGAATGACTTGATTTTCGCTAATGATATACATACCGTGTCAACGCTTGCAGCCAGAATGCAAAGAGTTAGGGTATGGGAAAAGTCATCTTTCCTTCCGGTTGGTAGCCAATCCCTCCTTAAGGGTTATAAAGATACTGTTATTTTCGTCATTGCCTTGACCAGAATTCCAAGGATTTACAGATGCGCTTTTATATGAATTATTATTACTTCTGTACTTGTCCCTAACATGGCTATAGAAGATGTAAGATTACCAGTTTGTTGCTCTGGTGTATACTCTGTGTTCAGCCTGTGCAGTTATATTCAAGGTTGCATCAGTCACAGCCAAAGGGTACAAATCTGATTAATAAGGTTCTCTCTGTAGACCTTCAAATCTAGTCTCATTTTCTTACCAATATTTTTCTTGACATTAATAGGTTTTACCTATTCATATTATATATATTTATAGTGCATTAACTTTCATTCTTTGCCTACTGTTTCTAAAAATCTTTGCAATATACTTTAATCACAAGTTGCATAAGAAATAAAATCTTATGCTAAAAGACTTGAACCCGGGCTCTTTTCTCGGTCGAAACATTACAAGAAACTTAGCCATTAGACTTCGAACAACTTGGAAGTCTAGAATCTTTTCAAAGAAATAACCAAAACCTCGTAACATTTGGTAAGAAAAAATCTAGGGGAACGAATTTTTAGTCAAAACTCAAATTATGTACCATCATCAAAAATTAATGACAAGGTTTAGAATACGGACGTTATTCATACGGGCGCAAGTAAAGTCAAATGACATTTTCATTCGCTATGAATTTGACTGAAAACAAGTTGGGAGTTTAGAATCTTTTCGAAGAAACAATTATCAAAATTTCTCCAAAAAACTCGTATCATTTGGCAAGAAAAAAATTAAGGGAATGTGTTTTTAGTCAAAAAGAAATCAGTAACAAGTTCCAGAACATGAACATTAATGGTACCGGCACAAGCTATGTCATGAATTCATGTCAAAGTAAAAAAAGCAATTGAAAAAATTGTTAATAAAAAGTAGAGCCAAGTAAAGTGGCAAAAAAGGAGTACACTAGCAACCGACCTTGAAGCTCGTGATGTATTGCCACGTAACCCATGCCTCTTACAGTACTCAATGCCGTTTCGGCGAGGCAAAAAGAAAACATTCCGACTTCACTCTTCCCTTACACTGAGCAGATCCAGAAACCAAACAGCGGCGCCCTAGATTTCCTCAACCGGAAAAAAGGAAACTAAAAAGGTTAAAATGGAACCGGATCTCCAGAACAAAATCAAAGAAACGGTGGTGGAAATTTTGGAAAACTCAAACATGGACGAAACGTCAGAGTTCAAAGTCCGGAAATCGGCCTCCGAAAAGCTCGGGATCGACCTGTCCCGATCAGACCGCAAGAAATTCGTCAGGCAAATCGTCGAATCGTACCTCGCGGACCAGCAATCCAAAGCCGATGCACAGCAACAAGCCGAAGAAGTGGAGGAAGAGGAAGAGGAAGAGGAAAACGAAGAGGAAGAGCCGAAGCGAAAGGGAGGCGCTAAGGAGTACGACGATGACGGCGATCTCATCATCTGCCGAGTGAGTATAGATATCTACTTACAATACCGACTAGTTTAGTTAGGATTTATGCAAAAAAGGCGTCACTAACGAGGTTTCAGCGACAAAAAATGGACGTAAATGTCGGTAAAGATTGTAGAAAGGGCGACAGAGGTATGTATATATCGACATGTAAGGACCACTAAAATATGAGTAGGAGTTATTAACTGTATATTAAATGTATTGTCGCTGATTTATTATTGTCTTTAGCCGGTTAGGGTTTTGGAGGACATCAACTCTGTTATCAGCAAAGTAAATCCAGTTAATAGCTAATGAGCAGTTTGTATGTGTTTATTCGTGTTATAGTTGGACTTTGTTGGCATTTGCAGTGTTTTGGTTTCAGGAATGTTGATGTTGAATCCGTTGATTAATTTTAATTTGAAGCATTTTAAGTATAAAGCAACAGGCACATAGGAGTCTGCTTCAATTCATCTACAATTTGACTTGATTAGTTAGGGTTCTGATAGAAGACAAAAGTCATCTATGTTGGATGGAGAGAAAGCTGCTCTAGAAGAGAAATTGACTTCTGAAAAGAAAGTTGGGTGCTGAGTAGTTGCTGAAAACTGATGTGCTTGTTTGTGTTATATTTCGAATTATGTTGTAGTTTGCGGTGTCTCCATTTCAATTACGTCCTTTAGTATTTGCTTTATTTTTGTTTTGGTGTAGCTATCTGAAAAGAGACGGGTAACGATTACGGATTTTAGAGGGAAGACCTTGGTGTCAATGAGAGAGTACTACAGAAAAGATGGGAAAGAGCTTCCTACCTCTAAAGGTAATTTATATTTAGCTTTGTTGTTGCTGTCTCTATAAGCTTTGCTTCTAAATTTAACATGTGGATGTTTAGCATTTAAGAGTTTCTTGCTGGATGAAAATAGAAACGACAACCGAACAGAGTACAGGAAATTATAAGTTGAGTAATTGAAAGCGCATTAAGATGTGATCTTATTAGCCACATGTTCCTAGTTTAAAGAATAGAGAAGGGAGACTTGTAATTTATATTATTCACTGCATGTATGTGTCTTGTGTATAGGTTTTGAGAACTTTGGAAGTTTTTAAGAGCTGATATGTTTTGACTCTCCAAAAAGAAGGAAATGAGGCAGGGATGATGCTATTCCTGCCAGCAGTTGCTGCTATTTTTCCATTTGAATTCAGCTGTGCAGAGTACAGACCAGCGAGTTGTGCGGTGGAGAATCCACCGACAATACCATGCCACTATGCTACATAACTTGTGAGGGACCCTAAGTTTTTCCTTAACATGTCAGACCGCTAACCAAAAGCTGTTGACAATTAGTTAATAAACTGCTAGTCAAGCAATATTGCTTAAATGGGATGTACGATATAAAAGGACCATTAAAGTGTCCTTCAGGATTCAGACAGTGGGGGTGCAGGTTTATTCTTTCACCTATTGACAAGGGTCAAAAGCACATCTAGTATGAGTTGATGATTATGTGCTTCAGTCATTTTTGTTCTCATTGTGCCATACAGATCTTAGTATAGTCATGTGACTCATGTCTGAAGTGCCTAATCTGAGTCTGCATCTGTTCTACCTACTGAAGTACGGAATTAAGATCATGTGTCTGGCTTTATTCAGGCTTTTGCAAATTACGGGTCATGCATCACTAAAGGCGAGTAATTGTTTTTATCTGCTCGCTATCTGATGTGGTAATTAAGTTGTAGACTGATTGCTTGCTGACCTTCTTCTTCATGAAAATATTTTTAGTATTTAGAAGTTTATGTTCATGAAACAGAAAAACAAAATGATGTGCCATGGGCATAAATGGTGCTCCCTTCATCCCATAATTTGAGTAAGCTTTGACCTTTTGATACCTTTTCTTTTTCCCTTTCTTTGTTATCGCATCGGTTTCTCTCTCAGTACAAGTACAAGCATCGTCTTCTCCCAGCCATGACCAGCTATCACCATCAAAGAACTTATACAACCATCATTCTGATGTATCACGAATACCATCGTTTGTAAAGAAAAGTTGATCAGAGTCCACTCAGAGCACTCCGATCCATCATCACGAATACCATCACCTCTCTTCTTTGAGGGATCTATCTCATTCGCACATATGAACTTGATATCCTAATCCTCTAATCTGCAAATCCTGGCTTTTGCTATATCAGTCATGAAATTTAAAAGAATCAATCGTCTTTGTGACTTTTTGCTATTAATATTCTGCGGAAACAGTGGAATTCGGGAAGTGTTGATTTAATGATGCTAGGATGATTGCGGCAGGTGGAAGTGTGTACACAAGTACGCAATACATGGCTGATGCTTCAATGGTGGCTTGAATTTGGATCAGAAACAAAGAGACAGGGCCACAGATGAAGAGCGAGAAAACAGAAAGCCAAGGGGAAAAATTGTGAAGTTCAGGCATAAAGTATCAAAGGGTGTGGAAATAGCTAAAAAAAAAGGTTTGGAAAATAGATGAGGGGAAAAGTACAGATCTATGCAAGTGTTTAGGCACTCAGATAACATTTTAGGGAATTGCTGAAAAGTCAAAGCATATACAAAACTTGGGAAATAGTAAGATACCAATGCCAAACAAAAAAGGTTCGTCCGACACCGTTTCATGTTCACACTACTTGGGTTAGGAAGAGTTTGTCTTTGGTTATCTCCGGCTGTCTCCTATGAACATCATTCCTAATGGTTGCATTCAGTGGTCTTGATGGGGGATGATCAAACAATCTTATGGTAAGAAGTCTAGCGGTTAATGTGATGATTGGTCTTCCCTGGAGTTGCCAACCTATTTCATCGGAACATCGTTTATTTTTCTGCTAATAGTAATTTGTGGTGGGCAATATGATCAGTGTTGCAATAAGGTAGGACTGCATTTGACTTCTATGTCCTGCTAGGATTGAGCCTTCTCCTGTTTCCATGGATAGATAGGTTTTGGGTTATCTTTGTGAGAACCTGTTTTGAATTTCATTTAATGTTTTCAATAGTCGGTGCGAGCTGTAATATTGGTTGATTACGTGCGATATTTTCCTGCTGCTCTTTAGATTTTAGCTTTAATAGATAAACACCAAATTTTCTGAAGGGGTTTAGAAGAGGATGACACCGCCTTCTGCACATGAGATATCAGGAGGAGGATAACTAAAGCATAAAATAAAAGAATAGCAATCTGCAGCAAACGCCCCTTCTGGTTGTCTGTTTAATTTTAATCAATTGTGCCATTACCTATGCAGTTTTTATATGATACAGTCATTGCTTTTACTATGCCCTGTGTTTCGCCTACATGTTTCCGTATAGATGATACGAGTCTCTTCCTCGAGAAGAAGATATTGACTCGAAGTTGTCTAATTGGCGTACCTTTTGTTAACCTATTTATATTCGTATGGGTGCCATGCTATAATATGGCTTCAAAAGAAGCAACAGCTGAAGTCAATCCATATAGCAGACTCACTGTCACTGGTATTGAAGCTTCCTGAAGCTGATTGGTGCCTACCATGACATTACATGATCATGTTTTGCATGTATCACTGTTACTGTTTTGTGTCAAAGTAGAACTTACGCATCCGTTGCTTTTCCAGGTATAAGCTTGACAGCAGAGCAATGGTCGTCCTTCAGTAAGAGTGTACCTGCAATAGAGAAAGCCATCAGGAAAATGCAGTCGAGGTTGAATTGAGAATCATGCACTGATGAACACCACATAGGAATCCGATGGTTAACTCGCGATCTGTTTTGTTTCTCTGGGGATGTTTTCTTCAGTTGAAGGCTTTATTTTAAAAAGAGCAGCCCTTTAAGAACTTAGTGTGGACGATCGGTCTGCATAGTGATTGTATATATGCTAACTACGTTCCATAATTTCTGCCCCCTTCTCCTCTTTAGGATGTTTCAAATGTCACCTTTTTGAAAGTCTATAAAGTTCAGTGACATTTCCTTTTTACCCCTTTAACAAACACTGGATGAAGATTCTGATCTTTTTTTTCTTTGGAATAGTCAGTATTGTAATTTGTATGACATGTCGGTGCGGGGATTTGAAATTTCAACCGTCAGATTGGTTGCGGATTTATAATTTGTCTTCAACCGTCGATTAATTGCGGATTTATATTTTGGAAAAAACAAGATTATTGGCTTGTTTGTGTGTAGTCGTTACTCGCTACTGTAATCCGTTGCCCCAAGCTTTTATGCCTCCAAGGACTTGTTACATTTGTTTGATATTTTCTTTTAGGTGAAGGTTTTGGTTTTACAGTTAGGCTCCAGTTCTGATTCCAGATTATAGCTCTAAGCAAACAGTTTTTGAACTAATTTCCTCTTCTTCTTTGCATTAGTCGCCTAGATCTCCACCATCGAAATATGTTAGGATTGGTTTGTATGCCCTAGCAAATTAAATAGCACTGCCAAAGGCGATGCATGAGAATATAAAGTAATCTTTCAACTAAATTTCATACACTCTATTGTTAACAGATAATATTGAGAATCGAAAGCATCTTTTTACAACCCCGTAAGCGGTAAAAGATTCTCCTTATGATTCCTAAAACAGATAATATTGAGAATCAAGACGTCTTCCTACGACCCGATTATCAGCTTAACGATTCTCCTTAAGAGTTCACTTGAATGAGAAGCTCGACAAACGCGAGCAACAATAACAGTTATGTCGTCCCGCTTGCCACCCATGCGAAAGTGTTCGGTTCCAGCCGTGAAAGAAGCTTCTGCAAACGGAGTAAACGCATTTCCGTCGGTCGAAGCCGTATAAGCAAACTGAAGTATCTCCTCAGCAATTGCTTCCGGATCTACTTCTTTCTTCTTGGACTGCTCTTCCCCTCTTTCTGTGCACTGCTCTTCTTCTTTTTGTGAAAGATGGTTGTTTACAATGGCTTTGATATCGCTGGGACGCAGGTTATCAAGCAGTCCATCAGTACCCATAACAATAATGTCCCCAAGCTTTACTGGAACTTTCAACTCCTGCATGTATAGATCAGAATGCGAAACCACAAACGTCGATCAGTAGCGTACTTGAAGCATGCCAAAACATAGATTTCTGTACAGATTTTACAGTTTAAGCTTAACAACTTTTCTTTCAGATAAGTAGTCTTATGTTTTTAGAATTCTATGCCCTTACCTCTATTTTCTTCCAATCTGGAATATTTTTTCCCAACTGATACGGATGATTGAACTCGTACTGCTGGATTGGGGATTTGTAAACAACTTCTCCCTCTCTAATCACCAGAAACCCGCTATCTCCCAGATTCGCGGCATGCAAGTGCTGTGAGCAGAAGAGAAAGAAACTAGAATTAGGCGAGAAAGCTACACAATGAACTTGAGAAGAGAGAAGCTGAAAGCAAGCACAGTACAGACATACATTGTTTTTGAGTGTTAGTATGCAAGCGGTGGATGATCCTTCCAGCTTGGTTTCATTGTAAGCTTTAAGCAAAACTGTTTTCGGATCGATATCCTTCTCTCCAGCGCGATCTTTGATTGCTTCGACACAGTTTTGCATCAGTTGTCGAGCATATTTTCCTGGATCAACATTCCGGCTCCACCATCCTCCGACGCCGTCTGCGACGCCAATGGTTCCTTTTGCTGCGCAAACAAAGTGGGCATCATCCCCTTGAAAGTTCTCAGATTTACCCTTTGATAAGTACAAAGCTCCACAATCCATCGTCAAGCGTTCTTTCATAATTGTGAAGCGAACAGAGCACAATCGGTAGTTGTCGCAAAAAGTATGTTGGTTGGACTTCTCTGTCGAGCGCCAGAGAGTAGCAGAAGTTTGCAACAGGCTCTTGATAGACGATGCCGCAGTGAATCCAGCAGCAAGAACAGAATATAATCTTTCAACCAAGTTCCGTTTTTGGGGGACAAGGAAAGCAGGAAGTGTAAAAACAAATTATTAAGGATACTACTCCGAGTTCTAATGAAACACAAGAAAACTACTCCGAATAGAACTTCAGCTATGTTTTTTTATCTTGGAAAAGGCGTAATTTCTTGCTTTCCGTGTCATACGGTATTAGGACTCCACACACCTTAATTATTTATATCTTTTTTGTCGTGGTTAAGATTGCAACTTATATAGCGTGTCGGTATAGAGATTGAAACTAACGATCTTAATTGGGTCATCCTGCCAAACTTTTGTCATTTCTATCACCTCTTGGGATTCACATATGTTATTGTCTTTGTCAATTTCCTATTCCTTTTATCCAGAATATCTTATAGTAAAACTAGGAGTGATTATTTCTTGTGGATAATTTTTCATGCTTATATAAAAGTTCAACAATACAATTATTTTTTCTTCCGTCTTAACAATACAAGGATTAATTGTGTCGACATTTCTTTTTTTTTTTGACGATCCATGGACGCTTATGCTGAAGTTTGGGATTTGTCTGTCCATCTATAAAATACCTCGGGAGTCTGTAACATAAGGAGCTGTTCTTGACAGCAATAAGGTCTTACAAGTTATCACATGTCTCTGTTTTCATTTTAAAAACTCAAAACTTGTATTTAATACTCCACAGCTCATCACCACCACCAACACCACCGCCATCACCTTCATCACACCACCATGGCAGCCCGCCACCAACACCACCACGGCCGACCACTATCATGACCTTTACTAGTAAATCCACCGCCAACGCCTTCACCGTACAACCCACCATAACCACAGCAGCCAACACCACCCTCACATCTACTTTTTATGGCATGTTGCTGCCAAGTCTCTCCCCCCATAATTCATAGTTATCATCTTATTGCATCTCGTGAAAGACAACACAGATTTCCTAAAGTGCAATCATTTCACGGACTTCAGTTGTGGCCCCATGCTTGGAATCTTAATCAGCAAAGATGGGAGTTGGAGAAAGAAAGGTTCCATTTGCTTAGCCAAACCCCCTACTAGAAAGAATAACACTAGCTACCTGCACGAACCAGTCGAATTATGCCACGGGTAGAAACAAGAACAAGCCCGCATGGTTAACCAAAACAAAACTACAGCCTGTATATCATAGACCATTCGAGAGCGCACTGCTTCGAGTCTACAATCAACAGTGTGCACATGTTATAAGCTTGACTTTTGGAGGCAAGTACTGGGACATGAGCGGAGGCACAACAAATTACATGCACTTCAGCACCGGGCCCCTTCAACCCCCTTCAATTCCGAAAGACCTACTACAATAGATCTTAGATGATTAAACCAATACCGCTTTACTTTGGCATCCACTAGATATGATGCCAATCTATTTTGGAGTGCTAATATGCAAGCAGTGGATGATCCATTCACTTGAAGATTGGTTTTTGATTCAGCTTCAAGCAAAACCTTTACTAGATCAAAATCCTCCTCTTCGGCATGATTTTGGATCACGTCAAAATAGTTTCGAGTTAGTTGTCGAGCATATTAGCCTGGATCTCCACCATGTTTCCGGCATCCTTCAACGCCGTCCACGACTTCAATGGTTCGTTTATTTGCACATGCAAAGTGGGCATTATCCCCTTGGAAATTTTCAGCTCTACCCCTTGATAGGAACCTTAATGCATCTTTAGCTCTCTCCACTAAACGAGCAACACAATTTTGGTAATCGAAGTTTTATGAAGTTGGTACTTCTCCACTGATGTCTCTATTGATGTATGGGACGAAGTGCTGGCCATTAAGAAAATTTTGACATATATCGGAGACTTTATATGCCCTACTAATGCGGCCAGTATGTTAATTAGGGTTTCTTATATTACGATTCCTTTACATGTCCTAGCAAAGGCTCTTCGATTTTTAAGATGTCATGCTGCTGCAGCGGCAAGAACAGATAAGTTCTATCTTACTTTTTGAATTAAATAATTGGACCTGTTAGTATGGTTTGTGAGATATTCTAGCATGTTTTTTTGTTGAACACCTCGTCGGTTTATTTAGTAGGGAATCAAATCTAAAAGAGCTTTAACCATGTTTGTTGTGTATTAAAAGAAAAGGTGAAACGAATCAGTGGACCATCTAACGTCGCATTTCTAACTACAAGGGTTTATGGAGTTTGAAGTCAATTTTGATTTAGCATGACCAACTAACTTGCATCTCTGGTTAAATTAGATAGGGGTATTTTTTCATTGTTCATAAGTTCTCGTATGTTATGAAAGCTTAAGTTGTTAGACAATGACCGCATAACATATATCGTGCTTAAGAATAACCAACATACAAGAAATCTTGTTTGTCAGAAATGAGCCTCAAATTTAATTTCATGAATCCAACATAAAGTATTGCGTTTCACAAATTTTCATCCTAGAAATGTGTGTACTTGAGACTTGGAGTATTAAATTTGCACAAGGTTTTAACCTATTAAAATTTTGGTTTTCCAAATCTCTCCATAAACTTTAGGCTATGTTTGGCATGCCGGATAAGGGCTCTAGATAGGATAAAAATAGTCATATCCGACATTTGGCCATGCGTATAGGGAACGGATAACGTTATCCGAGGACTGGTTTTATCCAACTCGTGTGGGACAATTCTATGCGAGGGGGATGGTTTTATTTTTATCCCACTCACTTGGGATAGAAAAGCGATGGCCCAAGGAGCTTCAGCACTAGAGAACCAAGCAGCGCACCACAGCACCCACCGCCGATACAGCACCCACTGGCACAGCACCCATCTGTCGCCGATCTTTTTTGCCGACCATCGCCTACCAGTAATGGGCTGGTTGTGGATAGGACAATCGGCGATTGATGGTGGTTGAGGAAACCAACAACCGGTGGTGTTTGTAATTCTTGGATGATGAAGGCTGGTGGTGTTGCTTTTGCTGTTTAAATTCTGGGACAGTGGTTGCACATTCGGATGGTGGTTGTAGTGGTGGTGGTGAATGTGCTGATGTGACGGTGTGGTGGTGGGTTTAGGATGGTGGTTGCTGTCGGTGGTGAAGGCGCCAAGGTAATTCTATTCGATACTTATACGGCTTGTAATATGTGTTTGGTCCAAACACATGATGGGATTTATATGTTATTCAACCTTATCTGACACGACATGTTATTTAGTCTTATATGCTTGTATTTTCTTCTATTTGAATAATCCTTCACGTCGAACATAGTCCATTTATAAAATTCATTAAACTTTAACTTATTCTTATGGAATTTTTTTTTTAATAAATTTCCTTTTAAGTTCAATAAATTTCATGCATTCATAAATCTTGATCACATGAATCTTGATGACTTGGTACAGGTCAAAGAATATATACCTTGAAACAACTATATAAAAGGAGAAAGGTTTAAAATTTTCGTAATGGTGCACAATCCCTTCTTTTAAGCTAAAAGCTTGTTTTCAAACTCACATTTAACCAAACAGACGGAGGTAGACGCACGACACATTTTATACCAGGCGAAACTTCTCTTGCATAATCATTAGATATGATCTTGGTTGAATTCCAGAGACAATGCTGCCACAGTTATCTCTGTTCAACAATTTTCATGAAGCCTTCATGGTTCTTCATGGAACTAATTTGAGTACGTGATGAAGATGATCCTTCTAAAGTGGAACAATCTTGGAATTGTGCTATATAAATCCGCCTATACATCAGTTAAATTTCAGCCCCCTGATCAGCAGGCTCCTTAAACACATTACCAAGAATTGGATTTAAGCTCACTCCCCAAAATCCTTTTACTCTCCTCCTTGGCGCTGCAGAGCAAGCAGCCATCCTGATTTGCGCAATCAACGCGTCCACATCAACTTGCTCCGACAGAATCTCCTCCAGCAGTTTGGGATCGATCACCAGCTTCACTCTCCAAACACCCTTCTGCGGTGGTGGCAGGACTTCCAAAGCCGACGTCCCGTTCGAGATCTTTCTCGTGACAAGGTCCAGTGCTGCACTGGTTGACATCCTAATCGGCTCTGCATGCGCAACTGGCAGGAGATAATAACACTGCCCTCCCGCCAGAACCTCGTCATCATGCAATGGCCGCAGCGATGCACAATTCTCCCTGAAAATGCCACACCCCGGGAAGTCTTTCACAACTTCTTGAACTAATTTGGGACCTTCAAACTCTAATACGCGACCTGTATTCACTAAAACCCGTACTTTGTTGGGACATTTCGTTACAACCACGCCTTTGTGAGCGCAGTTTCCCATCTACACGTACGTGGTCAAACTGTTGAGCGAGTGCAAAAGCGAGAACAAGTGCGCGAGAGCAGCTCAGCTCGAACAAACTCTAGTACTTCGACAAAAAAATTTAGGGAAATTTTAACACTCTCTCTTTGGTTTCACGGTGGGGTTCTTATAATGTATACTACTAAGGGTCACGGAAATTAGGGGGTTAAGGGACAAAGGGAAGGTGCCAAGAAGTCCTGGTTTGTGTTGCTGATTTGAAACTTTGAAACTGCAAACCAAATGGGGATTAGACCGTTGGGAAGGATCAGATTGAGCAAGGTGAGGTGGGGAGGTGATCGGAGGGAATAAAGGGCGTGATTTGAGTAAAATAATTGGTGGCAACGGGTAAGGACAGTCTAAGGTGCGGCCTAATGGAATAATTCAGCAGTAGTATTAGAGTAATTGGTCAAGTTTTTCTGCTTCATTTAGATTTAATGTTTCCTGCATCACCAACAATTCAGCCCACAGATTTTGAGAAAGCAGGTAAGAACAAAATTGTGAACGGTGAGAACCCCCTTTTATATACATTTTGGCTACCAGGACCAGTATTAATTAAGAGAGGATAGGCATGTTCTATCTTTCTCTGCTCTAACTAGAGAACACGAAGTACTGTATTGCTGATGTACACTCTGATGTCGTCTTTTTTTTTTCTTTTCTTTTTTCTCCTTTTGGGTGAAATAAATGCATTTTGAATGGTTGAATGAAGAGAAAGCATTGCATGTGATCTTATTCATCTGTATTCAGGTGCATCATTTAAGATGGCACTGGTTAGAAACAAAAAGGCGCCTCTTTTATAAGGCTCCATTTGAAAATGTTTTCGTTTTCAATTTTTTCTTCACTTTTGTAAACTGAAAAAAATAAACGCGTTTGGAACACAATTTTTTTTTTCTTCAGTTTTGAAAACCAGTTTTTAAAATATGGCTATTTTTTAAAACTCTCATTTAGGAGTTTTGATTTTTATTTTGAGACCACTACCACCACAGCCATCGCCTACAACCGGCGACCCGCCACTGCAAACCACCACAAAAAATAAAACTCAAAATAAAAATTGGGTAATCAAAAAAAAAAAAAAAAAAAATTCAAAATCAAAACTGGGTAATCAAACACCCATTTATTTTCGTAAAAAAAAATAAGTAAACTAATTTTTGTTTTTAGAAACAGAAAACCAAAACTAGAGGTGATTTCAAACACTACCTTAGTAAGGTCGTTAAATTGGTCTCAAGCTCAGTTGTTCATACAGTGTCACGACACATGCTCAATCAATCTCTCAACGCTTGAGTCACAATCAATTTCAATTTGAAGATTTAATGGGGTGGGCCATTGGCCAATCCCTCCCTTTCTCCGCCACCGAATGGAGTTAGGACATAGAGAAAAACGTAATTCGTAATAAGTAGAGAGTGTCAAAGACAATAGTCTTGACAGTACTTAATGAATATTAGCTAATTAAGTAGTAACAGTAATTAAAATCATCTCGACGGCAATTAATAAGCGTTAACTAATTAAGTAGCATCGTAATCAAAACCGAGTGCAAACGATGCTTGAACAACAACCTAAATACGAGTAGTTACTAAGAATAATTTGGCAGAGCTCACTTTATAAAGTGTCACAGTTCATACTACGGCACATTCTAGCAGTTCAAAATGCGTCTTTCACCATAGAATTTCCCAAGGAATACAATAACATTGAGAATTCAAGCTCAGCAAGTAGCCACGTGTCACTCCTGAAAACCATAAGACCCAAATCTGGCTTTACTCTCATGTGGCAATGCTTAGAGATCCTAGCTGGCAAGCCGCAAGCCACCCATCAGTCCAATTTCCAAAATCATTTTTGATAAATTCAACAAACAAAAATCATCCACATGCTTAAAATAAACAGAGGATAATCCCCACAAGGCCAAGTTCACTTCTGCACCACTCACGCAACTCTCAGCCTCTTATATTCATTCCCTCCAGAAAACTCCCCGAGCTTATCGGAGCCAAAAAGAAACACGAGCTAATAATAATAATAATGGGGTGTGCCTCGTCTAAACGAGTAGAAGCCGCCGTCGATGTCTACCGCCCAGCGCCGTCGAGCTTCTCCGTCTTCGACATCCACACCATCCAGGAGCCGTGGCGCACCGCCGACGACGATGCGCATGAGGAGAACGAGGAGAAGGCCTCCCCGCACGTGCCGTCCCCCATCTTAGAGAAGCTCAACGCACTGGAAGGCGCCCCCCGCACGTGGGACGAGGTCAGTAAGGAGCTGGAAGACCTCAAGCCCACGCTGAACTCCCCTGCGCCTCCCGCGCGCAGCCCCACGCCTCCCCCTACGCCTCCGGCGCACGAGAGCCCCGCCGCCACGCCGCTGAGAAAGGTCAAGCGGAAGAGCTTCTCGTTTCACACGCTGGAAGAGCTCGACACCAAGCTCACCTCCAACAAGTCCACCAAGCCGAAGCCGACCGAGTTGAGAAAGACGGAGTCGATGAACGAGTTGAACAAGCTCCACACGGTCAAGCTGACAAGACCCGACCCCTTCAAATCCGGGTCGGCGCGGGTGGAGTCCGAAGGGTACAAGCCGCTGAAGGAGAACTTGTTCCTGGTGAGGGACAGGCTGGAGAGAGAGAGAGAAGGGAAGGGTTCGGGTTTCGCCAAGTTCGACCCGTTGAGCGACTACCCGGAGAAATGCCCGCCGGGCGGATCCGACAAGCTCGTGCTCTACTCGACGTCGTTGGGCGGGGTGAGGAGGACGTACGAGGACTGCAACAAGGTGAGGTCGATCCTGGAGCTTCACGGGTTCGTGTTCGACGAGCGCGACGTGTCGCTGCACGGCGAGTTCTTGGCCGAGCTGAAGGAGTTGGTGGGCGAGGGAGCGAGTGTGCCGAGGATGTTCCTCAAGGGGAGGTACATCGGGGGGGTGGAGGAGGTGGTGGGTCTGAACGAGACGGGTCGACTCAGGAGGCTGATGAGCCGGGCGGGGGTGGAGCGGGTGGTGGGGAGGCAGGCTTGCGAGGGGTGCGGTGGGGCGAGGTTTGTGCCGTGTTTGGATTGCGGTGGGAGTTGCAAGGTTTTGGTGGGGGATAAGCGGGAGAGGTGTCCGGAGTGCAATGAGAATGGGCTGGTTCACTGCCCGGCTTGTTCCTAGAGGCAGTGATCGGGATCAAGTGTGAGTTTTTTCCTAATTAATACATATTTAATACTTAATTATTAATATATACTATTTTGAAACTTAGATACTCGCATACCACACTTTTAGAAATCGCTGTTTGAAACCACGATTTCAAGGTAGAAATCGCTGTTTGAAACAGCGATTTTTACTTGATTTTTACCTTAAAGTAGAAATTGTTGTTTGAAACCACGTTTTCAAGGTAGAAAACAACGATTTCTACCTTGAAAACGTGGTTTCAAACAGCGATTTCTAAAAGTGTGGTATGCGGGTAAATAAGTTTCAAAATGGTGTATATTGGTAATTAAGTATTAAATATGTATTAATTGGGGAAAAAAAACTCTCAATAGTGTTGCCTAGAATTGTATTTTTTACTTTCTTACTGTTCATACACGGTCTTATATGTGTGAAGCTCATACTTTGGGGTTTTGGTGAAAGAAAACTGAAAGAGAAAATATTACTAGTGGATTGCTTTGTTGACAATGTTTAGCGTTTGAAGACTTAATTGGGGGGGGGGTGGTTTGCGTAATTTTTATTCGTGCAGATCTCAAACTAATAACACGAGCCCAAACGATATATAATTTCTAATTATTCAGTCGACTAAAATCAGTCTTTGTTGCTTTCCCTGAAGCTATGAATAATCAATGTTTTACCTATCTAGATGAGCAAGCTGATTACGAATAGCTTGGTCCGTCATGCAATCTTTTTAAGTTTGTCTGGGCGCAAAAAGAATTTTAGCCTGGCCTATTGGTAACTTCTAAACGTATTTGTTTATTTATATTGTAGCTGTAGAAGTGTTACAATCAGGGAAAATCAGAATAAGTTGGTTAAATGCAAAAGTAAAATGAATTATCTTTCCATTTTTCTTTCTTGGGAAAATTGTTAAGATGTAAGGCCCAATACCACTTATATTTTGGTCTTTGGCAAGTCCCCGTGACACCAATAATTCGGCTTAAAGCCTGAAAGTTGCTTACAATACGGTTTAAAATTTGGAAAATAACAAGTCAACCTTCCATAAAACCTACAGTCCGTCTACGGTCTCAAATCATTAAATCCGTCATTTAAGACCATTGATTTATAAAGACTTAACACTAACCTATAAAAAAGAGCGGACCGAAGAGAGCAAGATAGCAAATCTAATTACATATATATAAAAGCCGAAACTGAAAGAATGCTGTTCAGTTATCGCCTACTTAGACAATCTCTTATCTCGCCATGTGGACTTTTCTATTTTGAATTTTTAAAATATTTTAAATTTACTTACTTATTTTTTAATAAACATGAGAATTGCATGGATAAAGAAGAGATTACAAGCGTTAACAGTGGCAGCCTTTAAGGCTTTACAGACATTCATGACTTTAGTCGTCATGTAAGCAAAAACAAATAAATACATAGAAACACAAGTGACACCAAAAAGATACAGAACAAAACGAAATACACAAAATACATAATAACCAAAACAAGCATAGAGAGAGAGATCTCATTGCAGCAAAACCTTTTGTACCCAATCCTGATAAACGGTGATACGGGCATGACACGCAAAAGCTGCTAGGGATCTGGCATCTGTTAATTGTAAGGATGTAGCCTCAACAATGCTACAAAAGTGCATATCTGCTATGACATAACATGTATCATATAATATCGGTGTCACTTGATCTGGAATATCTTTAGTGTCCGTCGTCTGAGAGAGTATGAAAATTGAATTAGTAAGCATTTTGATATGAAGGAAATTTTGAGGTTCGGCCCATGTGACTACAGTTAAGACCCCCCCCTTTTGAGAATGCTGTTGTTTGATCAGAAGCAGATGTGGATATTGCAGCTGAGCCGCACCGTTCTTGCAAATGGTTAATACATGAGATTCCAATTTCGACTTTAAGAGTTTTTGGGTTAAAACAAACAGCTATGTATAAAAAATGGGTTCTTTTTAGGGCAGGAACAGGATGGGGCGTTATTCTGTAAAATAAAAGGAAACTTAAAGCTTGGTTTTGGAAAAAGTTTCACCGGGCTTGATAGACAGATAGGTTTAGTGAAGGCTATTTTGATATTGAGGGTGAGATTTTGTACATAGTGAATAACCAGGCATGGGTTAAAGGGTGATTGTCGGAAGATTGAGGTGATTTCTGTGAATTCATATACCCCAAAGGTAAGTAAAAAAAAAAAAAAAACAGGAAAGGTATTTAATTTACTTACCTTTGTATTTAATGATTTGGATCTCTCTCTCCCTCTCCCTCACGCACACACATACATAATTTGATTTCCATTTGAAATTCAATCAATTATATAGATTTTACATCTATCTATTTTAAGTCAATATGCCCCATTCAAAATTTTTATTGATATCTTTACAATTTCATTTTTAATCTTAAATCTTTTTTATTGTTTAGAAAAATACAATAATCTCGATCAATTTTTCTCTTAAACTACTTTAATCTCCTTTCTTTTATTTCATTACAAGTATCATATATTGTTTACTTTTTCATTTTTTTTCAATCATTTATTATGTATTGTTACTCTTTTTTTTGTGGTCTTGAATAATACAATATTAACACACGGATTAGTATTGTTAGTATTATCACTGCAATTGCTATTAGTTAGTAAATTATTTCTTTTATTTCATACACTATTTTTTCATCTTCAATAGTCACTACAAACTAACAATTATTACTCAAGTTCATTTTTAACGATAAAAATTAATAAGAAAACTTTTATAAAAAGGTAAAAATAAAATTTTAATTATCTCATTGTCACTACCAATTTTATAATTGTTATTAAATATACAATTGCGAAATCTCTCAATAAACATTTTGATAGTTGTTACTCCCTTGTGTAACGCACGAGATCAAAACTAGTATAATTATATGGTCTCGAATCGTTAGTCCCGTTTACGCTTAGTTTATAAGGACTGACCTGAAAAACGAACGGACCAAAAGAAACCAAAGACAGTGAGGATAATTGGTCTCGAACTTTTGTAGTCATCTAAGAAAAAAAGAGCTGACTTCGTGCCCACAGCCTGTATCCACTCTGACTATTTCAAACCGAAGTGAATGCACGACGACCAATTCAGCACATATACGTCATTAATTTGTTCATACTTTAACAACTCGTTCGCGGACTTGTTTTTTTGCCTTGTAACACCGACGGCAAAAGCTGAAACTCGGGTCCGATTACACGGGTTCATACATATAAGTACATATGGCACCAAAATCAATGGAGCTGCTGCTTATTTAGGCTTTGATCTATACATTACATGCAACACAAAACCGGAGAACTAAAGAGAACCAACAACACCACCACACAACAGCCACCGTATAAGGGCTTCTGGTCATTCATACTTGTTGTATGTACATCTTCCTTCCCCGTTATCGGCAAACCCCTCCATATATTATAACCACACAACTGATCTATATTCTTTCTTCTCTACTGTGTATATGGGATCCTCTTTCTTCACTATGTTGTATCCTGTCTTCGCCGCCGCCGGCATGGCATGGCATGTCAGTTCAAAGGTTGCTCTTTAGCCTCTTCAAATATATCCAGCAGAGAGATGGCCTGTAACATTGCAAACCAGAACTTCTGTTAATATACAAGAGTGAGGACTACAAGTGCTTAACATGATGCTTGTAGAAAGAAGCTTGCATCAGCAGACGCAATTACCTCCGGAATGTTCAATTCCAATCGGAACTTGGGACCATCGTAGTGATGGAGAATTGGCCTGAAAGAGTCCTCTTCTAATGGTTCGCAAACTTTCCTTGTCAGAACTCGCACCTGTACACAAAAACGAGAGAGTGGTTAATCTCTGACCTGGAAAGCAAAGGGTTAACGAACTTTCAATAATCTTTGGCATACATATAATCACAGCTCAAAGTAAATTATGACTGATCATTACCTGAGCAGGGAAGCGCGATTCCCCCGGGTTTTTCTTGTCCTCCCATGCCGATGGATCAATGTTTGTTCCTCCGAAGCTTGCAGCCTGGACAAGCCATTATTCGATTAACTATATATGTAATAAAGAAGCAAACATACAAATTCTTGCGGTTAGCAAGTACAGAGACTGAGTTACAAAATTTTACTAAGTGCCTTGATGCAATTGGCACACCAAATATAGCTATAGATACACCAAAACCATAACCCTTTCCAATGTTAGGCAAACAAATCTGTTGGGAAAAGTATGTCCCTGTTTTCCAAGTACCAGAACCTAATTCAACAACCGTCCACTTTTCTTTAATTGTACGCTAAGTAAAATGAAATCTATTGCAGCGTTAAGATTAATTGAACACCACTTCACCAACCAACTTTAGATAAATGATAATATAGCAGAACTTTAGAAAAAGATACATATAAGAAAATATACACACCTCAAATACTCCATGGAGTTGGTGGGTGGAGTAGTTGTAGAGGAAAAGGGGCAGGCCAGGGGTAATTTGCCGGACCGAGTCCCGGTATCGTGGAGGCAGACCTGAAGTTAGAAATAATGCAGCACACATTAGAGAAGTGCAAAACAAGGAACAATCAACTAAAATAAAGTACTAAAGACTGCATTAGGTTGAACCAGTATACGTTCAAAACTTTATTAATCAGTAAAAGTAAGATCATTGGGTTTGTTTGAAATTTCTAACCATCCTAATCCTTGAGAAATTTCCAGTGTAGCACAAATAACGTGGTGTAATAACGGGTGAGATCTAACGAGATGGAAAGACACTCTCGAAATAGTAAGTCAAGATTTTGTTATTCTCTCGTCTCATCCTTTGGTTACACCAAATCATTGGTAAATTTTATCCTAATCCTCAATCAAGGACGATTAGCTCATGAATTTCACCATGTGCGAAAAGTTACAACTTTGCAATTACATCATAGAATTCCAAATCTCCAATTCGCGCCAGTAGAAATCTTTCCTCTTGTCTCATTACAAGTAACATTATTTACGTTTCTACAAAAGAATCAAAAGGCTTCATCGTTCCAGTGTCGAACTTGCAAGCAAAAATTGTCCATCAAAGTAACAATTTTCAAACACCGGTAAATTAAGGTCGTAACGAGCAGAGGTGTTTCTGTTTGACAGTGAAAGCCGCTTATCGACAAAAAACTAGAAGTGATTCGCCACTATCCTATGGCCACGAATCTGAGATTTCTGTCGCTACTTTTTATCTTCTGATAGGAACAAATTACTACCTTAATCGACTCATTAACTTCTTCCAGATTCCACGAAATTATAGGTTTCCCACTATTTAAACAGATTACATGTTTTCTCAGAGTTAAAAAAGGAGATCACTTTATATGTTCTTAGTCCTCAAAACGTTCATCCATCTTCCATCTAACTAATTCCAGCATTAACTTTGTAATTGGCTCATAAATCAAGACATACACACGAAGAAGACAGTACAGCAAGATTACGAAAATTGAATACACAGAGGGAAGAGAGTACATACCAAAGAGCTGCCTCTTGAGATTCTCCTGCATGGTATCGTTGTTACAGACGAAAATATACCCACCAACGGTCTCATTCCTGGGCAGAGACTCTGATGGCGGAAGCGTCTTGAACCTCTTATCCACACCATTTTTGCTGTTAGTGTCACCGTTGCTATTGCTGTTATTGTTGTAATTCTTGTTCCTCTTCCCACTTTTAGCCCCGTAATGATGAAGATCATCCTCAACCTTTCCATTGTTAACCCCCTTGCCAAACTTGGTACCAATCCCAAAACTACTGTTGTAATTAACGTTGTTTTGGTTTAAATTCACCGTGGGCTTCGAATAAATCCCCTTGTTAAACCCGCCGTTGAGCCCAGCAGCCCCAACCAAATTCTGGCCCGACCCAACACCTCCGCCGATCGACCCGATTGGAGATAACCCGATCTTCCAGTCACTGTTGAACCCATTAAAGTCGGATTTAACCGAACTTGCCGGCGCACCCACTTCGCCCCCGACCCGGATGTCGAAGTTCCGCCTGTCTTCGGGTCGCTTCGAGACGTAAGAGTTGCTCCAGATGGAGTCGTTCAGGGAGAGACCGTTGAAGCTGTTGGTCTGCACACGGAGCTGGTCACTGAACTGCCAGAAGGACGACTGATTGTTCTCCATTTTTTGAGCTAATTTCAGATCTATGAACTCTTACACAGAGAGAGAAGGAGAAAAGTAGGTAACTGGCAAGTGTTGAGAAAGATGGGGAAGGTGGTGGAGGGTATTATATACGGGAGGGTGGAGGAAAGTTCAAAGAAGCAGCAAAGGGAATGGCGTGTAGATTTGTCAAAGGCAGGGGAGTGTGTGTGTGTGTGTGGATTATCAGTAAATTATTACTATTTTTTGATTTTTGGTTGCAGTTGGAGCAAATGAGAAGAGTGGGGACGGCGATACCGCGTTTACGTGGCAAGGCTGAGAAAGTGATGGGAAGACAACAACGCAGACAGAGAGTGCCAGTGGAAGCAAGACCAAGGCCTCGTTTGTGACTAATTTTTTTTTAAAATTTTAAAAATTGGAAAATAAAAAACGCATTTAGTAATCATTTTTTTTCTTCTCAGTTTAAAACTGATTTTTTAAATTAAAGAAGAAAAAAAAACTATAAAAATAAGTTTTTTTTTTAGACCACCACTACCCCCCTCCCACCACCGCCGGCAGCCACCTCAGGCGACCACCGTAGGCGACTGCCTGTGGCGGCTTGCCGGCAGTCGCCGGAGGTTGCCGACGGTAGCCACCGCTACGCCCCACCACAGCCATATCAAACCACCTTAAAAAAAACTCAAAATAACACTGTATTATCAAACACCTACTTGTTTTTGTAAAAAAAAATAAAATTAACTACTCTTTAAATTTTATTTTATTTTAAACTGAAAAAAAAAAAAAAAAGTTTTTTCAAACTTACCCAAATAAGTAAATCCTTTTCTTCTTTTTTAACATTTATTATTTATTAGTACATGACTTTCTATTTTATGTTAAAAGAATTTTCAATTTAGCTTTACACTTTTAGTTATTAAAAGTTCCTCTTTTTTTTTTTTTACTATGAATTGAACGGTAATTTATAATATATTAGTGTGAAAATTAGAACCAGCGACTTTAAAATTATCCTTCAATATAGCTGTAAGTTTTATTTGTAAAAGAATTATACTATGATTAGTTAGGCTTGACAATGTTTTGTCTTAGTCATTAAATATCTTTTATATTCACATTAAAATTCTTATTATTTATATTTAGTGTAATTATACATTCTATTTATACCAAAATGTTATTGAAAATTGCTTTCGTGTTGCTACTTATGAGCAACGCATAAAACAGTTATGAATAGCTATTTGCTTACATGTATTGGGTTTTTAACACAGGCAGTAATTAAAACGTGTTTGATCTGAATTGTAAATAGCGGTCAAAGTACGTAAAATAATAAAATTAAAAAAAGTGAGAGTGAGCAATTTTCACACCTTATTTTTCCTCTAATATTACGAGAATCTTGGCACCCAAATGTAGTAATATGCTTTCGACATCGTAGATTTTAGGCCTAGTTTGACAAAAAATTTTTCCTCTTTTTTTCAGTTTTTAAAAACTGAAAATTTGGTAACCATTTTTTTTCAGTTTAAAAACCAGTTTTTAAACTGAAGAGTAAAATGAAAAAAAAACTCCAGAAACTGGTTTTTTTTTTCACTTTTTTTTTTCTTAGACCACCACCACCACCCTCCCACCGCCGGCAGCCACCTCAGGCGACCACCGCCGGCCGCCGGCGACCACCGCCGGAGACTGCCGGCAGCCGGCCACCACCACCACCAACGGCCGCCGGCGCCCACCGCCGGCAGCCACCTCAGGCGACCACCGCCGGCCGCCGGCAACCACCGCCGGAGACTGCCGGCAGCCACCTCCGGCCGCCGGCAGCCACCTCCGGCCGCCGGCAGCCACCTCCGGCCGCCGGCCACCACCGCCGGAGACTGCCAGCAGCCACCTCCGGCGACCACCGCCGGCGACTGCCGGCAGCCACCTCCGGCCGTCGGCCACCACCACCACCACCGGCCACCACCGCTGCACCCCACCACCGCAACCACAAACCACCAAAAAAAAACGCAAAAATAAAAAGGCCCAACAAACACCAAAAAAAAAAAAACCTAAAAAAAAAAAAAAATATCAAACACCCACTTATTTTTATAAAAATAAAATTAAGCTGCTCTTAAAAAACTGCTCTTTAAAAACTGAAAACCAAAAAAAAAATTTTGTCAAACGAACCGTGTCCCACGACTTGCCGACTTATCATTTGCCTTTTATAATTTTACATTAATTTACAAATTTTACACAGAATACTTTATCTTCTATTTATTTAAATACTACTTTTGATGACTTCAAAGTTATCTAGAAGGTCCAAGCATGTTCTTTTTTCTCGTGACGTGGTTGTTGTGTTCACACTTGGATCGGGTTAATTTCTTTCTTGCTTAGATGCTAAGGTAAGCCGAGGAAGCATCCGGGGACGTGGGACTTACGCGTGTCCTGCTTTCTCATGTCACGTGGCCGCTGTTAGTGGTTGGCTTTCCTTTGGGCCACCGTATCGGGCTTGTGACTCACCGCCGGGTACTCAATATCATAGTGGGCCTCTTCTGTGATCTGTCCCCGGGTTATGGACCCACTTCAATTAGAATTAGAAACATTAAAATTAACTTATTAAGGTTTGAGTGTTTGGTTGCTCCACGTGTATTTTTATTTGGCTCGCAGGAGAGTAGATTTCTTTTTTAAAAAAAATTGACTGCTATCCAGATTGACAGAATGTTCCTCATATCTTCCATATAATAATTATTAGTAGTCGTTAGATATTTATAGTGACTTTTATTTAGTGACGTAAAAAATATTGTTAAGAATTATTGCTGAAAGTGTTAGCAGAAAAATCATTAGAAACATTTAGAGATTATAAATTTGCACTATATACGAGATTGGAAGAAGAGTCCTGCAACTCGGGGAGTAACCAAAATTGTTCTTTCTTTCTTTAGATGTCATAGGTGTAGAAAGAAAATGTAGGCTCAGTTCGGTCGTGCTTTTGAAGAGTTTATACATACTTTTAGTTTTTAAAGAGCTTTTGACATAATTATTCAGCAGATTTTGGATCATTGTAATTGCTTAGCAGGTTTTGGTTCAGATTGGGCAGTAGGTGATGTTCTGCGTGTTTAGCCCGAGTAAGCGAGTATATTTAGTTAGAGTAAGTTGGAGTAAGCTAGTGTTTAGCCGGAGTAAACCGAAAGATAACACTGTAAATAAGCAATTGTATGAATCTTGGCATATTGCTCAATCTAGTTTTGCTTTTGTTTTGCAGAGAGTGACACATGTAATACGTTATATATTCTTCTTTTGTAATAAAATGACCTTTTACGGAAACCAATTTATTTTTTGTCATAACGTATTGTAAACAAGGTAGTGCTCACTTTTTGTCCATATGTTTCTTTTGCGATCTTGCACTATAAAAAGCACCCGATAAAGTAGATTATCGTCCTTATAAAAGTTGCATGACTTTTTCTCTCAATCCATTCCTCCCTAGAGGGATTACTGAATCCCTTCGGAAAAGTTTCTCAAAGTTAGTCAGTTAGAAAACTGAAAAAGAAAAAGGGCCTATCCGTTGAGCGAGTTTAGGTTTACATGACCCTCAACGGAATTCAGTTCCACGAGTTACTTTTTTAAAATTTTGAATCCAAGATAAAGACCATTGAATCAACTTGATATAAAAGAGAACAATGAAGGGGACCGTGAACCGTAGAATCCCCAACCACTACATTTGAATTAGTGAGCTCTGTATGTGAGTCAAAGCAACGTGGTTGGCAACTTTGCCAAGTCATTATCTCTGAAGAGTGCTCATCAAATGGCTATCAAAGTCTGAACAAATAAAAGCTTTGCCTGGTCCAAAGGGTAAAGACGGTTTACTTTGACGCAGTGGTTGGACGTAATCGTATTAGGCCAAAAAGGACAACTTCTACTTGATCTAAAAACACTGGTTGGACTCACTCATAAGTGGTCAAGGTTAGAGATAGACCAAGTAAATTCAACTTATATGTCGTCTTTTTTGGAAAATCCTCAAATCATGAGGAGGAATTACTTTCTTAGATTATTATCCGCAGAGAGTAGCAAAAAAAAATTGGTTGCCTAAAGAATTAGTGAGATAAATGGTGTGGCAAACTACTTTTTCCGTTTTTAATGAACAAGATAAGAATGGTTACGTTGAATGCAGAAGAATATTCAATTGCTTCAACGTACTTCATGCGTTTTAATTCAAAGCGTCTTTTCTTGAAATAACTTTTATAAGTTACGCGGCTGAATATAATTCAATTACTTGAAGACAGTGTGAAGGTATTCGAGACTAATGTAAATACGCAGCACCTATATTACATACAGACGAAAATTCACGTACAAAATAACTTCACGAGGTCGTCACTATTTCACGTGCCAAAGAAAATAGTGAACAAATGTCCTGTAGTGAATTAGACTACACGAGCCCGATCTAGAAGTCTTCCATCCAAGAGTCACTTTTCTCAATCTAGCAAACTATGGAGAAGTTTGAGAGATGTTTGCTTCCTTCTCTCTCACTTGTATTTAATTTTTTTAGGTGAAGGGTCACCTTTTCATATTATTAGGCAATAAGTTGTATATTGTCATGGAGTTACACCCACTAACTCCCTTTTGACTTTATGAATTATGGGTTGGACCGATATGAACGTACGACCTAAACTCGAATGCTAACATTGGCCGACATAACACTTTATCTTATAAATTGTCATTGGCACGTCATTTTGAAGGAATCCTTTTGGATTTAGGTTCGAAAGCCATTACACTTCTTACGTAGAATTGTGTGGCCATCTTATAAATCCATTCAAAGTGGTAAACATAAGCTTAAATACAGTAATTAGTCACCCACATTATCCATCCATTGGACCTCATTAGTGCGTTTTGGGTAATGGGCTGCAAGAGTAGGGCCTTTTGATTCTTTAAATAAATTGGGCCTCTTCCCGTTTTGAGCCTTATGGACGTTCCAATTACTCCATTTCTTAGAGCCCATTCATCACAGTTGGGCCTTTTTTTTTTTTTCTTTTTCATCAGTGTCTATTTCCCTATATTATTTTAAGCTAAAACGGATGAAATTAAAAATTTTACATGAATTTCGTGATAATAGAAATCAACTTTTTTATAACTACACTACGTTGTAACACATCATATTGATGACCACAGTAGCCGTAGGAAATGTTTTTTTTTTTGTTACGTTGTACGTGGGATTAAATGTCAATTTAATCTCCACGTTTCTCCATTCATTTCACGTGAATTCTGATCTTAATTTTTGACCAATCAAACTAAATATTATGTTTATTTTTCTCTACTCAAACCATGTCGTGTACTAGCGCAACAAGTTCAAACGGTTATGACGATTTTGCAAATACATGTTAATTTGTAGAATACATTGAATTAAAGCTAAAAGTCTATGCTAAATCGTGTCAACTGAGTAAACAAGAAATCAAAATTCCCGATGATAATCAAGGTCAAATGGCTATGACGGTTTTGCAAGTTATTTTGTAGAATACATTTACTTAAGCTAAAAGTCTACGCTAAATCTTGTTAATTCAACATATAAGATATCATAATTTTCTGTTCTAATCCGTTGAATGTTGCACACCTCATTTCGTGACTAAAAGATTTAGCGAGAATATAATGTCAAAAAAGTATTAAGAATATACGATCATCATATCCTCTAAAATTCTAGTATAGGAGCGCCGTACAACGCGCACCTTGTCTTACTCTATTCCTATGAACGAATAGAGGACTTGCGCAGCCCTTAATTAAAGGCCTTATTCTATTCCGATTACGGAACGAGAGTTTTGGAATTCGGACGGATTTCGTTCACTCTTGGCCATGCTATACGGAGCACACTCGCAGAGTTAGTCCGTTTACTCGGTCCGAAGAAAGAGGAGGCCTACAGGCTACAGGTGAGACTTGAGTACAACACGCAAGGCCGACTTATTAAGTACCCATTAACTACCGCAAGAATGGTTAGAGGCATTCATGAGCACAGTCTGTCACTGGATTCAAATGGGTTGTTAAGAGTAGTTAAACGGCCAAGAGGGAAACGAGAGTTTTGTGCGCTGCATCACCGTGTCATGTTGGGAAGTTGGGTTGAGTACGTTTGCAGCCGTGCAGAGAGGAAATCTTTTTGTGTGTGTAATCATCGCCGTATTTGTTCTTGTAGAGAATTTGGCGGACTCTCCAACTCTCCAAGAAAACCCAAAAAAGTTCTTTGTGAACTCCTTCCACTATTCTGGTTTTTTTCTGTCGCTGACAACCCAAAGTTCTCTTTGTAGTTGTCTGGACCCTTTCTCTATATCTCTCTATCAAATCATTCTTGTTTCAGAGTGTTAGAGAGAGAGATTGAATAGGGAGTAGAGAGAGAGATGGCAGGCATGGCTGCTACTTGTTCTTCTGGTTTGATTTTCAGGACTAAGGAATCAGGAAGTGGTGGGGCTTCTCTGCTTCAATACAATGGGCTGAGGGCAGTTGAGAGTAAGCAAGTGGCTTCAGCTGGGCACAGGCCTAATGGGTTCATTTGTACGTCAGGTGTGATCATCCTTTCACTCCTTCAATTACAGTTTTATGTGAATGCTTCATGCTTGGTCTATTTTTTGCTAAAACCCATTGAAATTGGATCGCAATGTTTTACAATGTGTATGCGCATTGCTGTGAAGGTGATTTGAGAGCAAGAATGCACTTTTAAGCTACCAATTAGGGGTGTTGAGAGATAGCACAGTGTCGAAACATGGTTGAGATTGGGCAGTTATCTTTCTTTCTTTGTCTTCATCGTATGAGGTGTTTTAATTTTCCCAAACTATGAACTTGACATCGTGCCAAATCAAGAATATCTTTCTCAACATTAGAATACAGTAATGTTGGGCATGAGTATCTTACTCGACGTAATTAACAATTGGACTAGCTCAACTTAGGAAAGAAAGGCTATTTTTTTTTTTTCTGTTGGAAGTCATTAACAAACCTCACATGGTGATGAAATGGTTTTGAATGGATTTCGCGCGCATACCCTTCTTACAACCTTGGTTGCTGCCACATTTACAAGCCTCTCCTTTTTGCGTTTCTAATTAATAGTTTACAGGCCTATTTGGATGAGATACGCAGCACTGTTTGAAGATGCAATTAGTAAAGAAGATTGAGCAATGTCCAAAGTCAATGTCTTAATGAAATTACGTAATGCTGCCCAAACTACTGTGGGTTGAGACCTTGTTACAATGTGGGTGGGGGTTGCACCAATTCCTAAATCTCAAACTTGAACCTTGTTCTTTATGTTTAGAGATAGTATCAATCTCTGGCGTTTCTTGATATGCTCATTTTGTTTTGTTGAAATGATTTCTAGATCTGATCCTATTCAATTTTAAGATTCAGTTCCTGTAGACTTCTGCTTTGAAGAAGTCACCATATTTTCTTTAGTACATTAGAGATGCTGTTATTTCGAAAGGCTTGTTTTTTTTTGTCCTGGTAATAAACCTCCTCAAATATGTGGACAATTTGTTTTAGCGATAACTTATTTTCTTATCTTCAGCCCCAAAATGCAGACGAATCAAGGCCATGGCTTCTCCAGCTGTTTCAGCTCCCAAAAGAGAAACAGACCCCAAAAAAAGGATTGTCATCACGGGAATGGGTCTTGTTTCGGTTTTTGGCAACGACGTCGATACATTTTACAATAAACTTCTCGAGGGAGTGAGTGGTGTTACGCTAATAGACCGGTTTGATGCCTCGACCTTCTCTACTCAATTTGCTGGTCAGATTCGGGATTTCTCTTCCAAAGGCTACATTGATGGGAAGAATGATCGACGTCTTGATGACTGCTGGAGATACTGTTTGGTTGCTGGCAGGCGAGCCCTTGACGATGCCAGCCTTGGGCCAGAAGTCCTACAAACTGTGAGTTTCTCCAATGTTGCATATTGTCCTCCATATTAACAGAATAAAACATTTATGAAGTTTGTCGTTTCTTATACATGTTGCAGATGGACAGGTCGAGAATTGGAGTCCTGGTGGGATCAGGCATGGGAGGCTTAACAGCTTTCAGCAATGGAGTGGAAGCTCTAATCCAAAAGGGATATAAGAAGATCACTCCATTTTTCATTCCTTATTCAATCACCAATATGGGATCAGCATTGTTGGCTATAGATACTGGCTTAATGGGGCCGAATTACTCTATTTCAACAGCTTGTGCAACTGCAAATTACTGCTTTTATGCAGCCGCAAACCACATTAGAAGGGGTGAAGCAGATATTATGGTAGCTGGAGGGACAGAGGCTGCAGTCAATGCCACTGGGGTTGGCGGCTTTATCGCGTGCAGGGCCTTGTCTCAAAGAAATGCTGAACCCCATAGGGCTTCAAGGCCATGGGACACAGGCCGTGATGGTTTTGTTATTGGAGAAGGCTCTGGTGTACTGGTAATGAAATTCAGGTTTACTTTTCTGTATCTGGTAGTTCTGTTAGGGCTTTATTTTCAACTGATGTGCATGTATTTTACGAAAACTAAGTAATTTATTAAGCAGATTATGGAAAGCTTGGAGCATGCCACGAAAAGAGGAGCTAACATTATTGCTGAATATCTTGGAGGTGCCATTACATGTGATGCACATCACATGACTGATCCTCGCAAAGATGGTCTTGGAGTTTCATCTTGCATAACGAAGAGTTTGGAAGATGCTGGAGTTTCCCCTGAAGAGGTCAGAGTACTTCCCATAATGACTTGACAAATGGAACTTTTTTGGCTTTCAGAATGTGATCTAATATTTAGTTTCTAATGCAAAGTTTGGTAAATACTTGTAATGTACAGGTCAATTATGTCAATGCCCATGCCACATCAACCCTTGCAGGGGATTTGGCTGAGTTTAATGCCATTAAGAAGGTCTTCAAGGACACATCCGAGATTAAGATGAACGGCACTAAGGCAGGAAACTTCTGCCCTACTTTAGTTGTTACTGGAAAATCGTGCACTTTGATCCTCCTGATTATATGGAACTCAAACATTTTAGCTAATAAGCTAACTACTTGGAATTTTTCCCTTCTATGTTTCAGTCAATGATTGGACACGGCCTTGGGGCTGCTGGAGGATTGGAAGCCATTGCATCCATAAAAGCAATCACGACGGGCTGGGTACATCCAACGATTAACCAAGATGTACTGCGTCACATCCTAATCTCTTTCATCGTGCTTTGATCGTTTGGTATGGTTTGTCTCCTATGTGTTCCATGTTTTAATTTTTCCTTTTCCATATCTGTAGAACCTGGAGCCTGCAGTTACAATCGACACTGTCCCCAATGTAAAGAAAAAGCATGAAGTTAATATTGGTAAGTATCTAATCCATTCCTTGGCCTTCTGTTCTACTGGGCATATCAGCATATGTAATAGCCTATGAGACGCTTATATGAAGCCAGGGAACATAAATACACATATTCCATGCGTACGGGAACTTCTCTGCGCAACAAAGAAATTAGCTTATACACATCGACACAGAACCAAATAAACCAGCTTATACACGTCAACACAGACTAATCACAACTTTTCATTTTGCTGCAGCTATTTCTAATTCATTTGGCTTTGGTGGTCACAACTCAGTGGTCGTTTTTGCTCCATTCAAGCCCTGAATGGAGATAAAACAAACTGGTTCTTTCTTACCCTTGTCCATTTTGAAACAATTGATTTTGGGACCATTTAGATGTCTGAAGCATTATTGGAAGGTTTAAAGCATCGGGGAATCATGTATGCTATGATGAGTTTTGGTAATAGTGTTGCCCCTTCTCCAATTTCATTCAATATCCTCATGTACTCGATGGGATCAGATCTACGATCTATCATTTAATAAAACTTACTTTGCATTCTATTAATCTTGTTCGCCGTTTCCTGTAGTTAGAGTATAATCAAGCATAAGAGTTTGTTTACAAAGATTGAAAGATAATAAAAATTATGAAGGGATATTAAACATTCCTTAATTTAATCAGAACAGTTGTATTGAGAAGACCCGAAAGAGGGTGGGACCGTGGGAGTGGGTGGGGTGAAACCCTTTCTACAAGATGTATACAGGCAACAAGAAAGATCGAAGGTAGAAACCAAAATAAAACAAAGAACCCCAAGGGGTCCTTTTGAGAGCTAAACCAAAACAATGGAGAGATGCATTCTTGGAGTTGCGATACATAAGCATTGTTTTCCATTTTCTGGACTTTACATGTTTTTATGTTCATTGCTCTAAGCACTCTGTATAAACCATTTGCGAAAAACCTCAGAGTTGTAAAGTTGCATGGGATGCAAAGTAGTTCAAAGGTAAACAACGGACATGCTCCAAGACCTGACCTGATGTACATGCCAAACTGAAATTAGTAAGTGTGCTACTGGTCGGGTGGAAATCCTTATCTATCTCAAATAGGGGGCTGAGAACCACCGAAGTCATGAACCTATCTGCTGTCATGGAGCTACCACTAGTTAAAGGTGATCGAAGCCGAACTACGTACCTTCCTTTGGACAAACTACCTTGAAAGGACGGGGGCATTAAGGAAAGCATGTCCTTGAGTCCTTGGGCGACTGTCAGCTGCTAGACTAGTGGATGAGTTGGGGATGTTAGAGCTAGACTAGAGGAAGCACCCTACAGAGGAGAGCTCGGAAGTTCCTACATGTGACTTCTCTGAGGTCATCTGATTCTTAACCATTCTTAGTGCAATTAGGGTCTTCAATTTGTCAAGGTAGGGAGATTTCAAGCAAACCAAAACTCTTCAACTATCTAACACGACTATAAGCAAAAAAGAAATACGAGGAACTTCCTTAGCATGCAAAGTGTCAAAAGCTACTCTCTCTGGACATCAGAATGAAGCATCGGTCAGATAATATTGAGATTAAGCGGCATAGCTTCTTTCTCAAAGGCAGTGCCTTGAAGAAGCCAGAGGCCTCTCGAAAGGAAAGCCCAAGAGGCATAACCTAGGGGAGTCCAGAATTCCTCGTAAAAACTCCTTAAGATAAGGTCAGGTCAGATCTCAGAGATAATTGCATTAGTCTTCTCTGTGAGCCCAACCTCACCTTACTCGCGTCTAATGGAGCGGAACCATCGCCTGCTCACGCCACAACTTAACCCCATATCCAAAGCCTTATCCTTGAGTCCATTGAACAAAGCCTCAGGGAGTGTCTGCCCAAAAGCAGATTCGACGGTTGCTCTATAATGGTGAAAATGTAGACTAATTAGAAATTGTTCTACAAACCAACCCTCTTAATTCTTAATCTATCTCAAGGGCCGGAGAAACTATTAGGGTGTGTACACTAAACCCTTTCATTGGTTTTTGTTGTGATGCTGTAGAATGTCTTTTCTAGTTTCCTTCCTGGAGCTCCGAGTTTTGTTACCTTACAGTTCCTAGTACGAAAATAGTGTTAACTTTATTTAAATAGCTACAGCAGTTATTCAAATCATGTTGTGCGGGAAGCTATATTAAGTTAAACCTCTGGACATGGGAAGCCTTATAGATACTATGTGATGACAGTAGCTGGACAAAGATTCAGGCAGCCAAAATCGTCTCCACTTTAACGATGTGATAGTGTTGCATTATCTGAAAATGACTCCGAGATAACACATTTGACATTGAAAAAAGGTCGGTCGTGGATGACCAGAACTCAACACCTAAACAAGGTTTTGGTTTTAGTAGCCCATTTGCCAAAACTGAACCTTTACCTTGTTTTACAAAGCTCCGATTCCTGACCAAAGCTTTTTCAGAGGGAACTTTGTAGGCATGCATGAAAGTCTGCTGTCATTTGCTATGCTGAGAAGTGCATCACTAATTTAGTTGGGGTTTGTAGTAGCTAAGCACATCATCCACTTAATATTGCTAGAATAAAAAACTTTAACCAGTGTTTTTCAACGCAAGATGCCATGGATTAAGCCATCAGCTCTTCGTCACCCCCCTACTTTGTCCAGTGAAGAGATGTTTAGGCTATAATTATGCATTTTGTACATGCCACAGAGTCTAATTAGCACATCGTACGATCCAATGTGAGTAAATAATTAGTTTAGCATGCCAACCCTTGCAACTTGCAAGTTAGGATTCGTCTGGAAATGAATCAGAGTAACTTTCTCAACTGGCTGATTAAAGTTGCTTCTCTAGGCCTTCTATTTATAGATGCTTTAAAACACTGGATTAGTTTAAGTCTAACTTTTATGCCGACATTGATTATTGTAAGCCCACTAGCTTAGTGCTTAATACTGTTCTGCCTGGTGATTAAAACATATCACATGGGTAACTTGATGTTGACATTTGAGGCTGGCCCCGTACGCTTATCATATTCGTTTTCTGTTTTAGCAATGATGATGAAAAATATTCTTTTTTTGCGAACTTTTACCATTTTCTGTTTTCTTTTTGGATAAAATTACTCAAATAGTAACAAAAAACTGAAATCACCTAAAATGTGTTTTCAGCTTTTTCACTTAAACTTAACCCAATATAAGAAAAAATAGCTAAATTTTTTTTTGTGAAAATGATAAAAGTATAGGAACGGATTTTCAAACTGAATATGAAAATCATGAAAATGAAAACAGAAAACAAATATGGTAAACGTACGGGGCCAGTTACTCTATTTGTGTCTTCTACTTGTTCATGCTATAAATTAAGTGTAGATAAGGTCATCATTTGGTGAAATCATGGTGCTTTCTAGTGCTTTTTGGGTCCTAACCCTCATACTGTCAAACCCTTGAAGCTGAAGCTCAGTAGAATCAGCATATTTTTTTTGTTTATGGATGGAATATGCCTGTCCAAGATCCCTTAAGCTTGACTTTTCCACGTATTTTACGTTGTTGATACCATCTGAGAGCTCCTGGCCGTCTAATTTTCAACCAATTAACTAAAATGGAATATTCTCTCAACCAAGGTAGGCTGCTGCTTCAAGATTCCAAGAGCCTTGGAAAAAATGTCCTTTGAATTTTCTCTCTGAAGTCCAAGTCTTACCTAATCTCCAAGTAGTTTCACATACATGGCCACTACTCTCCTTGTGTAAACATCCATTGTGGATTGACTGACTGGTTACAAAAAAGTCAGCCCGGTTCAAGAACTGATCTTTAATCTATGTTATATGGATTCGGTCCGAGTGTTTGGATCGGATACGTGCCCAAGTGTCGGATTCGTCTAATTTTGAAAACGCAAGACACGGGGACACGGCAAAATGTTCATATTTGTTATTACTTTTTAGTTATTTCAAAGGCAAAAAGGCGTTTTATTTGATGCATTTGGTTTTAATTGACAACTTGGCTCGTCTCAAAGCAATAACTAATTAAACAAAAGACTATAAGATAGTATCATAATGGCATATCCTATGAGATGTGTCGGATACATATCACATACCCATGTCTAAGTGTCGAGCGTCCGACACGGGTACTTCACGCAAACCAAAGAGTCCATGTAACGTAGTCTTTAATCCTTTTTGTTGGTAGGTAAGCTAGTACTATAGTATTACTGCAGCCTAATTTCCCCTGATCAAGCAATGCATAACCTTTCATCAGCAAGCATCATGCTAACTTCCTTTTTCTTTTCTTTTCTTTTCTTTGGGCGTGTGGGGAGGGATCTGGAAGCACCTTGCTAACAGATTACAGGTCCAGCATAGGGTCTCCTTGTTTATTTGGTCCAAATCCATTTTAAGTAAGCATTTTCCAAATGGACAATGCATGAACTGATGCTATCCCAAGCAGCTAATTTTAATATTTCAGCCACAAAAGTTGTCACGGTTTTATATCCCCATTGACCTAATTCGCGCACTAAGTTGATCAACCATAAGCCATTGATCTTCCAATTATAAGGTGGTAACATGGATTTCAACTTGATCCTTTCTGGAGGTGCAATAACCTCCACAAACGATTAGTGTGCTTTCTTTTTACTGTGAAAAAGGTAAAGAGAAGGGGTCCAGTGGATCTCAAGTTTGATGGGCTAATAGCTATCATTGCAAACAGGCCCTAGCTGTTAGATCCTCTGCCAGTGAAAGCCCCAGACTAGGTCAAAAGTTGGTCACACCCTGAGCTACCTAAGGGGACCAAAATCCCACTCAAAATCCCCTCTTCCTTCTCCTAAACTAATTTTATTTTCTTACATGGTTGCAATCCTGACAGATTTTCTTTCTTTAGATGAACCCATAAGCAGCATTGCTAAAACACCGCTCGTCACGCAAAAACACGAGCCAGAATGAAGGCGAGAACTTAAATGTGAGCAAGTTGAAGCGTATTTAGCAGTAGAAACACAAGAACAGAAAATATATATATATTAAATGCAAGCAAGAATCAAGAGTCTGAAGAGTTGCCTGACTTCAATACATGTGTATACATGTATGCATATGAATTTGAGGGGTTCAATCCACTGAGGAGATGCATATATTAATTAATGTCCATGATTGTCTTCACATGGATTCCAACCCAAAATGTTAAATTTGTTTAATAGTTTTATCTTATGGTACTGCCCTCAATTAAGCTAAGCTTATTTGGATTTCTTTAGTCATAACCATGCGGGGTACCCTCCCTGGACATGAATACTAAAACCTAGGTGGGGAGAAAGGGAGGATGGAGAGTGGAGAGTGGCTGAACATTCAACTTGTGGGGTTTCTCAGCCAAGGAACACCAGCCATATTGGTCTCCACATGGGGTGTGCATTCAACTAATGACTGCTGCCAATCATGGTCTTTCTTGCTTTATCTTTCTCAATGTACCAGCCCTAATTATGATTAAACAAAGGGTTTGTGTGTTGCTTTGCTTGGTAAAGGCAGTAAAAACATCCCCCCTCTTAAACATCTCTAATCACCATCACTAATCACATCACATTTGTGTAAGACTACTGGTAAAGCAGAGCATTGTTTTCTGGGCTAAAACAGTAAAAGCATCCCCTGTTTGGAGGGGTTGGTAGGGTCCTTGCCTCAGGACCTGAGGGTGGTGAGAAGAGCAAACCATCTTTCTTTATCCACCGTATCATTGCACTCACTTGTTAATTCAAAAAAGAATAAGAAATTGGAGTTGTTGCTATTGGCACTTTACTTTCCTTTCAAAAGATAAATGAGTGTTATCAAAAGATTTTTAAATCTTCCTCAAAATTTATTCCTAACTAAAGTGAAGCGTACGTGCTAAGAGGTGAAATGTAACTGTTAGTTTTTAAACTCTAGCATGACAGTGATAGACAGATGGATGGATTTATAGAATTTCACGATCATCAACTTGTTAAATTTGATGGATCTGTTATGTCCAGTCATTCAACTGCACTCGCTTATTACTTATGTAATATAGAAATATCACAAATATGTAAATGGCAAACACTAAATATTTAGTGAAATAACTGCCAATATCTGGAGGAGGTTTCAAGGTTGTATTTGGTTTTGGAATTTGCTTCTCATGTTGGAATGACAATGTAATTCAAATTTTATTTTGGTCGGGAAATTGAGCATCTCACTTTAAAATGAAATAATTTTTAACTGCAACTCTGTTTTTAGCCACACACAAAACAAAACAAACAAAATTGGCAACTATCGGCTGCTAAATAAAAATAGTGACGCTAAAAATATATCACTAAGAAATTTTACTAATGTGTCTACAAAAATGTCATTAACTATAACTGTCGCTATGTCATTAACATGGTACATGTATCATAACAAATTGTCACTATAAAGTTAGGAATATAAACTTAAAAAAAGGGAGGGCCAAGGGTCACCATGAGCACATTGGTTACCTTAACTTAAAGCAAAAAGTGATCACATAGTATGGTTATACAGGTGTCAATCAATAAAGCCATGTATAATAATTCTAGCTTACTGCCTAAATAATATTCAGAATGACAGACGAACACTCACATAACCAGAATATTATTGGTTTGTCTTTACTCTTGTCCACGTTCTCCGTTTAGAGGCTAGTGTTGAAAGGGATGCTTATCCCCACCATTAAAGCTAATTATCAACAAATTAACTTTGCTCATGTGAAGTTTCTAGATTATAAAGTGTGTACGCAATCTAACTTGGTACAACCTAACAAAGTTTGGTACAATTGTGACCCAATTCTTACTGAAAATAAATTGGATTAAGATGAGTTGTGGAGTATTTGGAAACTAATGTGATTAAGCTTTAGTTGTTTAATGCAAATGTCTCTAATTAGCCTCTAACTAAATAAATCTCGAGTAACTTGTTTTTCCGACATTATTGTAAACTGATGAATAGCAAAATTCTACGAGAGCAGTGCGCATTTTTGCTGGTTTAATTGTACGCGTCAGGAAGTTAAGTGTCAATTCACTATCGGTGAAGAAATTTTCACCTTTTGAATAACTGCCATGCAAAAATAGGCGAAGAAAAATGTTGAAATAAAGGGAGAGAACCTGGAATTCTGAGATCTTCAGAAGGAAGACATTTCATGTGATGTTTCAGTTTAGCTTTAGTTGCTTGAGTTTCTTTCTTTTGACTTTTACTAGAGAAGATAGGAGTGCAAATAACTACTTACGGAGCGCAGTATAACTTTTTGAGTCGCATCTAGGTTCGGGTGTCCGAATGTTTGAAAAAACCGGTATCGTGATTTTTATATTTATCAAAAACTAGGCCGCTTCATTTTTATTGGTGAGCTGTAACTTCCATAAACTATTGTAATGTGTATACCACCGCCAAGGTAACATAGTCCGACTGGAACTCCATTTGGTCATGGCAACTCTTTCAACATTTGCGTAGGCCGTAGAGTACAACCACGCAGGCTTTACTAAACCTATAAAAGAAGTGTCAAATTGAAGCATGGCCGCACCTCCAAGTTTGGGCCAATTTCAATTTCCAATGCAATGACCAAACTCTTGTATAGCACGTAGAATTTTTTTTTAATCACAAATGTGTATACCAACATTTGTGTAGCAAGTAGACTACCATGAACATGAGTAGAACTCTCAGTTCGTAATTTATTCAGATGCATCAGCCAAGCAAAGCAAGCTATATGAGGCAATATAAGTGATCTACTCTTGCAGGCTCTGATTCTTCAATAATTAACCCAGTCCAAAACTTAGAGGCATCCCATTGTTATTATTGATTAAAATCTCAAGGCAACCGTCAACCTTTTAACGACTAATTTTTTTTTTTACTTACTTGACATGTTAGCTTGTGATTTTGTAACAATAAAACTTGACGTGTTAAAGTAGAGATCAAGAGAAAGTATGTAATGTATACTTGCAAAGTGCTTGGAGTGCAAATATCACAGCTCTCCAAACTATTATCGTTGTTAAAGTCTCATATTGATTATACATGAAAATGAAGTTTGATTCTTATATTTGATGGACTTCTCTTCCACTTGAACATGTTTTTGTGTTAGACACCAGATTTCAATATATACGGTATCAGAGTTAGGTCATACGTGCTTCTTGATCTTCAGATTGCTATCTCGTCTGTCTCTTTTGGATCGATAGTCTTCTTCATTCAGATCGAGACTTATGATCACCTCAAATTTTACGCTTTGCATGAAAACGAGTGTTTAAAGTCTCATATCAACTGTACATGAGGATTGAGTTCGATTATTTTAAGGAAACTTTTAGGCTAAACGCCAAGCTTAAGTAATCGTTACCCGTGAGTAATAGTTTCAACTATCTGCCAAGTATCACTTCTTCCCCGGATGCTTCTGCTTCTGGTCAACATGACCATGCCTCTATCGTAGCAGGCAAATTGTACAAATTCTGTGGATGCATTTTATAATTTGCGATGATAGACAAGATAAAGGACATCATGATCCATCGTTGGATTTTTATATCCACAGTTTGATAAGGACAACTGCTGCATCTTTCATTTTTCTTTTTCATTTGAATTCAAAATAACTCCAAGAATAAGGTCAAAAATCGAAGCTTCATTCAACTTGGTTCATAAAGTTATCAAAATAAGTTTTAACAAAAAGTTTTAATTTTCTACACCACCTTAATGTTTTTATCAGAAGACACCTCAAATGGTCTGACAACAAGAGTTTAACTAGTAAAAAGCAGAAAGATTTCGTGGGCAATTGCAAAGATGTTGGATATGCATAGCAAATTTTACTACCAAAGTTCATATGCGTTTCGTTAAAAGGCGATACTATATTGTCACATTTTTTCATATTTCATTTTCTTGTCCGTCAAAGGCCAGTTATCTAGTCTTAATCATGGAAGGTTGCATTTTCTTAAGCTGAGAATAACCAACTATTAAATTCTTAAATGTCAAGAGACGTTATCGATGGAATTATCAAGTCCCACATTGACCATGCATAGAGTTTTGGATTGCTTATTATACCTGATGGGCTCCTCTTAGAGCATGCTTTGGGTGAAAAATCAGGCTCCGATATGGTATCAGAGCTAGGTCAGTGCTGCCCCATTCAACTCAAACAAATCACCTCTTATTCCACCATTCGCATGAAGGGGAGTGCCTCTTATTTCACGCTTCATGCGAGGGCGGGTGTCAAGTCCACATCAACCATATACGGGATTTATGATCGTTTCTTGTACTTAGTGAGCTTTTTCTTTTTTCTGGAGTATGCTTTTGAGTTGGACACCAGGTTTCAATACCGTATCAAAGCTAAGTCCATGTCGTCCCATTCAAGTCGCTTTCTCACCGCTTCTCTTGGCTCGACTGGATCACCTTTTATTCTATACTTCGCATGAGGACGAGTATCAAATTCGCTCGTCGACTATACATAGAGTTTGAGATCGATTCTTATACCATGCTCGCATAGAATTGATGCAAATGAATCTTTTATGACAAAAACTTTTTTTTTTTTGGGTCAAAATTTATTTGTATTCATTTCAGCTTAAGCAATTTACAGATCTACTCACTTAACTTTACAGTTTTTCCCTCACTTACCACACTGTTATGTACAAGCATACTCTTTACTCTAATTTTCCTCTAAGTATTCTGTAGACTCTTCCCCATGCTTTGGCATAGGTGCTTGCTCCTTTCTGTGGCAGGGAACTCTGCCCAGCACAGACTTATACTTCAGCCATTTTTGGATTTCATGAGGGTAACCTGCAGATTAGAGCTTTGTTGTTCCAACATCTGAGGTTCCTTTCCTTCCAGATTCCATAGGTTGTTACAACCACCACCAATTTATTCTTCTTTGCTTGGAGGCTCTTTCCCCTGGACTCCCCCATTGTGACTTGTACCAACTGGACCATGAAACCCCTGCAGGCATTCTCTGTTACTGCCCATCGAAAGACCCCTTAAACTCTCGCGCCGCACGTGTTTTGTGGGCCCGGCCAGTGGCAGTCTTCGTAATAAACCGTCACTCACGAGGTCAGAAAAAAACGTTACCGCGGAACTTCAAATGTGAAGAGAAAAGGAAAATTCCGTGTTGGGTTTACTCGGGCCAACCCTGTTGCCTGCCGAGCAGCAGACAAACCAATGGGACGGCAGTTGACGGTGACGCCAACTACGACCAGTTCCCACGCCGTCAGTCCACCCCTTTGTAAAAGAAAGTACCATCTAAATATGACCCTTGTAAAAAATATAGATGTATATATAAATGCGATAAATGTTTTTAATCATAATTTTTTTGTTATTAAAGTTATTACAAATGTGTGAGATAAGCGATCTTAAATAATTATGGCTTAAAGTTAACTGGTTCAGTCTTAGCGTGAACAACTCATTTTTAAAAACATTGCTCAAGATATTTAAAATATTATTCTAATCAACTACATGATGTAATTACACAAGATTATAAGTCAAATTATGATAATAATACATAAAACATCACCGACAGGGATTAAACTACTAATTAATAGACTTAAAAAATAATCGCAAATTATTTCAAAGATAAATAAAATTTTATTATCGTTTAATGCGGCATACTTCAAACTCAAGGACTCGCGTTAAATTTCGTTTGAAGGAAAAATAACTCTAAGGGTCCGATTGGATCACGGAATTAACCATGGAATTGAGATAAATTTTAGAATTGGACCTTGAGAATTATGATTCTGTTGATTGGACAACATATTTGGAATTAGAATTACAATTCAAGTCCAATTCTAAGGAATTTAAAATGCTCTATAAGGCTCATGATTCAATTCTTATGGCCCAATATGAAATTTAGAATTCCAGCCCATTATATTTTTCTCTCTTTCTCACCGCTCACAGCCTCTACCCACGCCCGAAGCTGCTTCTTCAAGCTATCTTCCTCCTCTCCTCTTTGATCAACCTCGCCATGGCAGCCATGGCAGCGACAGTCTACTGTGCAAACGGTGGCGACTACCATCTACTATTTTGACTGCGACGGAGGCAACGTGTTACCTACGGCGACAGCGGTAACTACGCTTTTCGCAGCAGTGATTGCGATCAAGGTTAGTAAAACATCTATACTGATTTTGCTTTGGTTTCAGGTTGGGTTTGTCTCGGTTTACTTTTTTATTGACTGTGATTTTAATTTCAAAAGGAAGTTTGCTTTGCATTTCAGTTTCAAATGGGTTTAGCCGAGAGATAATTTTCAGCATTTCTTCTCTTGCTTGTTCGTGATTATAATGCCAGTCTTGGGAGGATGTTCAGTGATCTTCTCTCCTTTAGAACACAGTCTTCATAGTTCACACCCAACCAAGCTCCAACCCTGAATCCTTTCTTCAATATCTTCTTTCGCCATAACCTCCTGTCATTCCTCCACCTCTCGCCGGGCCATTCATGCCAAAGTAGTGAAATCATTGAATTACAGAGATGGGTTCATTGGTGACCATTTGGTATCTCTTTATGCCAAATTAGGTTGCTCTAAAAAATGCACACCAACTGTTCTACGAAATGCCCGACAAAGATTTTGCTTAGTCTGTTTTTTGAACCCTGGTAATCACACACAGAGGTTTCCATCCAACATACTTCCCTTTCTCGACTTTCAGTTACTTCTTATGGCTTCATTCTACTATCTGGATGTGGGCTGCATTAGCCCCCTGCCCCCCTACCATTAATCATATGACCGTTTCAACTTT